>CM033399.1:37608828-38208828 GCA_019426215.1 Buddleja alternifolia | reverse complement strand
TTAGGTTCTTGGCTAAGTAATCAAAGAATAGATAGTATTTTAGGTGTCTATGATCGACTTGAATTAAAGAACGAATTATCCTTGAATCGATATTTTACGTTTATTGAAATTCCTATTTAGTTCCTGTCATTTTTAGTTATTGAATTCATCCAAACAACACCCCCCCCCCCCATTGAATATTATTTTGATCAACCAATCTCTAGGGTTCGACCTGGACTTACGAGTACTACAAATCCTTGTGAGAACAGTAAATTTTATTTTGGCACATTCGACACGTACCAAAGTCCAAGTGAGATTAAATTCCTCTTTAATTCAGGAATATATGTTACTTGTTTAAGTACCTTTTCAATCCCATTGAACATCTTGATTCTAACAGATCCAATCCCTTGAACCTTACATGATTTGTTATTGCCTAAGAGCACTGATCCACCCTCCAATTTTGTGAATTCATCAAACCATCCTCTGTTAGGTGTCATATGGAATGTACACCCTGAATCAAGAATCCATTCATTATCAGAATTGTTGTTAGATACTGTCAAAACATCAGCACTTTCATAACCATCACTTGCCATTGCTACATCAGCTTGTTCTTTATTCTTCTCGGCATTTTTCTTTAGTCTATCAGGACATAGTCTCCTTATATGCCCTTCCTTGTGACAATGATAACATTCAATCTTCTTTGATCTAGACTTCTTTTCTTTCTTCTTTGAATCCCTTTTATCAGACCTTCCTCTTACATTCAGCCCTTGAGCTTGAGTTTGTCCTTTCTCTTCATTTCTTTGATTCAATTCTCTTGAATTCAAAGCAGCCTGAACTTCATCTAGAGACAGTGTTTCTCTACCATACAAGAGAGTTTCCTTGAAATTCATGTAACTTTTACGAAGAGAACTCAAGAGTAATAAGGTTTGATCCTCATCCTCAATTGTTACATCAATATTCTCTAAATCCGGAATCAACTTATTAAACTGATCAAGTTGTTCATCAATCCATTTCTCTTCTTGCATTTTGAATGAATGCAGTGCTTGTTTCAGATAGAGACGAATAACAAGAGATTTAGTCATGTATAGGGATTCTAGTTTAGTCCAAATACCTTGAGCAGTTTTCTCCTTGGATACTTTTCTCAATACTTTGTCACCAAGGCTTAGTATAATTGCAATGTGGGCTTTATCAAGAATCTCTTTCTTGTCTTCATCCTTCATCGATTCAGGCAGATCCTTCTCCCCCTTTAGTGCATCAATCAATCCTTGATGAACCAGTAGAGCTCGCATCTTCAGTCTCCACAATCCAAAGTCATTCATCCCTGTGAAGCTTTCAACTTCATACTTAGCAGTCCCCATTGATCTTCAAACTCCACGTTCACTGCACCACTTGTTGTGTTTGATAGAAGAATCCAATGAATGATTTGTATGAATGTGTAATCAGTAAACACCAAGATTCAAAGTATTGAATTAGAAGATGAACAAAGAATCAAGAACACTCAATTTAACGTGGTTCGGTTTCAATTTGAAACCTACACCCACACAGTAACAAACTCTCTTTTTTCTTTGATGATGAATCTGCAAGCTAACCATCTACTTATATATACAGCTTGCTCAAACTTCCCTTCACTCTTATATCTATATGTGTATGTATCTAACCGGCTAACAAACCATTTATATCACATGGCTTACATAAACAGTTACAACAACTTTTAGTAACTAACTGATTTTACTATACTTGCTAAAAGTATATCTCTTGCCAAAGATAGAAACTGATACACATATAATATCCAGCTATTCAACTAATATTTAACAAAACTCTTATTGGGAGGGTGCTTCATTTTGTAATTATGTATTATGTATAATTGATGGGTTAATTGTAAAATATGCGAACTTTTGTGGTTACATTCTAATAACTTAAAATTGAGTGGATCGAAATTAAGGACCCATGTATGCACCTCCATTTAAGTATGGAGTGAACCTGTGTCGACTTGATAAACTATATAGAAACTAAAAGTCTCGAATTGTGAAATGGTTAGCTATCTTTTTGGTCCTATATTTTTTTAGGTTATAGCTGAGGTGATTCTGTTTTGCTGAATCACTTAAGGTTCTTTTGATTAGTTTGGTTACCTTTACCAAGAAAGCATGATAAAGGTCAGATCATAGTTGTCAATCGCGCCATGGCGCATGGCGCACCCTCTGCGCCATGGTTCATGGCGTGGCGCAGAGGTTCAATAAGGCGCGCCATAGTGAAATGTCTCTCTAAAATCAATTTTTGGTCAAAATTAGGGTTTCTGGTCAATCTAATTTGGTCAACCTAGCCAAACTTAGTAAAAATGGGGCAAATTGGGGATAATTTCCAACAGTAAATACAACCCAACCTCAAATATATATATTATAAGATGTAATAGACTATATGTTGTTCAAATTTTTAGGGGTATATAAATATATATTTTTGTTTTTGCATAACTATTATCATTATTTCTATATAACTATATATTTATGCATATTAATATAGTTTTGTAATTATGCGCCGAGCTTCAGTAAGGCGCGCGCCGCTCCGTGCGCCATGGGCTATGCGCCATGGGACCCTATGCGCCGCGCTACGCCATTCGCCATTAACAACTATGGGTCAGATATACAATATATGCTCTTTATTGTTGTCTGCAACTTTAATTAGGTGAAATAAAATTGCTTATTTCCATTACTTTATTAACTCATTATTGTTTGTTGATGTTTAACTTGCAATCATTTGGAACTGTTTGTATATTATTTACTTCATAATTTCTCTCCTGTGGAGTTGCATGACCAATTAAGCTCTTGCTATTTGTTTTTGTTCTGCAGGTTGGTGATGGAACGACTACCGTGGTTCTGCTTGCTGGAGAATTCCTGAAGGAAGCGAAACCTTTTATTGAAGATGGAGTGCATCCTCAAAACCTGATCAAGAGTTACCTTACAGCTTCTTATATGGTAAGACAGAAGGTTCTTTAGTTTGTTAGAATTTGGACATAGGTCCATGCCTTATGCATTTCTCGTGTTTTGTCAATTTAATAGGCCATTGAGAAGATCAAAGAATTAGCTGTAAGCATCGAGGGAAAAGCTTGGAAGAAAAGGAGAGTTTACTGGCTAAATGTGCTGCTACAACACTGTCTTCCAAGCTCATTGGTGGCGAAAAGGAGTTCTTTGCAACCATGGTGGTGGATGCTGTTCTTGCCATTGGAAATGAGGATAGGTTAAACATGATTGGAATAAAGAAGGTATATAAATCTTTTTTGGTTTAGATCGAGTTTCTATCATCTTGCATAATTGTTTAAGAGAGATTGTCAATGTTGGTCTTATGGATTACCGTGTGTTTGTGCGACATTTTTGTGCTAATTTTGCTTTTGTAGGTTCCTGGAGGTACCATGAGGGATTCTTTTCTTGTGGATGGTGTGGCTTTCAAAAAGACAGTCTCTTATGTTGGTTTTGAGCAACAACCAAAGAAATTCTCAAATCCCCAGATACTTTTGCTAAACATAGAATTGGAGCTGAAATCAGAGAAAGAAAATGCAGAGATAAGGTAAAATATTTTTCCAATTTTGATTTGTTCTACCTCCTGCTATGTTATTGCTCAATAATACATTCAAAAAATGCTTATTTTTCCTGGAAAATCTTTCTATATACACTGTCAGATGACTCAGATCCATTGCAGTATCAATCAATTGTAGATGCAGAATGGAATATTATTTATGACAAGTTGGATAAATGTGTGAAGAGTGGAGCTAAAGTTGTTCTGTCACGGCTTGCTATTGGTGATTTGGCGACTCAGGTAATGGCTTATATTACTTGTTAGTCTTCATGTTTTTTTTCCAGGAATATAGTAATATAGATTATTGCATTACCACTTAAATCTTTTCCTGGGATGGGGTATCTGGTTCATGTATATTTATTTGTTAAGGAACCGTGGTATCATTATGGGGATCTGTGTTGATCTGATTCAGATAAGCAGTTTGTGATTGCGTATGATATGATTTTTAGTGGAAACCAAATACTTCACTCTCTATTATTTTTATAGTATTTCTTGCATTCCTTATGACTTTTTACGGAAGGGAAGAGTGAATTTTGTTAAATATATTGTCTGTATGCAGTATTTTGCAGATCGTGATATATTTTGTGCGGGTTGCAGCTGGTACTGGTGGAACTGTGCAGACAACTGTGAATAATATAATTGATGAGGTTAGTTTCTTGCTGTTTGTCACCCTAATCCATATTGACCAAATGGAGATGCTCGCTCTTGCTAATTACATTACTACTTTATACATACATAGTTCTTTTGAGTAGACCTCTCATATTTTTATTTGAAGGTTCTTGGATCTTGTGACGTATTGAGGAGAAGCAAGTTGGAAACGAGCGATTTAATATATTTAGTGGATGTCCATCTGGTCGGATTGCCACAATTGTACTTCGTGGTGGAGCAGATCAGGTTTGTGCCTGTTTTTTATCCTGTTTTATCATACATGATTTGGAGTTTGGCTCAGTTGTTATCATTGATGTTTTCAGATCATTGAAGAGGCTGAGCGAAGTTTACATGAGGCAATTATGATTGTTAGAAGGGCCATGAAAAATTCAACTGTAGTAGCTGGTGGCGGTGCTATTGATGTATGATTTTTCTACTGCCCTTTTCTAAAAATGTGGGTTTTCAAAGATTTCTAATGCTGCAGCTTTGGTTGTCAAAACTTGTGTCTGCAGACTGAGATAAGCCGATTCTTGAGGCAACATGCACGTACGATTGCTGGAAAGTCCCAGCTCTTTATAAACTCTTATGCAAAAGCCCTTGAGGTAGATCTTGGAAAAAAATATACTTATACTCTTCTATAGAAATGGTTACCAAGTTGTCTGTACGAAGATGGGTATCAAAACCAAGAACCTCAAGATAGATATAAAAGAATTTGCTGGCATCTGTCTTTGTTCATGCTACAAAGATAATTTGGTGAAGCAGTTTGTGTTTTTGGCTAATATCTAGTAGAAAGCAAACACTTAAATATGGTATCATGCTATCATGCTGTACTATGAAGTTATTTATGTGGATGTGAACAAGTAAATATGATATCTTTCTACACTATGAAATTAATTATGTGGAAGTCTTATATTGATGAATCACGGCCTATTTTTTCTCTTCATTTCTGCGTTCTTATCATATGATCACGGTATAGTGCATTTTGCATTTTTGAAAAATAGTGGGCTTTTGCTCTTCTCTGTTTGTTAAAATAGTAGTTAGCTTTGCAATCTGATTCAGTACTCGCTGACTTCTGCAGGTTATCCCACGACAACTGTGTGATAATGCTGGTTTTGATGCTACTGATGTGTTGAACAAATTGAGACAAAAGCATGCCCTTCCATCTGGTAAGCTTCTTCCATTTGAATATTATCACCGAGACAAAAGCTTTATGACCTTACTTAGTAACAGTAATACTTTTTGTATTATAATGTTGAATTGGCTTTTGTTAATGTTCATGTATCTTCTCCAGTTGTGAAACATATTCTTTCTATTGATGTTATTGAGATTGTAAACAGGTGAGGGTGCACACCTTACGGTGTAGACATCAACACCGGTGGAATTGCTAATTCTTTTGCTAACTCTGTGTGGGAACCAGCAGTTGTAAAGGTATTTTTAGTCCTAATTAGTTTATGCGACCTATTGACTACTTGGCATTAGCTTTGAACTTTGATTACTTGCTATTCGCCTTCTAACATTATGTTTTCTTTCATTGAACAGATTAACGCCATAAATGCAGCTACAGAAGCAGCTTACCTTGTTTTGAGTGTGGATGAAACTGTGAAGAACCCCAAGGTAAATAGAATTTTTTGTTGATTTCATTGGACCTTACTCCAGTTCCAAACGCATTATCCTTACAAGGAGTCAGTGAAATTGGTAGACATACTCATTCACTAAAGTACCTTTGATTGGGTGTTATGCAGTTTTGCCATTACTAATACTCATTTTGGCCCAAATTTTTCACTAGGATATCTTTTTGGGCCATTAGATAGGACTATTTTCTGAAATGTTAATTTTTTTTTTTCAAAAAATATTTCTCAACTAAGGATTTCATTACTTTCATTTGTCGATTCAATTCTTATTCAGTCTTGAATGATGCATGACATATATGAACTTAAACTTAATCTCGGAAAATAGGAATGTTTATGGACCAAATTGCTCACTTTTTGTCAAAGCATATTTCTTGTGGAATAATGTGATGTTCCATTTGGTAATACAGTCTGAGAGTGCACAAGGAGAAGCTGCTGCAAGTGCTATGGGCGGTAGAGGTCGGGGCGGAAGTGCTTTCCGTGGTCGTGGGCGCGGGATGAGGAGGCGATAGGCCTTTTGAAGTTTATTATGCTCTGAAGTTTTGCCAAATTTTGGTTCTCTTTCAGTTTTATTTTGTTTTTTGATTTTTCTCCTGATCTTATTCCCTGCCCTTTGATGACTCCAACAGTCTCCAACTGCACTTATAAGAAAGAAAGTGAGAAAAAAGAAGAAGAAAAAAAGGTATATATTATCACCGATACCGCTACTTTGAACCATGAGTCTCCACCTGCACTTGTAAGAAAGAAAGTAAGAAAAAGAAGAAAAAAGGCAGTGATTTCGATATATGTATGATGTATTTGCTAGTGGGAATTTTGATTTTGAAAACAAGTATTTTGTTAGTGATTGCTGTTTAATATTTTATGAAAGCATTTTGTTGGCTATAATTGTTTAAATTTGCAACATTATATATATAATTTAATGGATTTTATTTTATTGTGGTGGTTGGCCAGGTTCTATATAATTGGTTAAATTAGCAACGTTAGTGGATTTTATTTTATTGTGGTGGTTACGTAGGCCAGTTTCTACCAGATATAATTGTTTAAATTAGCAACATTATAAATAATTTAACTGGATTTTATTTTATTGTGGTGGTTGGCTTGGCTAGGTTCTACCAGAAAACAAAGGGTTGGTTTAAGATTCTTGATCCTCAAGTATATTGTGGAGGTCAAAAGTATGACAGTAATTTCCAATTGAGCAATACTCAGATATTAATTTATTATAAAATGAAAATAATACATTACAGAAAATAGAAATAAGTCAACTAAAACCATTAGCGTGTATATATATATATATATATATATATATATTCTAAAGTTTGGAATTAATTGCCGATTTTTGAGGAGTTTCCACCAAAATCCCCATACCAAACATAGCACAAAAAATAGATAATATTTTTTCAAACAAACATATAATCCGATTAATAGTTGCTCCTGGTCAATAGTCAAAATGAGCAGGTGAAGGTACAAACTTTGAATAATACACCAAATTTATATTAACATTTTTCGTCAATGAATATCGCTTTCCAAAACAATCAAAGCTGAGTCAAGTTCTCAATAAAAAAATCATTCAGAACTTGGAGAGAAAGAAACCCTCTTTCCAGTATAATATATATAGAGCACACCATGCACTCTTCATTGTTCATTAGTTTATTGTCATGCAAAACCATCCCCCCCCCCCCCCCCCCCCCCCCCCCCCCTTTTCCCCACCCCACCCCACCCCACCCCAACACACACACCACTTTTGGAAAATGCTCTTATAGTTCTATGCACTCGATGTTATATACATCAAAAGGTATAAATTACCCCACATCAACAATAGCATACGTCATGTACTGACGTAACATGATCTACAATTTTTTATTTACAATATGTTGTGCATATAAGCATCTCCCCACTCTTCCTGTCTAATTTTCCTAAAGTTTCTATTGTCGCCCTCTCTAATTTTATCAAAACTTATTTTCAAGCTCAGAAATAAAATCAAAATATATGATTGTTCTCTTGCACTCTTTCTTATTGAATGATTATGATGAAGTTAGTAGGACAATGGAGATCTGAATCATTTGGTTCGCTCGTCGTTCATAAACAATGACTACACTGCATTTAATGATATTTAAATGTATGTGAGTCCCCAATAACCAACTCTTAATTGAGCACATATCAACCTCTCTCTCTCATTTTGTCAAAATTATTTTAGGTAATGAAATTTGTCTAGAACAAAACCAAAATATACGACTTTTTTCTTGCTCTCTTTCTTATTGATGATGAAGAGGTTAGTGGAACAATGAAGACATGTATCATTTGGTTCGCTCGTCGTTCATAAACAATGGCTGCATTGCCTTTGATGATATTCAAATGTATCCGAGTTCCCAATAACTAACTCTTAATTGAGCACATACCATCTCTCTCTCTCAAAATTTATTTAGGTAATAAAATTTGCGGAGAAACAAAATATACGACTGTTTTCTACCTCTCTTTCATATTGATGCTGAAGAGGTTACTGGGTCCATGAATATATGTATTATTTGGTTCGCTCATCGTTCATATACAAAGGCTACATTGCCTTTGATGATATTCAAATATATCTTCTTTTTTTTTTTTTTTTTAATTCTAGACGAAAGGAGAAACCCTGATCAACTTTTAATTGAGCACATACCAACTTATCTCTTTCTCTCTCTCTAATTTTATCAAACTTATTTTAGGTAATTAAATTGTCAAGTTTAAAAATAAAACCAAAATATATGATTGTCTTCTTGCTCTCTTTCTTATTGATGATGAAGAGGTTAGCGGGACAATGAAGATATGCATCATTTGGTTCGCTCGTCGTTCATAAACAATGGCTACATTGCCTTTGATGATATTCAAATGTATCCGAGTCCCCAATAACCAACTCTTAATTGAGCACATACTAACTTCTCTCTCTCTCTAATTTTATCAAAATGTATTTTATGTAATGAAATTTGTCTAGAAACAAAACCAAAAATATACGACTGTTTTCTTGGTCTCTTTCTTATTGATGATGAAGAGGTTAGTAGGACAATGATGTTGGGATATAGTGGAGTCGGACCAAAAAGAGGATCGTGAGCCGAAAAAATAGAGACAAGACGAAGCCGAAATAGGTCATGCAAGACCCGAGGGGTCGCGGTGTGAAGTGGAACGGCGCCACAGCATGGAGGCACAAAAGTCTGCAGCGCGAGTAATGGTGTTGGAGGCATGTTTTGACATATTTTTGGCGAGATTGAGGCATGGTTTGCAGGATTTTGAATCGTTTTTTGACTTAAATTTTTTCTATTGTGGTTTGGAATTATTCCCTTAGTTGTTTAGGATTATGATTCCTAATTTGTTAAAATTTAGACTTACTCCACTATTATAAATACACTATTATAAATAGTACAATTCAGCTTCTAACTATTTGATTAACTTAGAAATAAAAATGTAGTTTAATATTGGCTCATGAATATAGACAATTTGCCGAATCACGTTAAATTCTTATTCGCGTTTTAGGCTTCTCATATTTTCTTGTTAATTTTTTGTCATGCTATGTTGCTACCATTCCTAATAAATGAAGATATGTATCATTTGGTTTGCTCGTCGTTCATATGGCTACATTTTCTTTGATGACATTCAAATATATCCAAGTCCCAATAACCAACTCCTAATTTGTGCACATACCATGCCCAGAGAGCATATATTATGTGTAGCACTATTTTGAACTTACATAAAAGCCCTGAATAGCTTAAATTTTGCTGACTCCCATGCAGGTAACAATCTTCTAACTCCCAAGAAATGACCCGAGCCATAATATACTGACAATCCAAGTCAAGCTACAATGCTTGATGATTAAGGTTAAAACAAACAGCATTATATATATATATATATATATACACATATATGTGTGTGTGTGTGTAAGAATTCTAAAATGATAACTAACTGAATATGTTTGATAGAGTGCTAAGTTAGCATTAATTCAACCAAGTCCAACAACAATTCAGAGTAAACTATGAACTGCTTAGAGTTCTAAGGCTGAGCAACAACAGTAGAGCAGCTAGTTCCTAATCCCTTGAAGTTTTCATCAAACTTGAGCGGCAAAAATCAGAACAGAGAGCAACTACACATAAAAGCACAAGCTACATCTGTTGAGACACGACGAAAAGGAAAAAAGAAACCGTTTCAGAATACAAGGTGTTTTGGGATATGAGGAACGATACATAATCATTTCCATAGTTTAACAATTTTGTCATGACTAGCAGAAGCCACCAAGCCAGTCACTGTTGATACAGCCAATGAAGCAATCAATCCTTCGTGTGCAGAAAGGGTCATTGTCTTGTTCTCGATCATGTTCCAAAGCTCCAGCGACTGCAAATAAATGCCTCAAAGTTATTTAAATGCTTTCTTTTCTTTGTTTTAATGTGTGTTGGGGGTTAGAGGGGTCTGTTTTTCCATTTTGGTAAAAATAAGCGCAAATCAATCACATAGAAACCCGGGACCTTAATTACAGAAAACACGCTGAGGTTTGAGGAACTACAATAACTTCCCCTGTCAAATAAAAGCAAATTACAATCTCACCCCTTGTTTTACGAGTTGTCAGGGTCTGACAGGGGTTTCACGAAAATTTACAAAACCTCAAGTGCTCGTGGTACTTACCCATGAAGTGAGGGACGTACATGTAATCATCCCTAAAAATAATAATTAAAGAAGAGATAACTTGCCTGGTAACAACCGATAACGAGCAAAGATGAATACGTAGGATGGAAAACACAAGAGTGGAATATGTTGCCATTACAACTGAGCTCATGCAAACAATCCCCTTCGCTTCCTGATCTCAACGTCCACACTCTCACAGAGTCCTCAGTAACGGATGCCAGCAGCTCTCCAGAAGGGTCCCAGCAAACAGAATGAATAGGTTTCGTATGACCCTATACATAGTAACATCAATATGTGGGAACGATTCCATATTAAGGCAAAAATTAAGGTAAAGTAGGTGTCAATTAGCAATTCACATAGACCAACAGAAAATTTGTCATTTGTTTTCATTCCAAGCTTGCTATCATCATTATTTGTCGGGATGAACATGTAGTTGAAGACTAAGAACATGAGAGCGAAAACATTAATAATTCAAGAAACTCGGGAAAAATTGGACCTGTAATATATGCCAACAAGCCTGTGTCTCCGCATCGAGTATTGAGACAACATTCTCAGCAGCTGCTGCAAGATATCTTCCCACATGCGGTTGGAATCTCACTTGGGCCGTGCCACCCTAATCCAATCAGAAAATGGGTAGTTAGAAAATTAATTGCATTCCAGCACCCCACAACAATATAATACAGGGGAAATTGCAGCATTAGTCTCGTATGATAGGTCTTCGTCCAATTTTAGTCTCATTGTTTACAAACTTGCCAAATTAATCCCATAGGATAGAAACCAATACTTTGGTCATCTGCCTTTGCACATTCTCAGTACTTAATTCAAAGGCACGTGCATTCTACACGTGAAATTCCATCCTTTTTTCAAAGCATGGGACCAATATTGTTATACATATGGGAAAACTCGTTTTAATTGTTTGTTTGATTTTTTACCTTGAAAACTCGTTGACAGCTACCATTATTAATACTCCAATATCTTATCTCACCATCACCGTCACAAGAGCAGATGAGATCGTCTTTGTTGGGATGAAAGTCCAATGACATTACACCAGCAGAATGTCCAGTAAAGGTACGAAGAGAATAGCCAGGCTGCAATACACATCAAAACAGTAACGATAAAGAGGGAATCCTCCAAATATACAAGAACAAGAGAGAGCGCTTATACAGATCAAAGTGTTTATTAACTAACATTATCGGCATCCCAAACTCTGACAGTTTTGTCAAAAGACGATGTGGCAAGTCGTGCCATGCTAGGACTGAAACGAACATCGGTAATTACTGACGAGTGTTCCTCAAGTGTAGCTTTTGGCTTCAAAGTGTCCGTGTACCACAGAACAACCTGCATCATTCAAATATAGTTTCATATCCTTTCTGTGAAGCATAAAATCATTATTCAGTAAGATTAAGCACACTGAACTCTTAATTGTGAATAGTTTTCTTCAATCGTAAGCACTCACCTTTTTGTCATGACCGCCACTAGCAAGTAGCTTCCCGTCTGATGAAAAGTGGCAACATACAACTTTACTCGCACTAGCACGAACGGAGCTCACCTCGGTAAATTTAAACCCTGAATAGCATGGGTTCCAGATAAGAACATACTGACATTGGTACAAAAGGAGGGCTTTGCTTCGACAAAATTAAAATTTCTTTCAAGACTCATTCAAATAAAAATTGCATTATCATAACAAGATGTGGTTGACATAGGATAATTGGAGATGGACCTGCAGCTGTGTTAGCAGTTCCTGAACTATTGGCGGGGCGCGAAAGACGACCCGGGATGCTTTCTGTTTCTTCCAGTCTGGTTTTTTGAAGCCTTGAAATGCATGAAAGATTAAAAACCATGTTACGAATGTACTCCAGTTTTAAACTTTAGATACATACTTAAGCAACATTGTTCGCGTCCAATACATAAAACACCATCTTCCGGTTGGTATATAAAGAGTTTTTAAAAGAAGACGAAACTATACACTTTGATTGGTAAATCTAAGTGGGCGGCAGGGCCAGAACGGTTTTTTTTATGGACACTTGTCAATCTCACAATGACGTGATATCATTATGGTATACTATTATGGATAGAAGATTCGCTCCGATGCAGGCAGGGGCGGATCTAGTGTACATCTAGGGGCAGTGCCCCCACTGATTTTTTTTTTTTTAATATACACATATTTTTCAATTTTAATTTATAAATTGCATTAATGCCCCCACTCAAATTATTAAATGCCTCCCTCAATTTTAAAAGTATTAAATGCCCCCCCTCAATTTTGAAAAATTATTTTTTTACCTTATAAATTTTTTTATATTTGAATTTCGACCCCTTCAAGATCGAAAAATATCACGTTTTCTCCCTTTACTTTGAGTTCGTCCCCCCTAAAACCCAAAATCCTGACTATAATAAAAGAGGTATAAGAGTATAAATTATGTCAAAAGTTGTAACTGAACATAATTCTTTATTATATTTTCCCCCATAAATATAGCGTACCGTATTAAAAGGTGACAAATTAAAGGATACACAAAACTTTCATCCTGACAAGATTTTTTCACGAGAAAACTAATAACTTATCGACTATGACCTGAAATATGAGAATTACATGGATATATATATATATATATAGGATATGGATCAAATACATACCTTGTCATTAGGTAAGACCTAAGACCCAATCTAGGCCTTTGATTCAATTTGATCCAAAGGTGTGAAAATATATCATTTTTTCGGATTATTTAAATATTTTTAATGCTGGGAGGGCAATTTTGTCAATAAAACCCAACAAACTCATGCACATTTAATGCATGATCAAATCAAATCCCCATTAATGCGTAAAAACAGAATTTACCATATATTTCAGCTTGATTAAAATCAATATTAATCACCAGAATCCATTCTTCATCAGTCCATCATCGAGATCAGTTCATCATCAATCCTATCGAATTAATCAGCAAATATTATACAGTATTCATCATCAATCGAAGTAATCGGCAAGATCGCTTCATCATATTCGTCTTTTTCATCGCAATTGATTGGGTAAGATCAATTCATCATCAGCAATCACAGTATTCACATGGAAACTCATCGCAATTGTCTGGGTAAGATCAGTCAATCATAAGCAATTAATCAACAATATCAGTTCATTCGTGAGCGTCGTGGATTATTGATTTCGTTTTTTATGGCAGAGATGGATAATATTATGGATTCAAATGTATATTTATTGTATACATTTGAAGCAGTAAGTTGAATACATTATACATTATCTTATATGGCATTATACACTGTATTATACACTATTATACATTACATATAGTGATGTTATACAGTATATTATAAACACATCGTATTCACATCGTATATTATAAACACATCAGCAATCACAGTATTCACATGGAAACTCATCGCAATTGTCTGGGTAAGATCAGTCAATCATAAGCAATTAATCAACAATATCAGTTCATTCGTGAGCGTCGTGGATTATTGATTTTGTTTTTTATGGCAGAGATGGATAATATTATGGATTCAAATGTATATTTATTGTATACATTTGAAGCAGTAAGTTGAATACATTATACATTACCTTATATGGCACTATACACTGTATTATACACTATTATACATTACATATAGTGATGTTATACAGTATATTATAAACACATCGTATGTTTGTGATAGGCTAAATAATCACAATTTTTTGATGTTTGATTATTATTAAACAGGATCAGTAGTGTATAGCAATAATGATGTTGAGAATCAATGTGTCGGATCTTCTTCTTCGTCTAATTCTGTATCATCTCCGGGCGGTTCAAAATATTGGGAACCAGTGTGTGCTACTGAGTTTAAACCTTGCATTGGTAAGGTATTTGAAAGCTTGAAGTTTGCATTTGAGTTTTACAAAAGCTATGTTCGGTTATGTGGTTTTGATGTACGCAAGTGTTCCCAAAAAACTCATAAGGATGGTACGGTTATATCTAAACATTATGTATGTAGTCGTTCCGGTGTTTACACAAAATGTGATGATGTTGGTTGGAAGAAGAAGTGTATGATTGGTCGATGTGATTGTAACGCCAAGATTGTAGTGAGGTTTAGTGCTTCCCAGGGATATGTTATAAAGAAATTTGTTGAGCGGCACAATCACGAGTTGGCGACCGACGAGGGAAAACAGTTTCTGAAAGTTAATCGGAACATTGATCCATCCCAGATTATGTTTTGCTTAAACGCATCAAAGGTGAATGTTGGCGCCGTCAAATCACATTCATTCCTGAAGGAGATTGCAGGTGGGTTTAATAATGTTGGGTCAACTTCTACAGACTTCAAAAACGCAAAAAGGGATGTGAAGCAATACGTCGGTGAGAACGATGGGGAGATGATTGTTAGGAAATTTATGAATTTGAAAAAAGCGTGTGAAGGATTTTTTTTTTATTATGCCACAGATGATGACGGTTGTATGAGTAAGTTGTTTTGGGCTGATCCGATTGCAGTAAGGAATTTTGAACTATTTGGTGATGTTTGCTCGGTCGATGCAACATTTCGATCCAATAAGTAAGCACTCTTGTTTGAATGCATAATACATTTTTTTTAATATGTAATGAACATATGCTGTATAACACACTATCAGTTAATGTATATTACTCATTCAATAAATGTATAATGAATCATTAGTTAATGTATATTTGATTACCCTGTTAATAAATGTATAATGATTCATTAATTGTCGGTGTAATTCCTTTTCAGGTATCAAATGAAATTTGTTCCTTTTTCTGGATTAGATAACCACAAGAGAATAGTCACATTTGGTGCTTCTCTAATCGCAAAAGAAGACATTGAGTCGTACACGTGGGTTTTTGAAGCTTTTACACGTGCAATGGGACGGGAACCAATCTATATTGTATCTGATCAATGTCCTGCTATGAAACAGGCTATTCCTAGTGTTTTTAAAAATGCTAGGCATCGTCTTTGCGCGTGGCATATCATGAAGAAGTTCCCAACTAAGGTTTGTGTCTTTACTGCTTTTTTGAATCCATATTATATTAATGTGTTACAATAGCATTTGACATACTGTAGTATGATATGGTATTTAGTGTACAGTGCATTTTAATAAGATTTAATTTTATAATGTATAATGTGTTCGATATAGAGTGTATAATGATACCTTTATGTAGTGTATAGTACAATATATTATGCTGTATAATATGTTTTGCATTTGATTATTTTTTCTCCAGATTTCACCACATACAGGTAAATATGCTGAAGTAGTGAGAAAGGTGAATAATTTTGTGTATAATGACGAAATCACGCCACGTGAGTTTGAAGATGGTTGGAATGCTCTTATTTCAAAGTATGGGCTAAGCCATATTGAATGGCTTTCTGAAATTTACGACAACAGACATTCGTGGGTATCCGCATTTTATCGAGATGTTTCGATGGGTGGGTTACTGAGGACTACATCGATTTCAGAGTCGATTAATTCATTCTTTAATCAATTCTATGTAAAGGGTGACACAATCATTGAGTTCTATAGTAGATTTGAAAGTGCTATGGACAGGCAAAGGAATACGAATGCAAGATTAAATCACGAGTCTTTGGTCTCTAAACCATCATTAGAAACCCCTCTGCCGATAGAGGAGGATGCTTCAGAGGTATATACACGCGCTGTTTTCTATGACGTACAAGCGGAGATCAAAAAGTCTGCGTATCAAGTGATACTTCAAAGTCTAAATGTTGTTGATGGTGTGAAATCATTTGTCGTATTTGACTCCGACAACGAATCAGAGTTATATGAGGTATATCAATTTTTTATAGTGTATGTTATTATTATATATGTTGTATATTATTAAACAGTCAATGTATGTTACAGTTTGTTCATTGTATTTATGTTATAGGTGAAACATTTTGCATCGAACGATCAGGTTGATTGTTCTTGCCACTGTTTTTGAGGCGGGGTATTTTGTGCAGACACATTTTCTTTGCATTCAGCCAAAGCCGAATACTCAAATTGCCCGCCGAGTATGTTCTGAATAGATGGAGAAAAAATGCAGAAATTATGGCTTCTGATATAATTAATAACCAAGTCGGACATTATCGCGCGATGATGGAGAAGAACACAAATGATGTGAGTCAAATTTGGATTGACTTTCAATCATGTTTAAATCTTGCAGGTTTTAACAAAGAAAAACTCGACTACATAAAAATCAATTGGTGGATATGAAGTCTCATTTGAGTGTCGGTGCGGACGATAACAATAAGAATAATAAGAATGTTGTTATCGAGACACTAGTGGGACCCCAAATTGAGAACGAGCTCGGGATCAGAAATCCTCAAATGAGCCGATCTAAAGGGTGCGGTAAAAGAATTAAGAGCAGTGCCGAGATATCAAAGCATGTTCCTAAGAGGAGAAAATGCACTGTATGCGGAAAAGTTGATGGGCATAATGCAAGAACATGTCCATCAAAAGAAAAATAGAAGTGTTTTCTTTTTTTACAATTAGTACTGTACAATTAAGTAGCATTCAATGTATAACATATCATTTTATAGTGTATAATGATATGTTAATCAATGTATAATGATTCAAAGGATCTCTGTGTATACTGAAACATTTATTGAAATTGAATGAAGTGTATGTTAAAAAATGTCATAATGTATGTTGTATATTTTTTAGTGTTTTTTTAATTATACTGTTTAATTATATACTTTAATTGAGTTTTTTTATTATGTACAGTGAATATATTGGGGCTGTTAGAATGTATACTTATGTGCTTTATATAACATTAACAATTAAACTCAATGGCCAGAACAATATAAACAGGTTATGAGCAATGAACAAATTTTTTATATATTTAAACTGTTCAACTAAAACTAATAACGTGATGTACAAAAACTAATAAATTGTACAAAAACTAATAACATGTACATCTAACAAAAAATGTTGTAAACGTATCACGTTGTTTAAATCTAGCGTTTCTTCCCCTTTTTCAGTTGGGCTTGTTCACGTTCCCAATCCCTTGATCGTTTGATAATGTCGTCCTTGAGTGTGTTCAAATCACAAGTGAGGATTTTCTCCAGATAAAGTGCTCTCAATCTAGTGAGTTTTGCAACTTGTCCTTTCTGCATTATATAAATATTAAAGTTAGATAGACAGGAAAATAAAGATTTTCAGAAACTTTCAGTTCGTAGAATAAAAAAGTGTAAATCATTACGCTTTCTGCACCCAATTCTGCATCCCAAGTCTTTAATCCCCCACCGAAGTAAGTTTCCATGTGACGCATTACAAAAACACCACAGTCCGAGCTGTTTCTGTGCGTACGCCATGGCATTGGAAGCCGTTCCATTTCTACCGTCGACAATGCTTGTGCAGCTGGATGGTTCATATCATTCAGGAATTTGGTAAACATGGCCCTCTGTTTTGAAACAATCAAACAAAAAAGCTATGAGGCACAGTGTATAAATATATTAATATCATTATACAGTACATTATCGACTTAATATACAGTGTATAATTAATAATTATACATTGTATACACAATCATTATACAGCAGTATAATATTATTAACAGTGTATTATCATATCATTATTAAGTGGGTTAATTGTGTGATAATGAAGATTTAACACATATATATTGACATAAAAAAAATAAACATTAGTGTTTAAAGGATTGTTACCAAAGTGAATGGCACATGTTGGTATTTGTTTTCGAACGACACATCCGTTTTGCTATTGTCAAGGATCTCAATAGCTGGCTGCTTCAAATTAAAGCACATCACGTAGTAGTGTCCAGCGTGAAGAATAGGAAAGACAACCTATATATCGATGGGATGAAAGTGGTGTTAATGAATCTCCATAAAATTCGATAATTTTAACAATGTAACGGTGTTAGCTTACCAACGTTACATCGGTTATGTTCACTCTTGGAAACATGTTCAGACGATTTGTGATGTTTTCCACGAATTTTTGATGCAGTGCATCATCATGTTTGGCGCTTTTGTTTGACGTGAAGAAAACCTGTTATCAAATTTTTTAAAAAAATTAGTTAGCGAGCAGAACATTATATCGTATGCATTAACAAGAAGTAAAGAAGTATATTCTACCGTGTCGGACACGTGGAAAAAAAATCTAAGCGGTGATGCGGGTGCTCTTGTTGACTCGCCATTGTTCAACAGGTATGACCAGAGGTCTATGACTCCAGATAAAAGCTCGGTCCGTTGAGACAATGTCTTTACATCCCAAATATAGCCAAGTACATCACCACTTGTGAAAACAACAGTTCTGTAAAATCATATATATAGTGTAATAAGTTATTGTTCATTATACAGAATGTATAATGATGTAATATCATGTTAATCAATATTACCATTATACATAGTACATTCGGTTATTACATAGTGTGTATTTAAAATTCAAAGGAATACAAATAGAACAATTGTATTATAAATGTACTCACATGTCGTCTTCGGCAACTTGATTCACCCAATCCCATAGCCTTTTTTCATTTGCGCCCTGTTTTGAGATTATATTCACAACCCGTTGAACATATGGAGAACACAAGTCTGGAGCTGGTCTGAATTGTCTCTTTGTTTCTCCAATGATCTCAACAGCCGGGGCAATGGTAGCGTCTGGATGAGGGAATCGTTCTGTGACAATGGATTTTTCGTCCCTTGTTGTCACATCTGGAGATGCTTGCTCAGAGATGTGGGAGGTGTCACCGGTGTATTGTCTAGCAATTGACAACACAGCCCCCTCTGGATCATCCTGACGCGGTTTCTCCGGTGTTTGTGTCAACAAGTTGAAGGTTGGCTGTGATTGTACTCGTGGACGTACTCTCTTAACCGGTGTAGTTTGTTCGGGTTGGAGAGGCGGATCAGCTGGGGCGGCTGCATGTTGTTCAGGTGAGGAAGGGGCACCTGGTTGATATGTTCTTGCCTCTGGTTCCCCCACTGGATCCTCCTGACGCGGTTTTGCCGGTGTTTGTGTCAACAAATTGAAGGTGGGCTGTGAATAAACCGGTGGACTTATTCTATTAACCGGTGTAGTTTGTTCGGGTTGGAGAGGCGGATCAGATTGGGCGGCTGCATGTTGTTCAGGTGAGGAAGGGGCATCCGGTTGATAAGAACTTGTCTCTGGTTTTGTTCTATACAGTTTTTCAACATGATCTAACACCCTTTTTTCAATCACCTTCAACCGTGGATTTGATGGAAGAATGGAGTCACATGATTGGATGTATCCATTGTACGTAATAAGCTTATCCACCAGGTCCAATGCAGCCCTTTCCAAATTGAAAATCATCCCCTGCGTATACAGTAGTGTTCAAACCATTATACACTATATTTAAGTACAATTATACATCATGTGATTGAAAAGTATACAGTTATAATAATTTGACTAATTACATAAAGATGCATACCTCTTCAAATGTATTCCAGTCCTTGATGGATGCATCTGATACTGTGGGAGCTTCTAAAGAGGTAGTGGGTTGTTTGGGAGCTTCAATATGTTGTGCAACATGCTTCCCTTTGTCAGCCTTCATTTCCCACTGCCCCTTTGATATGATCCCCTGGCCAAAAACTCCCTGTTTAATCTCTATGTTACTCTTTTCTCGTAGCGCAGAGTCTGTCCAAGTGAGCCAAGTTGGGATTGATCTTGGTACTGTCCTATGCCCCTTGTAGTTGACTCTGTCAGCATACAATATCTGAATTTGGAGGAAAAGAAAAAAGTTGAGATCATATAAGTATACAGTAACATGTAAACCATTATTCAGTATATGATAAACCATTGTACACTAGATAATATACTATTATACAGTGCTATTCATATAACACATTATAACACATTACAGGGTATGAGTTATACACTGTAAAATATAGTGTTAAGTTCATTTAACACATTAGACACATTATACACTCAATCAACAAAAATACATTATACACATTACACACATTATAACACATTATAGTGTATGAGTTATACACTGTAAAGTATAGTGTTAAGTTCATATAGCACATTATAACACATTATAGTGTATGAGTTATACACTGTAAAATATAGTGTTAAGTTCATACAGCAAATTATAACACATTATAGTGTATGAGTTATACACTGTAAAATACAGTGTTAAGTTCATTTAACACATTATACACATTATACACTAAATCAACAAAAACACATTATTGGAACACAATCAACATCAGAAGAGGCACTGTAAACTTACAATCATAAATAGAAGAGGTCCAGTGTACATGCGTTTCGCCGGATCCTCTTCCCAAACGTGTTTTGTGTCTCCCAAACTATTCAGGACTAGTCCGGGCCAATTGTATATTGACAACTCATCAAGAGACCCCTTGAAATTGAGTATCTTCTTGTTGACGAATGGTGTACCAGGGGTCTCTATCAAGCAATTATACATAATCATCATAAAATTCAGCTTGAATTGAGTTGTGAGTTGTTTATCAGATTGAATTGCCTTCACGACCATTGACGCTGAAACTTTAAACTTTTTGGACTTATCAAGGCCAAATTGGTCAGTGAATGTGTCTAATCTCTTTTGATTTTTTACAGTGAGGTCTATAGGCCGCTTCCCGTGTGGAAATCCCAAAACCTCGACCATATCATACTCTGTAATATTTATTTTTCCTCCGGGCAGAGTAAGCCTGAAATTTGCTGGATTTAAAGATTTTAGAACTTTATATCCAAGCCGGTGAGGCAGCTCTGTAATGTTGAAATCCAAAAAGGATCCGAACCCGGATTGTCTCACCCATTCCCGTTGTGGTTCGGTCAGTTTTGAAAGAGTATCCACCAAGACCTTCATCGATACTCTTATTCGTGTATATTCAACCACTTTCCTTTTCCCCTTTGGTGGCAGTTTGGATACGGTCTGGGTTTTCTGTTTTTTAGATTTTGTTTTTACAGGAGGGCGGTGTGTCGCGCGTCTTTTCCGAGCAGCAGGTTGTTGGTCTGATTTGGTATATTCGTCTTGATCAGACGATTCTTCTGCTGACTGTACGTATTCCTCATCAGTACTAGGTTGTTCAACACTAAGAGGCTCAACAACATCGGCAGGCACAAGTTGCAACCTCTCAATTGAATTGGTAGAGGATGAATCTGCTTCAGCATCTGCATTACAGAGTAGACAAAGACATCATACACTAAAAAATTACACAAATCCAGATTATACATACACAAATATTATACACAGTGTTATTCATGTTTATACACTTTAATGCAAACCATTATACACCCAAATATGCAGTATGTGCATACACAATACAATTAATATGATGTATAATATTATACACAGTGTTATTCATTATTATACACTTTAATGCAAACCATTATACACCCAAATATGCAGTATGTGCATACACAGTACAATTAATATGATGTATAATATTATACACAGTGTTATTCATTATTATACATTACAATGCAAACCATTATACATCTACGTTTTATATATTATACATTTAGAATGAAGAAAATGACGTAATTATATACAGCATATGTTACTCAAATATGCATATAACCTAACCATAATATTACACCCATAGGTACATAAGCCATCAAAACAAATAAAACCAGCGTATAGATACATTGCGCGTTCCCAATATAGTTGTAATACACAGAGTATACGTACAGAAGCCATCAAAATCCACAAAATACGTAATATTGTCACCCATAGGTCGAAGAAGAAATGAAAAGTGTGTATAATCGATACCTGTTATTCTGGATGGATTTTTCGTCCTCATTTTTTGATGAAAATGAAATCGGTTTGCGAGAGTATCAGAACTAGGGTTCCCAGCTATAGAAAATTAGAGTTTAATTTTGGCAGGTTTTAAAAATGGGAGAGATTTCGACGAATCTGTATGTTTATTAGGTTTAAAATTGGGAGAGATTTCAGGGGAGACGGGGGAGAGAATGTAGGAGAGAATCGAGGTATAATGGGTGTAAATTACCAAAATACCCCGCAGACAGCTTAATATTTGGGTTTCCCGCGTGTACAGTGAATAATTTGGACCGTTGGATTTAATTGATCCAATGGTGTATATTGGGTCTTATATCTTATCTAAGAGATGGTATGTATTAGATCTTGACCCTATATATATATATATATATATATATATATATATATGCAAGTGACCATTAACAACATCAAGATGGGACAGAAAAGCCAAGTATATAAACCATTCGAGGGATTAAATTAATAATAAGATGGAAAAGGAAAGACCTGGTCATTTCCGCGAAAGAAGCAATTTGACATGCCAGAACCCATAATTTGACCTGATTTACAATTATTAGTACACTTTCTATAACCGGTTATTTATACTAAAAATAGTAGCTTACAAATTAAGCGGCTAACTTGCTATTTTGTCCCTGTATCTAATGGTGTATGGTGCACCGACCTTGTTAGACTCGGTGTGGCATGAATCACCCAATCTATATTAACAATTTTAATCGATGAATATCGCTTTCCAGAACAATCAGAGCTGGGTTCGGATGAATGAGAAATTAAATGCTGAAGTTGTGGTTTGAAATTTGTAGGTTTATCGTGAATTTCTTCTGATCCAACGGTGTAAAACGATGAGGAGTTAAAGATACCACTCATCACGATCGATGGCCACGATCGTATGAGCTGTATTTTTAACACACATGTGATTGATTGTATTTATGATGGTTAAAACCGTTACGACCGTTACATATGAGTCATTAAATTGAATTTAATGACACTTATGGCCCCTCGAGAATTTTAAATAAATAATATAAAAATAAATCAAAATTAAGAAAAAAATACAACAAAAATTCGGGTGCAGAAAATAACACATTCCGCTCTGCACGGACGCGGAATGGTGCAGCGTGGAATGCAAATTTTTTATTTTTTCTTAAATATAGCTGCCCATTCCGCGCTGCCCGAGCGCGGAATGGGCATAATTTTTTTTTATATATATATATATATATATATATCATGTTTTTTTCCTTATTTCCCGCTCATTTTTCTCCTTCTTTCGTGCATTTTTGAGTTTCAATTTGAACATATTAATTGTAGACTTTCATATAGACTTTGTAACCACACAAAAATGGACTCATTCCGATACCCGAGTGAAGAAATATGACAAGTAAAAAAGGACACATTAGAGCAATTTTTTAAAGAAAACAATAACTTTGTCTATGTTTCCGGCTCATTTTTCTCCCTTTTTCGTTCATTTTTGAATTTTGACTTGAATATATAAATTGTAGATTTTCATATAAACTTTGTAACCACACAAGAATGGACTCATTCCGATACCCGAGTGAGGGAATATGACAAGTAAAAAAGGATACGGTTTTTTTGAAAAAAAAAATATTTTTTCGTCATCTTCGGGATGATTTTTCGACCTTTTTTGTACATTTTCAGGCTTCAACTTCAACACAAAAATTGTAGATTGACTCACAAAGTTTGTAACGATATGAGAATTGATTCATTTCAATATCCGAGTGAAAAAATACATGTTAAAAAAGATGACAAAATGTGTGTCTTTTTTAACATGTATTTTTTCACTCGGATATCGACATGAATCAATTCTCATACCGTTACAAACTTTGTGAGTCAATCTACATTTTTTGTGTTGAAGTCGAAGCCTGAAAATGTACAAAAAAGGTCGAAAAATCATCCCGAAGATGACGAAAAAATATTTTTTTTCCAAAAAATCTGTATCCTTTTTTACTAGTCATATTCCCTCACTCAGGTATCAGAATGAGTCTATTCTTGTGTGGTTACAAAGTTTATATGAAAATCTACAATTTATATGTTCAAGTCAAAACTAAAAAATGAACGAAAAAGGAGAAAAATGAGCTGGAAACATAGACAAAGTTATTGTTTTCTTTAAAAAATTGCTCTAATGTGTCCTTTTTTACTTGTCATATTTATTCACTCAGGTATCGGAATGAGTCCATTTTTTGTGTAGTTACAAAGTCTATATGAAAGTTTACAATTAATATGTTCAAGCCGAAACTCAAAAATGCACGAAAGAAGGAGAAAAATGAGCGGGAAATAAGGAAAAAAACATGATTTAATTAATATATATAATATAAAAAATAAAAAAATGTTATGCCCATTCCGCGCTCGGCCAGGGCGGAATGGACAGCTATATTTAAAAAAAAAAAAAAATTACATTCTGCGCTGCCCGAGCGCGGAATCTGCCCATTCCGCGTCCGGGCAGAGCGGAATGTGCTATTTTTTGCACCCGGATTTTTGTTATATTATTTTCTTAATTTTGATTTATTTTTATATTATTTATTTAAACTTTCCATGGCCTCTCTTGTTTCTAATACCTATATAAACCCCCCTTGGATGATTTATTTCTCTAAGAGTGAATCAACAATTCCTCTTCATCTATGTTCGTTCTCTCGAGTTCCGTTATTCCGGGAATAACAAAATCGAGAGTTTAATCATTTTGTTATTGAGAGTTCGAAACAGGGTTTCGTTCGTGGGTCTCGGTTTTGAAGTGGTTCAATCCCGAGAAGAATCGTTGTATCTTGGGACACAAATTGCACCAACCCGTACCACCAATAGCAAGGCTATAGCGGGGCAATATTGTGTTAAGGACAGAGTTCATTCTCGCCTCGATTCCAAATTGCATATCCATTTTATCACATTCAATTTTTACCAACAAAATCAATCAAGGAAAGCATAGAATTTAATAGTCATCATATTAATTCAGTCAAGATTATGTGATCAATTAAGATAGATGGTATTTTGGGTTCTAAATCAATCAAGGAAAGCATAGAATTTTATGAGACATTATGTGTAGAAGTCAATTATTTTATTTCCTCTTTTTATGATGAGCGAAATTGGAAATAAGAATAGTAAGTTATTATAAAAGGGTTGTGGTCTCCAAATCATACGTATCGTTATATTCTTCTGATTCCCCATCTTCAGAGAGAATTGAGAGACTCCAAAAGAAACTCAAAAGACTATGTATTGAGAGACTCCAAGAGAATTGGTATGCTTCTGCTTTTTGTTCTTTAATTCTTTATGATTAAACATGAATGTTCTTAGGTTTGGTGATGGATTTCATCGGTTAAATTAAGTTCCAACACACCATGCACTCTTCATTGTTCATAAGTTTATTCATCATGCAAAACCATCCCTCTCTCAAACACACACACACACACCACTTTTGGAAATTGCTCTTATAGTTCTATGCACTCGATGTTGTATACACCAAAAGGTATAACTTACGCCACATCAACAATAGCAAACGTCATGTACTAACATGACATGATCTACAATTTTTGGTGTACAATATGCGATGCATATAAGCATCTCCCCACTCCATCTTCTAATTTTTCTAAAATTTTTATTGTCACTTTTTCTAATTTTATCAAAACTTTAGGTAATGAAATTTTCATCCTCAGAAATAAAACCAAAATATATGACTGTTCTCTTGCACTCTTTCTTATTGAAGGATGACGAAGAAGTTAGTAGGACAATGAAGATCTGAATCATTTGGTTCACTCGTCGTTCATAAACAATGACTATATTGCATTTGATGATATATTGAAATGTATATGAGTCTCCAATAACCAACTCTTAATTGACCACATATCAACACCCCTCTCTCTCTCTCTAATTCTATCAAAATTTATTTTTGATAATGAAATTTGTCTAGAAATAAAACCAAAATATGACTGCTTTCTTGCTCTCTTTCTTATTGATGATGAAGAGGTTAGTGGGACAATAAGATGTTAAGAATTGTGCCCTAAAAATCCAATTATATGAAACGTTTATATTTCGTTTGTGAAATTAATCTTTATTAATTTTGTTACGAGTCATGAGTATTATATAAATCGCACTATGAGATAGACGTAGTCCAATATAATATATGATAATCCAAATGGAAGTGTTGTTCCATGAAAAGACTTGGGTTATATGTGTCATATATTATTCTAAATGGGTTGTAGTCGGTGATAAGAATGGACGTCTTATCTGCTAAAGGCTATAATATACTATATTCGATGATTTGTCTTAATCATGGGAATGAGGATTCCATATATAGTATATTCGTGTAAATCAATGAGATTGAAACACTGAACCGGACCAATTAAGTTATTTATTTTTTGACTACTATCAGAAATAAATAACTTTAACAACAACTCTAAATCCTATGATTGTCGTGAACTAATGCATCTAGTGTATATTACTTTGATGTATTCAGAAGTGAGGTTTTCGGTGGCCAATATACTTTATACATTGAGTAATTGCATGAAATGTGATTATGAAGGACATTCATAAGGAATCTATAATCTCCATGAGAGATAAGAAATATTCTCTTTAATGGATTTGCAATGTTCAACTATTCTAAAACTTTGGCCAAAGTATTTCATGTGAAGTGTCACTGAAATTAAATGAAAAATAAGTTTTCGTATGAAAAGTTGACAATGAGCAAATCGGCATTTTAGGATAAGTGGTGAAGAATAAAATAATAGTAGCATCGATTTTATTTCTTCGCGAATATTTCAATAGAGGAGTTAGTTGTAATATTCTTAAGTACGAGAACTCTTGAGTAAATTAATTAATTCTAGAGTGCAACAATATTTATTTAGTGGACTTAAATATTGTTAAGTGGTAATCAAATATTACCATGCGATGGTAATTCGATTTGAACCATTTGAAGCTAGAATTAATTTTTCCCTAAGGTCCCTTCGCAAGTCTTGAAAAGAAACCCGATAAAATACTAAAGTATCCATTGGATGGATAGTTTGAACTTAGATGAAAAACTATGTGGGAAATATCTTTAAAGAAAGATATTTAAATTAAATTGAATTTAATTTAATAAATAAAAAAAGGGGCTGCATGACACGCGCGCGTGACCGTCACGCGCGCGTGACAGCCAGCGCCTGCTGGCTGTGTCTGGCGCGTGTATTACACGCGCCCGTGTGCGTGTGATACACGCGCCCTCGGCAGCTGAACGGCAGCTTGTGCTGTTGTGCATGAGTAGGGCTTGGCCCTTGTGCATGAGTAGGGCTTGGCCCTTATGCCTTGGCCTTACCTTTGTTCAAGTGTATAAATGTGATTTTGTCCCACATTGAAAGATTTTGTAAGTTTTTCATCAATTAACCTCTATAAATAGAGGATTAGTTGTTCAATGATGTTCAAGGAAAAATCTTGCAAAGAAATTTTCTAAGTATTTGGAAAATATAATTGCAAGTATAAAGTTTCTTTTTTAAGAAATTTTATTTTAGTAATTTTATTTTGGGAGCCCACTCTCCCGGGTTTAAAGCGAGGCTCTGCGAAGAAGACTTTGCGGTACAAGGGCTCGGTTCGATCTTCGGCGAAAGGTTGTTTTTTGAGTTTTTAATTATTGACTTTATTTCTATAGCATGCAATTAATTTGTTTCAATTAAATTGTTTAATTAGTTAGTTTTAATTGCTAGCTATAGGTAATCAATAATTATAAATTAAATTGTTTAATTAGTTGTCATTAGCCATAGTATGTATGAATTAAAAAATTTTAATGTCATGCATGTACGCGATAGAGCTAGACTCTTTATTTAATTCCGCTGCGTACCAATTTTGGGGTTATTTTCGAAATAATTTCCCAACAAGTGGTATCAGAGCAGGGCTCTTGATACGTACATGTGAGACATAAAGGCATGATTGCATGTTTTAAATCGAATGATACTATGGAATATTATAGAATTAGATTCTAGATATTAATGCTTATAACATGTAATTTTAATTATGATTAAAGCATGCTAATTTGATTGAGATCAATATGTTTAAATTGTTTAAAGGCATGAATACTTGTTTATAGCATTAATATATTTGTGTATATTCAACATGATTGATATGATTTGATCAAATGTGTTATTTAAATTGTTTAAATAATATGTTGAATATATTATGTCAATCATATGTTTAAATAGTTTGACATGATGATTGAGTGGGAGGTGTTTTCAATTTTCATGATGATAAATAGTTCAAGTGTTGGATTATTGTTCAATTAATTTTGAAAATTCTAATTTGATTAGAACTCATAATTTGTTTATTTATGCCAATGTTGTCATTATGTGATAATGAAAAATCCACGAGTTGTAAAATATCAAGTGGGAGCGAGATTCAAGAGTTGAATTCTCACGGCCTCCATTACTGGTCTAATGGTATAGTGCGTCGATATTATTCCCTGAGGAAGGTATTTGCTCACGATTACAAGATTAGATCCCAAATGGGTAGATTGAAATATGTGTAAACGAGTGCGATCACGCTGCCGTGAAGTATCTCGAATACCATATGGATTGTCTAAGTAATGGTATACACTTGATTGGGACAACATATTAGCCTCCCTGAGGAGCTCTGTTATGTCTTCCCAAAGGCTAAAGATTGAAATGGTGGGTTAATGATGTTTCGTAAGAGTTACAAGGGAAAAACATATTAACTGAGAAATGTTCTCGCCTAAACTTATTATATTTTTCGATCCTGCCGCCAGGAAGGAAAATGTATAAAGTTAGGTCATCATTGCATGAACAAAATATGGTTATGTGGATTCCAATTTTGTTTGTTTGCTAAAATAATTTGACTCATAACTTGTTTGTAAATTTTTCAGTTTCATAAATGGCATCCATTAGTCCTCTGCAATCTATCCTTAAGGAAAATAAGCTCTTAGGACCTAATAATGCTGAGTGGAAAATGAATCTCGAGATTGTGCTTACTCATGATGAGCACAAGTTTGTTCTTAGCGAACCATGTCCTCCAGTTCCTGCTACCAATGAATCACAAGCTGTTAGGGACCGTTATGAACGGTGGCATAAGGCCAATGAGATGGCCAAATGCTATATCCTAGCATCAGTGTCTAATGTTCTCAAGCATCAGATGCAAGAGATGGTGACTGCAGCGAGATGATGCAACATCTCAAGGAGATGTTGGGTGGTCAGGATAGGACAACTAGGCATGAGCTGATGAGGAAGATTCTTACTACCAAGATGACTGAAGGAACACTAGTTCAAGAGCATGTCATGAGGATGATGGCTTACTTGAATGAACTAGAAATCCTCGGTGCTAAAATTGACAGTCAAACCCAGCAGGATATGATCCTGAACTCTTTGCCAAGTTCATTCACTCAGTTCAGGCTTAACTATGCCATGAATAATAAAGATTACTCATTGCCTGAATTGATGAATGAACTGCAAGTCGCAGAGGATGTTATGAGAGCTAAAGGGAGTGTCAATTTTGCTCAGACATCTGGTACGAAAGCTAAGAAATGGAATGCTAAGAAAAAGAAAAAGGGTAAGAACAAAGTTGCTACAGTAGCAACTAATATTCAAAAGAAAGCCAAGCCCGAAAAAGGAAAATGTTTCCACTGTGGGGAAGATGGTCATTGGAAGAGGAATTGCCCAAAATATTTAGCAAGCCTTCCTGCTAAATCTGGCAAAGCACCTAATCAAGGTATAATGATATCTTGTTTACTTGAAACATGTTTAGTTGGAAGTCCACCAGGTTCCTGGTGTGTGGACTCAGGATCAACTAATCATATTTGCAACATGTTGCAGGGGTTTCAGCTGACCAGGCAGCTAAGTGATGGTGATATGTACCTACTGATGGGAGATAGTACAAGTGTGCCAGTAGTAGCTATAGGGCTTGTTAGTTTATATTTTGAGAACAGAGTATTACTTTTGAAAGACTGTCTATATGTGCCTTCCATCCGTAGGAATTTGATTTCTGTTAGTTGTTTGATGGATGATGGTTTTACTGTTGTTTTTGAACAAAGTTTGTCTATTAAGCATAATAAATCGTTTATATGTAAAGGCACTAGGAAAGATGGTTTGTTTTTATTATTTCCTGATAAATATTCTGTTGGTAATTTTGAGGCTAATACAAGTAAACAAATCTTACCATTGAAAAGAAAAACTCCAATGACTGATGAAGCATATATGTGGCACTTGCGTTTAGGTCATATTAACTCTAATAGGATCCAAAGACTGGTATCTGATGGACTTATAAGTCCATTAGACCTTAAAAATCTACCAGTCTGTGAATCATGTTTGGAGGGTAAAATGACCAAAAGGCCTTTTAAGGGAAAAGGCAATAGAGCCACACAGTTGCTTGAATTGATTCACACTGATGTTTGTGGACCAATGAACATTCAGGCAAGAGGAGGTTTTGAGTATTTCATAACTTTTATAGATGATTACTCAAGGTATGGATATGTATATCTAATGAAACATAAGTCTGAAACTTTTGAAAAGTTCAAAGTGTTTAAGGCTGATGTGGAAAACCTATTAGATAAACATATCAAATCACTTAGATCAGGTCGAGGTGGTGAATACCTATCCAAAGAGTTCTTGGACTTCTTAATTGCAAATGGGATTAGATCTCAGCTAACTGAACCAAGTACACCCCAGCAGAATGGTGTTGCAGAACGAAGAAATAAAACGTTGATGGAAATGGTAAGGTCCATGATGAGTCATGCGACTCTACCTAGTTCTTTTTGGGGATATGCACTTGAAACAGCTGCTTATTTATTGAACTTAGTCCCATCTAAGTCAGTTCCTAAAACACCTGTGGAGTTATGGATTGGGCGAAAGCCTAAGATTAACTATCTCCGTATTTGGGGATGTCCAGCACATGTGTTAAGGAAGGATCCTGACAAGTTAGAGTCAAGGACAGAAGTATGCTTGTTTGTAGGATATCCTAAAGAGACTAGGGGTGGTCAATTTTATAGTCCTAATGATCATAAGGTATTTGTGAGTACAAATGCCAAATATCTTGAGGATGAACTATTAAGTGGCTACAAGAGTCGAAGTAAGCTTGTATTGAAAGAGATGACAGTATTAGATACTACATCTGAGCAGCCTAGAATGACTGAGAACATAGATAATACATATGATGTACCTAGTGTAACGACTGATGTAGAACCTAGTACACATGAGCCACGTCGTAGTGGGAGGATTATCAGGCCCCCTGTCAGATATCTTGAGGAAACCCTCGTGGTTGAACCTGAACTTGAATCTGATCCTCTTAACTACAACGAAGCTCTAACAGATATAGATGTTGATCGATGGGTCACTGCAATGAAATCTGAGTTGGAGTCAATGTACTCAAATAATGTCTGGGAACTTGTAGAGGCGCCGGAAGGCATTAAACCCATTGGGTGTAAATGGGTCTACAAGAGAAAGAGAGGAATGGATGGAAAGGTAGAGACCTTCAAAGCAAGACTAGTGGCGAAGGGTTATACCCAGATAGAAGATTCTCTTATCCATTGCAGCTCATTATGATTATGAGATTGGCAAATGATGTTAAAAGCGTTCTTGAATGGAAATCTTCTCGAAACAACCAGAAAATCAGGAGCCAAATGTTTCAAGCAAGCGTCCATAAGGATCAAATCTTTTGGATTTCTTATCCATATGCATGAAAAGGTTATAATGCTCATTATGATTATGAGATATGGCTGTTAAATGGTCCAATCAATGTTGAAAGAAGACAGCGTTCTAGGATCAAGCTTGAATGGAAATCATATATAGATAAGATATTCAAGAAGAAATTGCCTTTTCAGGAATCCAGCTTTCTGAAACAACCTAAAGAGGAAGAAGATAAGAGTCGTTTTTATTTAAGTAGTTGAAATTATCAGGCCACATAGCATATGGTATGCAAACTGAAGAGTGCACAAAAACACAGTATTTCAGTATTTTGAAATCGAATTTGAGGAAGTTTTCTTCCATTTATGTGGCAACTTGACTCAAGTAAGCGAAAATACAATTACTCTAGATCATGGAACATCAGGTTCAATTCTGCTTTGACGCCTGGGCGCCGTAGCAGTTTCCACGTCGAATATTTTCTTTTGGAGTTGTAGAACAGTTACCTGATGAATCATCCAAATCGGAATTTTGTGGAGAGAGTTATGAAGGAAATACAATTACTGCGCCAGACAGAGGCCAATACTCCCAACATTCATCGCCCGAGGAAGGCGTGGCCACAAGATTTGATTCCTTTCAGTATAATGTGGAACATTTAAAGCCAAGAGGTCATCACTTAGTGCTCTTACTAGATCTACTTTAGGGTGGAGGGGACACTAGGGGGGACATACACATGAGGAGCTGATTTGTGGTGGTCTTCTTAAGGATTTGAGGGAGCAATTGACCGAAAACATCTTGGGGAGGGGGGAGAGAGGCATTTGGTCACTTTTGGAGGGGAACAAAGAGAGAGGAGCTAAGGATTGAAGATCAAGAGCAAAGATCCATCATCAATCAATTGAGGGAGTTTTAATTATTTGCATTTACATGTCCAGATTTTCTTAAGGCTTTGATGATATTGTAGAACTAAGGCCAGAGGCCTATGTATGTGAAGCCAGCTATGTTCCAATCAGGATCAAGCCTAATCTTTGTTCGAGATCGACAAGAACAAGATGCTAGGCTTAGCCGGATCACTAGAACTGCATATTAGATATAGATATTTGGCAAGGATTATTATACATCATTTGGCGGATTTCCAACGAAAGGGTCATTGCCTTTTAGACATCGTTAATTGCTTAATCTTTTTCTTGCACTTTACTTTAATTGTCTTATCTTTTATCGAAAATCATGAACTAGAATTCAAGTCCTTGTGGTTCGACAACCCGGACTTTTTGTCCACTTATTACTACACACGTCTAGTGCACTTGCTATCATAGCACGTTAGCTTTTAGCGTGTCAAAGAACACATGAGAAATGTACCCTATGCTTCCGCTGTGGGTAGTCTCATGTATGCTATGCTCTGTACAAGGCCAGACATCTGTTATGCTGTAGGAATGGTCAGTAGATATCAGTCGAACCCTGGACCAGAACATTGGGTGGCAGTGAAGCATATTCTAAAGTACTTGAGAAGGACTAGAGATTATATGCTTGTCTATCAAGGTGAGGAGCTGTTACCAATGGGTTAATCAGATTCAGATTTTCAATCTGATCGTGATTTTAGACGTTCCACCTCGGGATATGTGTTTACTCTTGGTGGAGGAGCCATTAGTTGGAGGAGCATAAAACAGTCTTGCATCGCAGACTCCATTATAGAAGCTGAATATGTGGCGGCTTCTGAAGTTGCTAAAGAAGCTTATTGGCTAAGAAAGTTTCTTATGGATCTAGAGGTTGTTAGAGAAGGGCTAACACCGATCGCACTCTATTGTGATAATTCTGGTGCTGTAGCAAATTCTAAAGAACCAAGAAGCCATAAGCGTTCGAAGCACATTGAGAGGAAGTATCACATCATTAGAGAATATGTAGATCGTGGAGAGATTGTGGTTACCAAGATAGCCTCAACTAATAATTTAACAGATCCCTTCACTAAAACATTGGCACAAAAGAGTTTTGACTCTCATTTAGAAGAGATGGGTGTTAGATATATGACTAATTGGATTTGAGGACAAGTGGGAGATTGTTAGGGATTGTGCCCTAAAAATCCAATTATATGAAACGTTTATATTTCGTTTGTGAAATTAATCTTTATTAATTTTGTTACGAGTCATGAGTATTATATAAATCGCACTATGAGATAGACGTAGTCCAATATAATATATGATAATCCAAATGGAAGTGTTGTTCCATGAAAAGACTTGGGTTATATGTGTCATATATTATTCTAAATGGGTTGTAGTCGGTGATAAGAATGGACGTCTTATCTGCTAAAGGCTATAATATACTATATTCGATGATTTGTCTTAATCATGGGAATGAGGATTCCATATATAGTATATTCGTGTAAATCAATGAGATTGAAACACTGAACCGGACCAATTAAGTTATTTATTTTTTTACTACTATCAGAAATAAATAACTTTAACAACAACTCTAAATCCTATGATTGTCGTGGACTAATGCATCTAGTGTATATTACTTTGATGTATTCAGAAGTGAGGTCTTCGGTGGCCAATATACTTTATACATTGAGTAATTGCATGAAATGTGATTATGAAGGACATTCATAAGGAATCTATAATCTCCATGAGAGATAAGAAATATTCTCTTTAATGGATTTGCAATGTTCAACTATTCTAAAACTTTGGCCAAAGTATTTCATGTGAAGTGTCACTGAAATTAAACGAAAAATAAGTTTTCGTATGAAAAGTTGACAATGAGCAAATCGGCATTTTAGGATAAGTGGTGAAGAATAAAATAATAGTAGCATCGATTTTATTTCTTCGCGAATATTTCAATAGAGGAGTTAGTTGTAATATTCTTAAGTACGAGAACACTTGAGTAAATTAATTAATTCTAGAGTGCAACAATATTTATTTAGTGGACTTAAATATTGTTAAGTGGTAATCAAATATTACCATGCGATGGTAATTCGATTTGACCCATTTGAAGCTAGAATTAATTTTTCCCTAAGGTCCCTTCGCAAGTCTCGAAAAGAAACCCGATAAAATACTAAAGTATCCATTGGATGGATAGTTTGAACTTAGATGAAAAACTATGTGGGAAATATCTTTAAAGAAAGATATTTAAATTAAATTGAATTTAATTTAATAAAAAAAAAGGGGTTGCAGCCGCGTGGCAACACGCACGCGTGACAGCCAGCACCTGCTGGCTGTGTCTGGCGCGTGTGATACACGCGCCCTCGGCAGCTTGTGCTGTGTAGGGCTTGGCCCTTGTGCATGAGTAGGGCTTGGCCCTTATGCCTTGGCCTTACCTTTGTTCAAGTGTATAAATGTGATTTTGTCCCACATTGAAAGATTTTGTAAGTTTTTCATCAATTAACCTCTATAAATAGAGGATTAGTTGTTCAATGATGTTCAAGGAAAAATCTTGCAAAGAAATTTTCTAAGTATTTGGAAAATATAATTGCAAGTATAAAGTTTCTTTTTTAAGAAATTTTATTTTGGGAGCCCACTCTCCCGGGTTTAAAGCGAGGCTCTGCGAAGAAGACTTTGCGGTACAAGGGCTCGGTTCGATCTTCGGCGAAAGGTTGTTTTTTGAGTTTTTAATTATTGACTTTATTTCTATAGCATGCAATTAATTTGTTTCAATTAAATTGTTTAATTAGTTAGTTTTAATTGCTAGCTATAGGTAATCAATAATTATAAATTAAATTGTTTAATTAGTTGTCATTAGCCATCGTATGTATGAATTAAAAAAATTTAATGTCATGCATGTACGCGATAGAGCTAGACTCTTTATTTAATTCCGCTGCGTACCAATTTTGGGGTTATTTTCGAAATAATTTCCCAACATAAGATATCCATCATTTGGTTCGCTCGTCGTTCATAAACAATGGCTACATTTGCATTTGATGATATTCAAATATGTTCGAGTCCCCACCAACTTTTAATTGAGCACATACCAACCCCTCTCTCTCTCTCTCTAATTTTATCAAAATTTTATTCAGGTAATGAAATTTGTCTAGAAACAAAATGAAAAATATACGACTGTTTTCTTACTCTTTTTCTTATTGATGATCAAGAGGTTAGTTGGGATAGAGTAGAGTTGGATCAAAAAATGGATGGAGAGCCGAAAACATGGAGACAAGACGGAGTTGAAGTGGGTCGTGAAAGACCCAGGGGGTCGCGGAGCGAAGTGCCGATACAGCACCACAACGTGGAGGCACAGCACGAGTAATGGTGCTGGAGGCGTGTTTTGACATATTTTTGGCGCGAATGAGGCTTGGTTTGTCGGTTTTTGAATCCTAGTTTGACTAGAATTTGTTTCCTATAGTGATAGGAAGTATTCCCATAATTGTTTAAAATTGTGATTCCTAATTTGTTAAAGTTTAAGCTTACTCCACTATTATAAATAGTAAAATCCAACTTATAACTATTTGATTGACTCAAAAATAAAAATATAGTCTAATGTTAGCTTATGAATGTAAACAGTTTGCTAAACCACGTTAAATCCTTGTTCGTCCTTTAGGTTTCTCGTATTTTCTTGTTAATTTTTCTTCATGCTATGTTGCTACCATTCCTAACAAATGAAGATATGTATCATTTGGTTTGCTCGTCATTCATAAACAATGGCTACATTGTCTTTGATGGCATTCAAATATATCCAAGTCCTAGTAACCAACTCTTAATATGTGCACATACCATGCTCAAAGAGTGTATATATTATGTGTAGCACTATTTTGAGCTTACATAGAAGCCCTGAATAGCTTATATTCTGTTGACTTCCATGCAGGTAACATTCTAAATCCAAGTTCTGAAAGCTCCCAAGAATGACCCGAGCCATAACATACTGACAATCCAAGTCAACAGCATTATACATATATATATATATATAGGGTCAAGATCGAGTACATACTCTATCTTAGATAAGATATAAGACTCAATATACACTATTGGATGCATTTAATCCAACGGTCCAGATTTATCAAGAAACAGACGGGAATTTTGGGAAAACAAGGGATTAAGGGTATAATTGTCCAAAGCAAAAACATTATGCAGCACCCACTTCCCAAAAATATGCCCACGAGCTCCTACAATCTCTCCCAAAACTGCTCCAAATCTCCATTCCAATCTCTCAAAATCTTCAGGCAAAATTGACGCGATATATATTACTCAATTAAACGTTTGTTCGCACAACAAAACACCCAAAAATCCTTCCATTATCGGCGCATAAAACCCTTCCATACAAGCAAAAAACTGACTGTTTATCAAAAAATGAGGTCGAAAAACGCTGGCCCAAGGATTGGTAAGCATTCTACAGTCAATTTATGTTTTTGTTTGTATATATACTGTGTAATCATCTGTTATTGTTGTTAAAAATAGAATTTATGTTGAATTTCTGCGTCAATACAATGTTTCGATGTATATTGGCTTGGTTTTTGTGATATATGTGCTTTATACTCTTTGATTATATGATTCATACTAACTGCATAGTTTATAGTTTATACTCTTTGATTAGATGATTAGATGTATAATGCATTTGAGTCTGAAAGGCATCTGACAGAGCAATTCAAGCTCAATATCATGACAATTATATACAATTGTTTGGTGGAGTCGCCTAGTACGGCATTCGTAAACAAAAAGATGCTGAATTTCCATGGATCTCTGGATAATCTAGCAAGTTACAATTGGCCAGCGCTCGTTCTAAAGAGTTTGGGAAACACAAAAGATGTTTGGGATGAAGATCCCGCCCGACGTATGTATACAGGACCTCTCCTGTTCCTCATTGTAAGTGTGCATTGCCTCTTCTGTTATTGATTACTAACTGATTTGGTATGCCTATTTGTACTATATGCTGAATAATGTTTAATTATTAACTGCAAATTAACTGTATGATGTAATCACATATACTGTATAATGGCTAATAAGTTCGTGTATAATGTGTTATGTGAGATATATAATTTGATAAATAATACTGTATAATTCTCTCATCACATTATTATTTTTTCCTCCAAATTCAGATATTGTACGTTGCCAGAGTCAATTACATGGGCCAATTGACAGTGGAAAGGTCCATTCCAACGTGGCTTGCTTGGACAGACTCTACACTCAAGGAGAAGGGTAACAAAGAAATACGACTAGGAGTTTTTGGTAATGGGGTCATATCCAGGGGGCAATGGGAGTTGAAAGCTGAAAAAAGGAAACATGTTGTTCAGCAAATTCAAGCTCAAAAACAACCCCCTGCCTCTTTAGAACATCCAATAGAAGCAGAAAAATCAATCAAATGGACAACTGTTGAAGAGGTATACACTTTTTCATTTAGTATAATACAGATACAATAAAAATGTTATCCATTACCTAGTATATGACCTTTATGAACTTTACATAAACAATGTTACTCATTAATTTTATATTATACCAGGGGCTGATGAACAATTTAGAAGGATCTGCATTAAACTTGATTGATGTTTTAATCAAGTACAATGGATACATGGAATCATGTGATTCCATTATTCCAGGGAATCCACGATTGAAGGATATTGACAAAATGGTGTTAAACCAAATTGCAAAACTGTATAGACCACACCCAATTGGGACAACAGAGCAACAAGGAACACCTTCCTCACATGCACACCCTGTAGACCAACAAGAGCAGTCTCTACAACAAGCAATGGTTACATCCGAGAAAGTTATATGCACACCATCGGGCTCCCAGCCAAGTTTCAACTTGTTGACACAAATAACACCGCATAAAAAACAACAATCTGAAACCCCCTCAATTCCTCCTTTTAACCTATTGTCACAACAAACACCAGAGAACCCGCATCAGGATGAACCAGAAGGTACTATATTGTCAATTGCTAGACAATACACCGATGGTATCTCCGAAACCACTGACCAAATGCCTCCATCCACTTCAGCTGTGGCAAAAAAGGCTGATTCAGGGAAGGGTACAGCTGCGGTGGAGTTCATTGGTTACAAGAGGAGGCAATTGAAACCAGGGCCAGTTATGTGTTCTCCTTTCATTCAACGGGTTGTACAACTCAACACAAAGCCGAGCCCCCTTGAAAAAAGGCTCTGGGATTGGACACATCATAGTGATGAGGATGACATGTAAGTAGTTTTAAAATACACTTACTTTTATTGAGTTGCCTGTTAATGAATAAATACACTGTATAATAAATCAGTGAACAATGTATAATGTAACAATGATTACTGCATAATGAACCATTACAAAACGTATATTATATAGTTTATATTGATTTATAACATTCTGTTATAATCCAATCCAAATTGCTTAAATGCTAACTCATCACAAACTGTATACTTGTATTTCAGGTCCATTCGTTTCCAGAACGGTGATATACTGTGCACTATTTGGGATGTAAAGTCCTTGGATTACCGCACTGAAGTTTTATCTGGTGTGATTGATACTTGGTCGTACATGTTGAACAACGCAGAAGCGACTAGATCACCAGCATCACCGCTTATTTTTTTTCCACCTGTCCGACACGGTAATTATATTTCTTATGTTTTGTTAATATAAACATTATAATAACTGCACGCTACCTAATTACTTCGGGAATATGAATAACAGGTTTTCTTCGGGAATAAAAAGGGAGACAAGAGTCCTGATGCGCTGCTGCCAAGATTCGTGGATAACATTAAACATCGTATGAACATGTTTCCAACAATCAACATAACCGATGTTAGTTTGGTAAGTTAAAAAAACATTCAATTGTTATAATTATCGTATTTAATGTAAACTTATTCACCTCATTTTCATCCATGAAAATATATAGGCCATCTTTCCTATTTTCCACGCCGGACACTACTACATAATATGCTTTAATTTGAAGCAACCGGCAATTGAGATCTTGGACAACAGCGATCTGGATGAGTCAATCGAAACCAAATATCAACAAGTGCCCTTCACTTTGGTAACTATACTTGAAAAATTAATATAATGTATATTAATGTAATTCTACCCTTAATCTTACAACTTTTATTTGTTGTTTCAAAACAGAAAGAAATGTTTGTAAGGTTCCTGATGAGTATCAAACATCCAGCTGGAACCACATTGTCAACCGAACAAATTGTACGACTTCCAATGCCGTGGCGTACCAAAAGAAACAAGTCAGATTGTGGTATATTTGTCATGCGTCACATGGAAACCTACCTCGGTGGAGGATTAAAGAAATGGGATCCAGAATTGGGAAAAGAAGGGGTAATATTTTACACTATTTTTTATACAGTGTATAATCAAATTTGTGAATATCAATATTTTTTTATCTATCTCACTTTAAATTTTTACAATGCAGAAAGCACAGATTGCAAAACTGAATAGATTGAGGGAACTCTATCTTGAAAAGATCCTCACTTCCGATCTCAACATACTGAAAGACGAAAACATCAAAAGATCAAAGCAGTTTGAGCAAGAACAGGCTGGACAAACAGGGTAGCATAGACAACATGTACTGAAAAAACAATTAGATGTGGTGTTAATAGTCTAGACTTTTAAATTTCATTGTACAAATTTTTTTGGTACTTATTTCTATTTTGATGCAATATAACTTTTATTTATGTTGTTAAAATCTGCACATAATCATGTATTGTTCTACATATTCAGTTCATCGAGTACTCATAAATTATATAGTATATGCTAAGCATGATAACAATAATGAAAAGTTCATTAAATAGATTATAAACTCACATTATACAGTGCATTTATATGCATAAAAAAATAACTACAAAATCATTCTACAAACTGAATAAATACTCAATTTTTGTAAACAATGAATAACACTTCATATACACTATATAAGGTATCAATACATTGGACTGAATTCTTTGTACATTGAACAATATTTCAATACAGTGTATATATCTCTATTATACAGAGTATATTACTTCAATGTACAATAACAACTGTAAACAAAAGAAAAATACTTCTAAATTTTCTTTGACGGACAAGTCCTTGCATTATGCCCATCAATTTTACTGCATGCAGCACATTTTCTCCTCTTAGGAACATGCTTGGAAATCTCCACACTACTCTTAATTCTTTTACCACACCCTTTAGTTCGACTCAATTGGGGGTTTCTAATCCCAAGCTCGTTCTAGATCTGTGGTCCCACTAGAGTCTGAATAACAGCGTTCCTGATATTTTTAATGTTGTCATCAGCACCAACACTCAAATGCAACTTCATATCCACCAATTGCTTTTTTAAATATTCGAGTTTTTCTTTGTTGAAACCTGCAATATTTAAACATGTTTGAAAGTCTATCCAAATTTGACTCACATCAGTCGTAGTCTTCTGAATCATCAATCGATATTGCGTGACGTAATTGTTGATTGTATCAGAAGCCATACTTTCTGCATTTTTTCTCCATCTCTTTATAACATACTCGGCTGGCAATTTGTGTATTCGACCATGGTTGAATGCAAAAAAAATGTGCCTACACAAAAAACCCCTCCTCATAAACATTCTGCAAGAACAATCAACACGATTGTTCAAGACAACATGTTTAACCTGTAAACACATTAAACAACTTATATTATACAGTGTATATAAAGTTCATATACATTATGTGAAACGAAATTATACATTATGTAAAACACTATCATACAGTCTGAATTATTTAATATCAGACAGTCTGAAAAACATAAAAAATACCTCATATGCCTTTGATTCATTATCAGCGTCACCTACAACGAACAATTTCACACCGTCTACCTCATCAAATCTTCGAAGTATCACTTTATACGCGGAATCTTTGATCTCCGCTTGAACATCATAAAATACAGCACGAGTGTATACATCAGCAGCATCCTCCTCTATCCGCATAGGAGTGTCAGTTGATGGCTTACACACCAAAGACTCATGATTCAATCTTGCATTCGTATTCCTTTGTTTGTCCATAACACTCTCAAATCTACTATAAAATTCAATAATTGTATCACCATTCACATAAAACTGATTGAAAAATGAGTTAACAGACTCTGAAATCGATGTAGTCCTCAGTATCCCACCCATCGAAACATCTCGATAGTAAGCCGATATCCAAGATTGTCTGTTCTCATAAATATCAGAAAGTCAATCAATATGGCTTAGTTGGTGCTTAGAAATGAGATCCTTCCATCCCTCTTCAAACTCACTTGGAGTGATATCATCATTATACACAAAATTGTTCACCTTCCTCATCAATTCTTCATAATCACCTGTATGTGGTGAAACCTGTAAACATTATAAAAAAAAAATTAAAAACATATTACCTACTGTTAACTAGTATTATACAGTAAAACACACAACATCATATAGTTCATCAAAAAAACTTATACATTATCACACATACCTTGGTAGAAAACTTCTTCATAATATGTCATGCGCATAACCGATGACTAGCAGTTTTAAACACACTAGGAATAGCCTGCTTCATGGTCGGACATTGGTCAGACACGATATAGTTTGGTTCCCATCCCATCGATCGAGTAAAGGCTTCAAATACCCACGTATACGACTCAATATCTTCTTTTGCAATTAAAGAAGCACCAAATGTGACTATTTTCTTGTGGTTATCTAGGCCAGTAAACGGAACAAACTTCATTTGATACCTGAAATATAGTATGAGACAATATGTTAAAAAAAAATTAAAAAAATGATGTAATTGTACTTATATTATACATTTACTATACATATATTATACAGTAATTGTATATGTATTATACAGTCATTGACATTTATTTATACATTATACATGTAACACTGACTTTAAAAAAATGAAAAAAAATTTAACTTAACATTATACAATCAATATATATGCATTATTCATTAACTATTGAAAACATATACATTATCATACTTTATATTCAAGAAAATGAGCTTACTTGTTGGATCGAAAGGTTGCATCAACTGAACAAACATCGCCAAAAAGTTCAAAATTCCGAATTGCAATTGGATCAGCCCAAAACAACTTAGTCATACACCTCTCAACGTCTGTGTCGTAATCAAAGAAGAAACCTTCACACTCTTTTTTCATATTCATAAATTTCCTAACAATCATCTCCCCATCATTCTCACCAACATACTGCTTCACATCTCTTTTTGCATTTTTAAAATCAGTAGTCGAACCAACATTATTAAATCCCCCCGCAATCTCCTTTAGAAATGAATGAGACCTAACCGCACCAACGTTCACCTTTGATGCATTCAGGCAGAACATTATCTGAGACGAATCAATATTCCGATTAATTTTCAGAAATTGCTTACCCTCGTCTGTTGCAAGTTCATGATTGTGCCGCTCAATAAAATTCTTGATAACATATCCCTCTCGAACACTAAACCTCAATACAATCTTAGCATTACAATCACATCGTCCAATCATAAACTTCTTTTTCCTACAGCCATCATCCGAGTTTCTGTAAATACCGAAACGACTGCAAACATAATGCTTCGATATAACCGTCCCATCCTTATGTGTTTTTTGTGAGCACTTACGGACATCAAAACCACATAAACGAGCGTAATTTTTGTAAAAATCAAATGCAATCTTCAGGCTCCCAAAAGCCTTCCCAATGCAAGGTTTTACCTCATGCGCGCACACTGGAACCCAATATTTAGAGCCTCCAGGTGATGTGATCGAATTAGATGACAATGAAGATGCAACATTCTGATTCTCAACATCAAAATTATTAAACAATACTGATCCTGAAAATAATACACAGTATAACCTATCAAATTTAACCCATATAAAGTGTATAACCATTATAAAATGCGTAAAAAAACATCATATAGTGTATATATTATTAAACAGAAAATACACATTATGATAATATGTATAATATAAAAACATACATTGTATATCTACATTATACTAAATGTATAACGACATTCTATTGTATATATTACTCAACTGGCTCCGTGGATTGCATTTAAGAAGACGCTGTATAACATCATTCAAAAAAACTGTATAGTACAATATAAAGTACTGTATAGTTGATAATAAAACACTGCATGATAATGGCATAGTTGAGAATTCTAAAACCAACGTCAATTCATAAGATTTGATAATAAAATACCCATACCTGTTTCGATTCCAGCCATGAACCGTGCTAAATATATGAATATATCTAAAATTGATCTCGAATCGTCGAAAATGCTGAACTAATTTTGCCAATGTTAAATGAAATTACCGATAATGATCGCCAATGAGTACCGAATGATAGTTTGGAGTTTTTTCGAAATTTGGTGAAACTCGCCTGGAATTAATCGTCAATTCAGAGTTTAGGATATTGATTTGATGAAATACCGATCGTTGAATTGCCGAAAATGAAATTCCGATGATTGAAACGGCCAATTCAGAGTTTAGGATATTGATTTGATGAATTGCAGATCGTTGAATTGCCGAAAATGAAATTCCGATGATGAAAACCGTAAGAAACTAAAGATTTTCTGAATCTGAAATTAGAAAAAAATCGGAAAAACAGGAGAGTGAATCAATTATTGCATAAATTGGGGATTTGATTTTGATCCTCTTGCGTGTTAGTTGCATGGGTTTGTTAGACAATTTGTCTAAAATACCCTTAACGATATTAAATTAATATAAACTCGAAAAAAACTGCTTAAAATATGGACCTTGAGATCAAATTGATTAAATGGCCTAAATTGAGTCTTATATCTTATCTAAAGTATAGGGATGTATTTGATCCATACCCTATATATATATATATATATATATATGTATAAGAATTCTAAAATGATAAATAACTGAATATGTTTGATATAGTGCCAAGTTAGCATTAATTCAACCAAGTCCAACAACAATTCAGAGTAAACTGTGAACTGGTTAAAGTTTTAAGACCGAGCCACAACAGTAGAGCAGTTAGTTCCTAATCCCTTGAAGGTTTCATCAAACTTGAGCAGCAAAAATAAGAACAGAGAGCAACTACACATAAAAGCACAAGCTACATCTGTTGAGACATGACGAAAAGAAAAAAAGAAACCGTTTCAGAATACAAGGTGTTTTGGGATATGAGGAACGATATATAATCATTTCCATAGTTTAACAATTTTGTCATGACTAGCAGAAGCCACCAAGCCAGCCACTGTTGACACAGCCAGTGAAGCAATCAATCCGTCGTGTGCAGAAAGGGTCAATGTCTTGTTTTCGCTCATGTTCCAAAGCTCCAGTGACTGCAAATAAACGCCTCAAAATTATTTAAACGTTTTCTTTTCTTTGTTTTTGTGTGTGTAGGGGGTCAGAGGAGTCTTTTTTTCCATTTTGGTAAAAAATAAGTGTAAATTACATAGAAACCCGTTGTGTAAGATCTTAATTATAGAAAACACGCTGAGGTTTGAGGAACTACAATAACTTCCCTAGTCAAAAAAAAGCAAATTACAATCTCACCCCTTGTTTTACGAGTTGTCAATCTGATGTCATAAAATTTTTCAAAACCTCAAGTGCTTGTGGTACTTACTCAGAAAGTGAGGGCCGTACATGTAATCATCCCTAAGAATAATAATTAAAGAAGAGATAACTTGCCTGGTAACAACCGATAACAAGCAAAGATGAATACGTAGGATGGAAAACACAAGAGTGGAATTTGTTGCCATTACAACTGAGCTCATGCAAACAATCCCCTTCGCTTCCGGATCTCAACGTCCAGACTCTCACAGAGTCCTCACTAACGGATGCCAGCAGCTCTCCAGAAGGGTCCCAGCAAACAGAATGAATAGGTTTCGTATGACCCTATACATAGTAACACCAATATGTGAGAATGATTCCATATTAAGGCAAAAATTAAGGTAAAGTAGGTCTCGATTAGCAATTCACATAGACCAACAGAAAATTTGTCATTTGTTTTCATTCCAAGCTTGCTATCATTATTATTTGTCGGGATGAACATGTAGTTGAACATTAAGAACATGAGAAAGTAAACATCAATAATTCAAGAAACCGGGAGAATTTGGACCTTTAATGAATGCCGACAAGCCTGTGTCTCCGCATCGAGTATTGAGACAACATTCTCAGCAGCTGCTGCAAGATATCTTCCAACACGGGGCTGGAATCTCACTTGGACCGTGCCACCCTAATCCAATCAGAAAATGGGTAGTTGGAAAATTAATTGCTTTCCAGAACCCCACAACAATTTAATACAGGGAAAATTGCGGCATTAGTCTTGTCTGATAGGTCTTCGTCCAATTTTAGTCTCATTGTTTACAAACTTGCCAAATTAATCCCATAGGATAGAAACCATTAGTTTGGTCATGTGCCCTTGCACATTCTCAGTACTTAATTCAAAGGCACGTGCATTGTACACGTGAAATCATCCGGTTTTGAATGGATGGGACCAAAATTGCAAAAAAAGAATTATAAAAAAATTCCATGGGACTAATTTACAACTTTAGAAACGATGAGACTAAAATTCCAATTGGACCAATATTGCAATACATATGGGAAAACTCATTTTAATTGTTTGTTGGATTTTTCACCTTGAAAACTCGTTGACAGCTACCATTTTTAATACTCCAATATCGTATCTCACCATCACCGTCACAAGAGCAGATGAGATCTTCTTTGTTGGGATGGAAGTCCAATGACATTACACCAGCAGAATGTCCAGTAAAGGTACGAAGAGAATAGCCAGGCTGCAATACACGTCAAAACAGTAAGGATAAAGTGGGAATCCTCCAAATATACAAGAACAAGAGTACACGCTTATACACAAGGTTTATTAACCAACATTATCGGCATCCCAAACTCTGACAGTTTTGTCAAAAGATGATGTGGCAAGTCGTGCCATGCTAGGACTGAAACGAACATCAGTAATTAGTGACGAGTGTTCCTCAAGTGTAGTTTTTGGCTTCAAAGTGTCCGTGTACCACAGAACAGCCTGCATCATTCAAATATAGTTTCATATCCTTTCTGTGAAGTATAAGATCATTATTCAGTAAGATTAAGCACATTGAAAATTATAAATGTGAATAGTTTTCTTCAATTGTAAGCACTCACCTTTTTGTCATGACCGCCACTAGCAAGTAGCTTCCCGTCCGATGAAAAGTGACAGCATACAACTTTATTAGCACTAGCACGAATGAAGCTCACCTCCGTAAATGTAAACCCTGAATAGCATGGGATCCAAATAAGAACATACTGACATTGATACAAAAGGAGAGCTGTCTTCGACGAAATTAAAATTTCTTTCAAGGCTCATTCAAATAAAAACTTCTTCAAAGAATTCAGAAAATTCGAAGCACACTAGAAAGTGGTTCCCAGCATAATATAAGGAAAAGGTTGTTATGAAATATTGTCATGATTCTACATATCCAAGAGGTTTAGGATAACCTCCAATGTTTTTATTTACTGAATTAATTTTACAATACTAATCCTCTATGGGGATGCCAGAAATTGTAGGTCAATACAAAAGCATCAGTGCACAGAAATCTTCCACAATTTGTAATTTGTAAATTAAAAAAAAAAGTGCAAATTTGAGATAATTTAAATAACTTAGGTAGACATCATTCCACATCAGATGAATATTAAATAATCTGCATTATTCTATATGCTTAGAAGCATATAAAATTTCCAGAAACTTCTAAAATATGCTTGAGCGCATCGAAAACAAATACATTCTAATTACCCTTGCTAACATCCATACAACGGCCAACTGCATCTCGGGGGTCAGCATCATCATGTGTCAAAAAAGACTCCACATTATCTTCAACATCATCCACAAAACGGTCCATATCAGCTTGCACAAGATCTTTATCATCCCACTATCAAAAATAAATGCCAATGAGAAGTTGTGGGATTGAATGCACATTTTATTCACCAAAGGCCAAATCGTGACAACAATTCTTACCAATTGATTTGATGGTGATGTAAGAGTACCAGTGTTATCAGCTCCAAACATCATAGGGGGCTTTGAAGAAGTGCCACTGTGTGGTAAAGCAGGCACTGACATCACATCTCCAGGTGTGTGAGTTGAGGGTGTTGAGGGGGCTGAACTTGGAGATGGACCAGCTGTGTTAGCAGTTCCTGAACTATTGGCGGGCCCCGAAGATGTCCCGGGCTGCTTTCTCTTTCTTCCAGTCTGGTTTTTTGAAGCCTTGAAATGCATGAAAGATTAAAAACCATGTGAGGAATGAACTCCACTTTTAACCTTTAGATACTTAAGCAACACTCATCGCGTCCAATACATAAAAGCACTATCTTTGAGTTGGTTAAGAGCTTTTTAAAAAGAAACTATACTTGGATTGGTAAATCTAAGTGGGCAGCATATAATAAAAGGAAATGGTAACTGTAAGATTTATTAATACTTCTTGCCAAATTATTAACGTGTTTGAACCAAGATAGATTTTGATTATGCAATACTTTATAATAAAAGATGACTAGGGCTACAATAACTAACTTGTCGACTATGACCTGAAATATGAGAATTACATGGTTTTTTATGATTATATGCAATTGACCATTAACATCAAGATGTTACAGAAAAACTCAAGAATATAAACCGTTCCGAGGGATTAAAAGAAACATTTTCTCTAATAAGATGGAAAAGGAAAGACCTGGTCATTTCCGCGAAAGGAATTTGACATGCTACCATCGCCAGTTACACTGCCTGAACCCATAATTTTATCTTGCTGGAGATTGTGATTTGAACTCTGAGGTTGCTGACCAGAGAGACCATGCTGTTGAAGCTGCTGCTGCTGCGTTTGATTACTGTTCTGTTGTTGTTGCTGGTGCTGTAGTTGTGCCATTTTCAACTATACGACCATAAACGGAAAAACAATGGTTTCATAAATAATCCAAGAAATACAAACTCAGTTGCAAATTTAAATTACAAAATAAAGAAATTTGATTAAGTAAGAAAATGCACCTTCAATATTATCTCAGGGTCACGTGGCAAACCTTGTTGCAAGGGAGATCCAATGTTAGGAACTACATCGCCTACTGAATTAGAAAGCCCATCTTTCCCCATAGACAAACTTCTGTTGTTAAGAAGCATTCTCAGCCTTCTGCTCTCCACATCACTGGTAGATGGGGATGTCAGACTGTGCTGTGCAAGCATAAGCTGTTGTTGGTGCTGAGGCGATAGCATCTGCAATTGATGAAAGGGCTGAGGACCCTGCATAAATGACTTTTGCTGATGGAGAAGTCCAGGTCGAAGCTGATCGAAACCCTATCAAATTGCAAAAATTATAGGGTAAATAATAGACAAGGAAAACAATAGAGCATGGTATGCAGAAAGGGAAAATAATAGACAAGGAAACAAATTAACCGTATGCATGGTAAATAGAGCACTCTGAAGTATAGCATATAAAATCCGGAGCACATAATGCAATTTCCCGAAGCACATAATGCAATTTCCAGATGCAGGCCATATTATACGTCCATAAAAATAGTACGAATCATATTCCAACAACAAAGTAAAGAGAAGTTTAAATACAATTAAAACCTACACTTACAGTTAGTGGCCATCCTTTCAATGTCAAATTGTTGCCACCTTGATTTGACCCTAAAACAGGAAGAATGATATTAACTACAGCACATACATGGAAAATCAAAAAGATTATGAAACAAATAACGATTTGTATTCCAACTCAGTTCTCGTTAGATTTCACCCTTTTTAGCATGTCTCAAAGAAAAATCTTTACTTAAAGCAGAAACTTAATTTTCTTCATTATAACATTGTGTGCATCTGCAACAAAGATTACTTGAAAGTCAAAGGATGGATAGGAATGTACCAGGTATTCCAATCAATGAGCCTTCAGGGCCTGCAGCTCTCGGGTTGAGGATAGGATTGATTTCAGTTTTGATGTCCTGTTAATAAATATGAATTAAGAATATACGTGCAAGTCCAAAAACAACTATAAAAAAGTTCTCAGAAAGGAAAATACTGACTGGTGTAGACCCTGGAAATTGCTGGCTTCGTGCTTGAACTTGGGGAGACATTCCATCAGCTGGACCATGCAAAACTTGCCTGAAAAATATTTTTGATTCCTGATTAGAAGAACTAATAATATATTGATGCCTTCTGCAATAAGTCAGACAGCTTTAGTCCCATCGATCTTTCCATGACGGACAAAATAAAGCACAATATCAGGAAATATTATTCAATATACCCGGATGGCTGGCCAGCTGCTGCAGCCGATTTCAAGATTGAAGCATGATTTGGATCCAAAAGCTGGCCCATGTTATCGCCAAATCTTTGCTGAGAATAAATATTCCATCGTTAGTAACTGGCCTAAAAGTTTCATAATTCTTTAATGCCCTTACATGTAACTTCTACCTTCATAGCAGCATCATCCAAAGAATCCCTTTGAACAGGTAGCTTTAATTTCTCTTCATACATCTTTGTTGCCAACGCATTGGCAGTACCAGGATTTTGTCTCATTAAAGGATCATTTCCAACAATTCCATTAGCTGTGCCATTTAGGAGGTGGCCGCCCTCACGCCGTTGTTGCTGATGTGCCTCTTGCTGTTGCTGTTGCTGTTGCTGTTGCTGTTGCTGCTGCTGCTGCTGTTGTCGTTGTTGCTGCTGTTGCTGCTGGTGTTGTTGTTGTTGGTGATGTTGCTGCTGTTGTTGTTGATGTTGCTGTTGCTGAGCCTGCCTTTGCAATAAAAGCTGCTGCATCTGAATTTGCTGCTGCTGCTGTGGGTTTTGTGGCTGTAGAGGTTGCTGTTGTTGTTGATGCTGCTCCCTTGCCTTCATTAACTGAGTCTGGTTTTATCGAACAAAGTGAAACAACCCATTATACTTCAAAACCACAATAGTGTAAGACAATGGATTGGCTACTATACCATGCATATACTTGATGAAAAATGAGTAGGAAACTTAAAAGTAGACTGTAGACCAAAACGAATATAAATAAATGAAAATATGTTGTTTTTGGCCGACTCTATGGAAAACGCTGTTTAAACAAGTGAAGGGAGATAAGATGCTTTTGACAAGTGTTTGGGTAAATTAGCCTTAAAGTAGCAGGTGGCGGATTTTTGTGGAGTTCGCCGTACTTATCTAAGTGCCAATGCAGCAAATCATTTGAAATGAAAGAAAGAAATCTACTATATGCTACCCAAGGTGGTTGGGCGAAGTGGTAAGTGGCTTGTGACCCCCAGAGGCGAGAAATGTTCGAATCCCACTAGAGACACCACCTTGGGGAGGGCTTCTTTTTGGGCTACCCGCCCGAGGAATTAGACTTCCTTGTTTAACCTTTCTTTAGAAAAAACCAAAAAGAGATCTACTATACACTGTGTATGTAAGGCAATGCTTCTTTTTTTTTCCTTTACCTTTTTTATTTGGTTCACAACGTTAGAAGGCGTAAAAGTGAGGTTTGGACACTATACCTCCAGAGGCTGATGTCATTCAACCAAATGGTTGTTGGGAGTAAGGCAATGTATTCAAACGTTCATATTTATAGTGGTGAGATATTGACGTGAATGATGTTAAAAGGACTAATTGTTAGATTTTTAGCGAACCTCAATGTAAGATGCAGCAACTTCAGAGTGCTTCTCATTCGTTCTGGCAATAAATATATCCCAGAACACTGACCACCATTCGAAGAGAAAACCACCAGGAGCATCGATAGCTGAAATATGTAGAGAAAAGAAATTAAACTTTCAATGAAAAAACGAACTCGTTAATGAGGAAAGATACTATCCTCTTATATTCAGCTTTCTATATACTCACCGACAGGGTCAGATGATACTTTCCCTTCAGCTTGAAAAGCCTGAGCTGAGGCCTTCAAATCTCTCTTCACTAAATAATCGTGAATATACACATCCAACCTAGAATCAGAAACTCCAAAGTCATTACCACTGGAGATATAATAAACGAAAGGGGGAAATACAGAACCCTACATATAAGACAATAATCACTATCCAGAAAGTAGCTTGAATAACAAAAACAAATAACTTGCAATAGACAAGTTAGAACAAGGTTCATATATTCAATAAAAGGACACAATATAAAGAAAAAATGGCATAACCAAAGAACCAATAAAAACACTCTAAAAGAATTATCTTCACCCCTTAAACATAAATTAAAATTCCCATTCTTCTACATATCATATCCTGAGAAAACCCTATTACACAAACACACGAAAAAAAGGAGTGGCGCAAACGAAAGCAGACGAAAAGACTAAACTTAAAGCAGTACTGAACATTATTTCAAGAATTCACCCATCCAAAGTCAGATATCTAATAGGAACACAAAATCAATACATAAAACAGGGTCTTTGTCCAAAGTAAATACAATTAATAACAATAAAACCACATATCAAATATGAACATAAATAACTTCAGCAATAAGGGTATTGAAAAATAGAATAAAAAACCTTACATTTTATCAGCTTCCCAGTTGGTTTGAGACATCTTTTGGAGTCCAATACAGCAAAATACAAATGTCAGATCCTAAATATACAATCTTTCCTTCTATTTCATTCCCCTCCAGCCTCTTAAATACATCTATTAGACCAAAAACCCACAAATTAGAACCAAAAATTAAAACTTTAGGTTAAATAAAAGATAAAAATCTAATATCTATACAACAACAGAAAAGTGCATACAAAATCTAAACCCCAGACTAAAACACTAAATGGGTTCACACATATACATAAAACAAAAGACCAAGAAATCTTGAAAAATAAATGTAAATTGAAGTGACTTATGAAATGCAATACAGATATATACTAAATATATATAGCAGACAAACACACACACACACACACACACACACACACACACATATATATGAAACTAAATATATATATAGCACGCACACACAAACACACACATATATGTATATATATTATATATATGAATATTTACATACCATGAATATATTAAAAGGGTTTATGTGATATATATTGAATAACATATGAAATTGAAGATAGACAGAGATTACCTAAACCCCATAAATACAAAAAGAAAAAGAAAAAAAGGAACCCTACTGTTTGATTTGCAGAAGACTAAAAGAAATTCTCTTTATCTGTGATTGTTAGCTTTGTTGGTGGATTGGAGGGGCTGTTGCAGATATCATAATGGTTCTCAGAATGGTAAAATTGCAATTAAGTCCCTCACAAATAGTCAAATTTCCTGTTAAAGACAACTGCTGCAAGGAGGCAAATAGAGAATGACTAAAACAGGCCTAGGGAGCTCACAAGTAATACAAAGCAACAGGGGCTGAAATGTCATTTACACCCCTTTTGCTTTTGGAACAGCCTTTTAACTGTAGGGCTTGTATTTTAGTGTATTTATGATTTAGTCCTTTAATTCTGGGGTTTTTGCAGTGCTTTTGCCAGTTTCTAGACCATTTTAGCAAAAAAAAAAAAATGATCAGCATGTGAAATGACTATTTTAGCCATGGTCTTGAGAGGGTCAATATGTGGGACTAGAATGTTGTCTTTGTTTAGAGTTTAAGTATTATGCTTAATTATTATTATTATAATTAGGTTGTACTAATGAATGTGATAGCGTCTTAAATAAGTAAAACGAGGAGAATTAATGTATACGGTGCAGATTAAATTGCATTAGTAATAATGTATGTCATGATTGAGAAAAATTGGACAAAAATTATTGTACGCTACAGATTAAATTGCATTAGTAATAATAATGTATGTCATGATTGAAAAAAATTGGATATTTTTTGATGTTCGAAGTCGAATGTAAATAAGCGGTTATATGTAAAATAAAGCTTAGTAGATAAATAAATTTTAAGCATGTTAATATTGTTCATATAGTAACTAGTTTGTTCAATAAATAACCATTTTACAAAAATACTAGCTGATTACCATATTATTGTAGCTTCACGGCCTTCACCTTCTCCTTTTAAAAAGTAATATAATATAATATCTCTACTTTCTAAATACTATGACTTCAATTAATTTTATGACTTATAAAAATTAGAGCTCCTTATTGGATTTGAACTAATGATTTTATGCAATAATCTCTCAAATAAAGTTTGTGATTAGATTACAAATAATCTTTTGATGATTAATGATATATTTGAGAGAATAGGGGGAAAAATGATTTTTCTCCTCATGTCAACATAGAGTGTTTATTACTTCTTACCAATTTAAGCCCTTTTAAGTTTTAATTTTTCATTGATCGACAAATTTTTAAGTGAAACATATTTAGATCATGTGTCGTCTGGAAACACACAAAGCATATTATTTTCTAAAGTCTAATTAGATACCTATAACTCGAAGTATAAGTGAATTTGTTGTTAGAATACTAAGTTATTTAGTGATAAAAATTGAGACTAAAAATGTTTTAATAAAGCAAATGCTTAAGTATTGTAAAATCACGTGTAAATTAATAAAGACTTTAAATGAATTTGCTAAGAAATGACACGGATGACCAAAATGGTCACCTCAATGGGAATTTACGTAGAAATTATTCTTTTATTTTTAATTAATAAAATATTGTAAAATATGCACTATTTGTTCCTTTGGCTAATGTCAAACATGCCAATCAAAATGAATTAAATCAAGTTGCGTATGATGTCATTGCAAAGAATTAATTGCTAACCTATAGATCTATTTCATTTTTCATGTACATAAAATTGAACCAAAGGTAAGATTGAAAATGACCACCATGCCCTTCCACTATAGCGATAGCAGAATAATTGGGTCGTACATCTTGAAATAATTACAATGATTGATTTACATTTAGATTTTACATCGATTTCACAATATAAATATTTTGTGAAAATTGAAAATGACCACCATGCCCTTCCACAATAGCGATAGCAAAATAATTGGGTCGTAGATCTTGAAATAATTACAATGATTAATTTACATTAGATTTTACATCGATTTCACAATATAAATATTTTGTGATTATTTCATAATATCCAGAATTTTGAAAACTCTAAGAATAACATTATTTCACCCAAGAAAGGTGTGTAATACACCGTAAAGATCTCTTGAGTTCATCTCCCCCCCTCCCCCGCTACTAGGGATGGCAACGAGGCAGTTCCGGATTGGTTCTCCGTGGATCCGGAATTGCCCCGTATAGTTTAAGCGGGTCCTGAAACTAAAACTAGAACAACATACTAAAGAACCCGGAATCGCCAGGAACCGAAATTGAAACCTCCTAGTTGGACCCGCGAGAGTGGAGACCTATTTTGGAGTTTTTACACTGCTTTTGCCAGTTTCTATGTAAGTAAGCATTTTTGGGTATTCGAAGTCATATGTAAATAAGCAATTTTATGTGAAATAAAGCTTAGTAGATTAATAAAACCTTAAGCATGTTAATATTGTCCATATATTAACTGATCTGTTCAATAAAAAATCATTTTACAATAATACAAGCCACTTACCTATTACCATATCATTGTAGCATCTTTGATTTATATGGACAACCAACTTGAGGGCGATTGTTGAAATTGCTATTACTGAACGTGCCTTTATATCTTAAGTCTTTAGAATATAGCCATTAGAGTTTAATAGTAAGTTTTTTCTGTTTTCCTTTAAGTTGTGTTTGGATTGATGGATTTGGAGTTGGCAAGGGATTTGAAATGAATGGATTTCAAACTCCTTGGATTTGAAATCCACACTATTAGAAATACCTTGTTTGGCTATATATGGATTTATAAAAGGATTTCCAAATTCATGGACTTCAAATTCATTGTTTGGCTATAAATCCTAGAGTATTTGAAATTCTTCAATATTTTATTTGATTTTTACATTACACTACACACAATTACACATATTTTACACACACTGCACACTTTTTACACACACAACACACTTTTACACACACTGCACACATTTGCACACATTTACACACACACTGCACATTTCTTACACGCACAACACACTTTTTACACACACTGCACACCTTTTACACATATTTTACACACACTACACACTTCTTATATGCACAACACATTTTTTACACACACTGCATATTTTTTACATATATTTTACAGACACTACACACATTTACACACACTGCACACCTTTTACACATATTTTACACACACTACACACTTCTTATATGCACAACACATTTTTTACACATACTGCATATTTTTTACATATATTTTACAGACACTACACACATTTACACACACTGCACACTTCTTTCATGTACAACACACTTTTTACACACACACACACACTACATATTTTTTAAACACACTACATATATTTTACACACACTGCACATTTTTTACACATAATTTACACGCATTTACACAAACTGCACACTTCTTTACGCACAACACACTTTTTATACACACTGCATATTTTTTACATACATTTTACACACAATACACATATTTACATACACTGCACACTTCTTATACACACACAACATACTTTTACACACACTGCACATTTCTTACACGCACAACACACTTTTTACATACACTACACGCCTTTTACACATATTTTACACACACTACACACACTGCATATTTTTTACATATATTTTACACACGCTAGACACATTTACACATTCTGCACACTTCTTAAATGCACAACACACTTTTTACATACATTACACATTTTTTAAACACACTGCACATATTTTACTTACAACATACACAATTACACACTTCTTATACGCACAACACAATTTTTACACTCACCGTATATTTTTTGCATATATTTTACACACACTACACATATTTACACACACTGCACACTTCTTATACATACACTACACATTTTTTACACACAATACACATATTTACACACACTGCACACTTTTTACACATATTTTATTCACATTTACACAAACTGCACATTTTTTTACGCACAACACACTTTTTACACACACTGCATATTTTTTACATATATTTTACATACAATACACACAGTGCACACTTCTTACATGCACAACACACTTTTTACACACACTACATATTTTTTACACACACTATACATATTTTACACACACTGCACACTTCTTACACGCACAACACTTTTTTTACAAACAGTGCACACTTTTTACACAAACTACACACTGCACACTTTTTACGCACACAACACACTTTTTACACGCATTACACATACTAAAAATATTAACACACACGTTACATATTTTTTATACACACTACACATATTTATACATACTACATATATTTTACACACACTGCACACTATTTACACAGATTGCACACTTCTTACACGCAAAACACACTTTTTACACACATGCACATTTTTTACACACATTACACACCTTTTACACACATGCTACACATTTTTTACACACACTACACACTGCACACTTCTTACATGCACAACACACTTTTACACATATTGCACACATTTTACACAAACTAAACACATTTACACACACACTGCACACTTTTTATGCACACAATACTCTTTTTACACATATTACATACTTTTACACACACGAAATACATTAACACACACGATACATATTTTTTACACACACTATACATATTTACAAACACTACATACATTTTGCACACTATTTACACAAACAACACACAGTGCACACTTTTTACGCACACAACACACATCTACACAAAATGCACACTTTTTATACACACTACATATATTTTACACACACTACATACATTTACACATACAATGTGTTCAGTGTTTGAAAAAAATGTGTAATATGTGCAAAAAGTATGTAGTGTATATAAAATATGTGCTCTATATGTGTGAATGTGTGCAGTGTGTATAAAAAATGTGTATCGTGTATAAAAATATGTGGTGTGTGTAAAATGTGCGCTCTATTTGTGTAAATATGTGCAGTGTGTGTAAAAAATATGCTCTGAATGTGTAAATGTGTGCAGTGTGTGTAAATTAGGTGCTATGTATGTGTAAAAAGTGGCATTGTGTGTAAAAAGTGTGAATTATGTGTAAAAAGTGTGTAATGTGTGTAAAAAATATATTGTGTGTGTAAAAAATGTGTTGTGTGTGTAAAAATATGTGCAGTGTGTGTAAAAAGTGTCTATTATGTGTAAAAAATATGTAGTGTGTGTAAAAAGTTTGCAGTGTGTGTAAATAGTGTGCTGTGTGTGTAAAATGTTTGCAGTGTGTGTAAAAAGTGTGTAGTGCGTGTGAAAATATGTGTAGTGTGTGAAAAAAGTATGGAGTGTGTGAAAATATGGGCAGTGTGTGTAAAAAGTGTGTGATGTGTGTGAAAATATGTGTATTGTGTGTAAAAAGTGTGCGTTATGTGTAAAAAGTGTGTAAAAAATATGTTGTGTGTAAAAAGTGTGTTGTGTGTGTGAAAATATGTACAGTGTGTGTAAAAAGTGTGTTATGTATGTAAAAAGTGTGCAGTGTGTGTAAAAAGTGTGTAGTGTGTGTAAAAAAGTGTGCAGAGTGTGTAAAAAGTGTGCAGTGTGTGTAAAAAGTTTACAATGTGTGTAAAAAAATGTGTTGTGTGTGTAAAAAGTATGGAGTGTGTGCAAATGTGCAATGTGTATAAAAAGTGTGCATTATGTGTAAAAAAATATGTAGTGTGTGTAAAAAGTTTGCTGTGTGTGTAAAAAGTGTGCAGTGTGTGTGAAAATGTGTGTAGTTTGTGTAAAAAGTATGGAGTGTGTGAAAATGTGGGCAGTGTATGTAAAAAGTGTGCATTGTGTGTAAAAAGTGTATAGTGTGTGTAAAAAATATGCAGTGTGTGTAAAAAATGTGCAGTGTGTGTGAAATTGTGTGCAGTGTGTGTAAAAAGTATGCATTATGTGTAAAATATGTGCAGTGTGTGTAAAAAAAGTGTAAAAAAATGTAAAGTGTGTAGTGTGTGTGAAAATGTATGTAGTATGTGTAAAAAGTATGGAGTGTGTGTGAAAATGTGGGCAGTGTGTGTAAAAAGTGTGCATTGTGTGTAAAATGTGTGCAGTGTGCGTAAAAAATATGCAGTGTGTCTAAAAAGTGTGTAGTGTATCTGAAAATGTGTGCAATGTGTGTAAAAAGTGTGCATTTTGTGTAAAATGTGTGCAAAAAATGTGCAGTGTGTGAAAAGTGTGTAGTGTATGTGAAAATATGTGCAGTGTGTGTAAAAAGAGTGTAGTGTGTGTGAATATGTGTGTAAAAAGTTCGATGTGTGTGTAAATGTGTGTAAAAAGTGTGTTGATTTTAGTTGGAGTGAATTTCAAATGACATGGTATGAGAGTGGATTTGAAATCCATTAGAAAATGGGATTCAAATCCACTCAGCCCTAAAATGGATTTGAAATCCATTCATTTAAAATTGGGGCCAAACAACAAAGAATGGATTTGAGCAGGGTATTTGAAATCCCCAGGTCCAAATCCATCAATCCAAACACAGCCTTAAAGCTTAGCAATATAAGCATTTCCCTTTGTTATCTTCTATTTGTGTTTTGCGATAAAACAAATCAGAATGAGGAGGATTCGAATATTCGTTCTGAGCCCCGTGATAATCTATAAATTGAGATTATCTTTCAACCGCTGCGTTCGATACGCTGGATGGTGGTGCAAGTCTTTAATTAATTCTTAATTATTGATTTCGAATGTAAAGACAATGAATCGAACAACTCAAGTCAAGATAAAATTAACCTATCAAATACTTAAATCTGAAAAAAAAAAAGGGGTAATTTATACCTCCATGAGAGTCTTCGATTGAAGAATACACAAATACAGATATGCACCTTGAAAGCCTCAGCAATTCCTTGCTGAAAACAGACTGAATTACGTTATTGCTACTCCTAAATTATGCTAGAAAGCTACTCCTAAGACTAGATCAAATTCTAAAAAAATGAAAACGTAGAGTTTTGTGATTTTGATGATGTCTTCTCTTCTCCTTCTTGGCCACATATATCTTGCCTTTGGAGAACCCACGTTCCTCTTCCTCGGGAACCGCCTTCAACTGTTTCTTTCAAATTTCTTGGTTTAGCCCGTCTTTTTTTTTAATGCAGATTATTGTCTTCTCAGCCCTCTTCGTTTCTTCAGATTTGATTATTGAGTTTTTATCAATCCAGCCCATGTCTTTGCCATTTTCTGAATTAATGGGCCTCGTCTTATCTATTTGTAGACCCAATTTCCTTCTTTTCGAATTCCCCCAGTTTGGGTTGCGTAGGCTTTGTATTTCGAATGCCCAAATTGTTTTATAGTGTAAACAATCAGATCAGTCATTATTCAATAAGAAGTTGTATGCTTTCATCTTCTCTTCTTTCTTTCTTTCATCAATGGCGATGTACAATTCTTGACATGTTCGACGATGGCTAACAGTGAATGCAGCAAATACTTGGTTCCCGCTCCGGTTTCCACCAAAATAATTAGGACCGAAGTGTCTCAACAATTTTACCCGCCTTTTGGGGCATTTGTCCTTTCGGGCTAGGATTTCAAATGGCCCATTTATCGTTTCGGGTCAAGGTCGGTTAGCCCATTCTCCTTTCCGGTCATGGAACCAATTAATTTAATTAATCACAGGACTAATGAGTTCAAAAAGCTAAAATAAGACAGCTTATTAACACGGTCGGGCAATAATATTTAAATGGGTAAACTTTATTTAAAGAGCTTTAATATCTTAGTGTCTAAAAGATATTTTTTGAAACTTATAAGTTGTTAAAATGTTTGGATGAAATAAACTCTAACAACTTATAAGATGCTAGCATGTACGGTAAAAATGAGTACTTACTTTCAATGACCAATGACCAAAAAATACACATCACTATTTGATGTATAATTCTTGAAATATTCAGAATAATAAATATATTATATAAAAAATATTAACATAGACTAATTTTATAAATTTTTATTATGTTATATTATTACACAAAAAATAGCATATCCATTTTAATGCATCAAACATAATAAGATATTTAAATTGGTATTTGTATATAACAATCACAAATATGATACATTTTTAAATTGTGATTTAAATTGTGATTTGGAATTTACTATGTTTATTACTATAAAGATATATTTATGTTATAGTAATATGTATACATGGTGCATATAAGCACATATATTATAGTAAAATAATAATAAATTTGTGTCATATAATTAATCAGTATTAACAATATATGTAAATGTATACTATATTCAAGAATAACAGATAAGAAATTCAATTATCCTATATATAACATACCAGATTAGACCTGTCTAGGTAAGAATAAAATATTGAACAAGTAGTGAAAACATATTAGTTGTTTTATAGTTGAAGAGAATGTAGTTTACAAGCTCCTAAAAGATAAGTTGGGATTTTCTGACTATTTTTTAGGGGTTTATAAGCACCTGAGAACTTATTTTGAAAACTTATAAGCTATTCTACCAAAAAAATTACCAAACGCTTTATATGAGATTATCAGCTCTGAAACATTTTATAAATTGTTTTAAAGAGCTTATAAGCTCAACTCAGGGGTGCAGGTGGTTCGATTTTGCGGTATCGTTATAGAATTTATACCATACCAATAATCGTGGTTTTGAGATACGAGTACCAAAATTGGACCTTTTGGAACCGATACCATTGTAACCGGTATCATACAATTTTGGTAAGATGTGATACGGTTTTGCGGTATTTTTATTATAACATCACATAATTTTTTTTACATATTATTATATTTATTTATTAAACTGAAAAATCTCATGAAATCATCTATACAGTACACTAAAAGAGAATAAACCTCATATTTCATATTAAAAATGTTTCTTTTGTACTTTTATGCATGAGAAAAACAAGCAAAAGTAATAGATATTGCAATATAAGAAACTTTTTGGATGAAAAGTGATAAAAATTATGCTTTGAGTATAATGTTCTCTTCTCCTTGAGAAAGGGATTGCAATTAGTTATTGGCTACAAATATTAAATAACAAAATCATAAATAATTGTCAAACTAAATAAAGATTAAAATGAGAAGCGTCTAAACTCTTACAATAATAGTAATTTACTCAAAGATATAAGTAAGATTATGCAAATAATGCTTTAGATTTACTTAATTTTAATATGGTTTATTTAATTTTTATATTTTTAAGAGTATCACACATCATTACACTAATTTCTAGTATATTTGTATTTATATGTTTTAAAATTTCATTCAATAGAATCACGTGTATATAATACAAATGATAAAATAAATAATTTATTTATATATATATATACAATATACGGTTCGGTACGATTTTTTGCCGCTATGATTTTTTTAGAACCCAAATAGTTGGTACGGTACCGGCTCGTATCAAACCTTATATTTTCAGTAAAAAAATCTTTATTTCAATACGGTTCGGCACAACACGATTGGTATGGTGCGATTTTGAAAAACCCGGAAGACTCCTAATTCATCCAAACCCTCTTAAGTCTTCTCCAGGACTAAAAAGTTTCAAAAGATCCCATCACTTAAAATTTAGTTTAAGAAGCGTATAGAAAAATTTTAAAAGGTAGAAGAAAGTGTGTGGAAATTTGCATAAAGTGTGAGACATGTGTAAAAGATGTATAGAAGCCTCTTTGTAGACAAGAACCATCTAGATAGAAAATATTAGTCATTAGACTAAGTTGATCACCACCATCCATTGATGAGGTGGGGTAGTATAAATAGGTGTTAGACTTTATTTATAAACCATCCAAGAATTACCAGGTTACCTTTTCACACACTAGCTGGTATCACACACCAGAATGGTTCTTGGAAGCTCCTGGAGCCAAGCTCCTCTTCCACCACATTTTGCCATGTGTACTTTTTTACTATTCCAGCCACTATTTTTTACTTTGTCAATTGGCCCTTTGTTTATTTTAAAAATTTCTTTTCAGTCCTTTGTAGTTTCTTGTAAAGTTTGTTTAACCCCATGAGAATAATTATACATATTTAAAAAAAAAGGGAATCCCAACCGGCTTTTATAAATTTGCATAAAAACATTTTATTGCATTCATAATTTACATACATGTCAATTCCTGCTCATATTTTAAGTCTTTTTATTGATTGTCTTAATACTTTAGAAAACTTAAATTATAACAATACAGGATTAATATTAGAATTTTGAAATCAATTAATAATTAGGAGAGAACATTGGGTTAATAATTATCTTAACATAGATCACGAAAACTATATTAAGTACCTTTTAATATTAAATATATTAATAGCAGCCTTTTATAAAAATAGCTTCTTCTAATTATAAAAGATTAGAATATCTAGATTTAGAATATAGTTTAGCCAATAGAACCGTAATCTCTTTAGATAAACATAAATTTATTTGCAGATTTGATTCAAATTTTAAGCACAATTTACATTCAGAAAATAAACACTTAAATAGTTTAACAGATTTATTTATATCATTAGCATCAAACTTAAAAATAAATAACTCTAAACTTTGTAAAATGTTAGAATCATTAAAAGAAACCGTTTTAATAAATAGAGAAATAATAAAGAAGGGTGAAAATAATAATTTAGATTATATTAGACAACAATCTGAGGAAACTCTAAAAATAGTCAAGAAATATAATAAGCTTTTCCCCACTAAAGACGAAATAATAGAGTTAAAATATAGCTTGGAGAGTAATAAGCTAAAACAATTAGAACTTGAAACTAAGAAAACTCTAAGCCAAGTAATAGAAAAAATAAATAAATTTGAAGCTCAAAACTTAGAAACAAGTAAAACTTTAAAAAATATAGAACGAATAGTTAGCGGATGAATAGTATAGAAAATAGATTAGAATATAAAAGAGCCATTGAACTAGCAAACAAATATCTATATACGGAAGAAGGATTTACTACCTATCAAGGAACTAGTAATTCAGATAAATTATATCCTAAACTTTGGAATATTCAATTCGCTTTAATTCTACAAATATTCGAAAGGCTAGATAAATTAGAAAATAAGTTAGAAAAATTAAGTACTAAAATAGACACAGTATCTCAAGTGATTAAAGGAGATTTACAAGATAGTATAGAAGAAAGATTAGCAAATATAGCACTAAACGAATCTGAAAAACCTAAAAAATATATATATTGGTAAAAAATGATGAGATCATTTAGTGGTACTAGTAGAACTATAAGTGAATCAAGTAATAAAGAAAAAGAGAAAGGAAAGATAAGTAATACTTTCACTAAAAGAATGTTTAGAGGATCAGGAAGTCAAAGTTCAGCCAAAGAAGTAGAATTAGAAGAAATAATAGACGTAGAAGAAAATCTTAATTTATATAATAACAAGGGAATAGATAAGTTAAAACCTAAAACATTATACAAAGTGGGAAAAATGGATTTTAACACACATTTAATTAAGAAATTTAGAGAAAAAGAAGTAAAAATTACTACAAATGCTGAAAATATAAGCTTAGTTAGCCCGGAATGTATAAAGCAATTAAAACAATTAAAGCAAAAGTATATACATTTAGGATTAATTATTATAGGAATATAGGGATTAACTAGAAAGGGAACCTGTGGAAAGGTTTTAGTTTTATTATTAGATAAAAGTTGGTCTGATGCTAGGAGAGCAGTATTTGCTAGTATGGAAATAGATATGACTAATAATGTAGGAATATTTTATGTAGCTCCAAACATGATGAAAAGTATTAAAGATATTAATAAAATTACTATAGGATTACAAACTAGAGGATATGGAAACATATGATGGTAACAACTTAGTAGTTTCTATAGCATTTTTAGAAAGAGTAACCAATAATAGTTTTCCTCAATATAAAATTAATATAGATGGGATAATAGATGGATTAGCCTCAGTAGGAGTAAAAATGATTAAACATTTAAATATAGATAATAACGATTTAAATGGAGAAAAATGGGAATTAACCAAACATTTAGAAGAAAATGAGACGGTTAAAATTCCAGGAGAAAGTGTAATGTATACTAATAGTAGAGGTAAAACTTCTATTAGATTTCTTAATTACCAAAAACAAGATCCCAAAGAAAATTTAGAAGATCTAGAAGAAGAAACTGATAATGAAACTGAAACAAGCTACATGAATATTATAGAAGAAGAAGAAGTTAGAATAACTAGTAGATTTGCAAATTGGGAAATATTGTCTGATATAGAAAGCGAAAAAGATGAAGAGGAAGAAAATATAGAAGAAATAGATGAAGAAATTAGACAATTAGAAAGTCAGCTTAAAAATGATTATAGATCAAAAAATATGGAAGAAATATTAAGAAAAAAATTTGAGATAAATAATTTAAGAGAATTAGTAGACGAAATGTATCTTGAAGCAATGAATTTAGATATCAATTTAGAATCAGTTGAAGAAGAATTTAAACAATATTATAATATTGATTTAGTAGATGATATAGTTTCAGGAAAAATAGAATTTAAAAATTTCTTTAAAGAAAAAGGTAGCAATGAAGTAGCTTTTATGGCAGATAGCCAAACAAGTACTAGTAGTAATATAGGAAAAAGAACTAGAGTAAAACCAGATTATAGTGAAGTTCCAGCTAAAAATGTAGAAATGAGTGGTAGACCAGAATGAAAAAATCCAACATATGAATATGGATCAACTCAGCCAAATAAATATATAGGATCAAGACAACCTATTGGAAAAACCATGAGTGGAACCATGTTAGTAATTGAATTAGGAAGTCCACAAATGTGGCCAGAAGAAATAAATATATGGGAACAATGTGTAGTAAGACATTGGGAAATAAATAAAAAAGCAGATATGGATATGTTTAATTTTTTAGAAACATGCTTATGACCTACAACATTATCTATCTGGCAAAGTAAGAAGAAAAAGGATCCTAATAGAATTAATGAAATAAAGGTCTTAGGAAATAATCCTTATAATTTTACTCGTTTTATTAGAACGTTAATAATAGGAATAGATCCAGGAAGAGAAAATACATTCATACAAGATATGACACTTAGAAACCTAGAACAACTCACTATAACTGATATGAAATATATTATAGCTTTTAGTCAGGATTTTACAAGGTTAATAGGAGAAGCTAATAAAGTATTTGATGAAGAATTATGTAACAGATATTTTACGAAATTACCACAAAATTTAGGAAAAAGAATACATGAAGAATGGATAAAAACCAATGGTAATCTTACGGGATTAGGTATAGGACCTAGAGTACAATATACTTTCTTTAAACTTCAGGAATGATGTAAAGAAAAATTTATTAGAGAACAAATTAGAAAGCAATCTTATGAGTTTTGTAGAAAAGCTATATACACCCCACAACAATATGGACAGAAGAATTACTTTAAGCCAAAACGCAAAATATTAAGAAAATCAAATAAACCAAAATCTAGTTTAGACAATATAGGCAAGGAAGAAAGCCCCCTAATTATGTTAAAAAACCATCAACAAGAAAATGCACATGTTATATTTGTGGAGATCCTAAACATTTAGCTAACAGATGTCCGAAAAGACAATTTAATATGGAAATAACAGTCATAGCAGAACAATTAGATGAAGATGTAGTAAGTATAGACGGTAATGAAAGTGATAATGAAAGCATATTTAGTATAGTAAGTGAAGAAGAACCAGAAATTCCAAATATAATAGAATATACCTATATGAATAATTCATGTGAACATAAATATATAAATGGAAAGGGAACTATGAGTGTAGCATGTAGTATTTGTAGATTATATCCTGATATGCATTTAAGATATCAGTGCAATATATGTTTTGACGAAATTTGTTTTATTTGTGCTAAAGACGCATATAATATAGAAACAGATGTATCTCCTAAACCTAGTAAAAAAACTAGAATCTATAGAAGTTCTAAGTCATAAAATAGAGAATTTAGATTTAAGAATACAATTAATAGAATTAAAATTAAAAAATAATGAAAACATAAGTAGTAATCAAAATAAAGGAAAAGGTGTAGTTATAGAAGAACTTGATGAAATTAACCAACAATTAGAAGAAACTCATTTACAAAATACAGCGTATGAACCCCAACTACAAGTACCCTATACTAGTAGTTTAATACTTTTAGATTGTCGAATATGGTGTAATCAAGAGAAATATATTGAAACTAAAGCCATTTTAGATACAAGAAATACAAAAAGCATGCTTAGCGCTAGTCTTGTGCCAAAAGAATTTGTAACACAATTAAGTTATACAGTTACTAGTAGAACTGCGGAAAATAGATTAATGAGAATAACAAAAGAGTTAATTAACATAGGGATACAATTTAAAGATTTCTCCGGAAATTATAGTAGTAAATATACATTAGGACAAGTACTTATAGCACCAGATAACATAAATAGCCACGAATTCCTTTTAGGGTTAAACTTCATTTGTGCATTAAATGGTAGTATATTAATAGGAAAAATTATATTACTATTAGCAAACATAATTATACTTTTCCCACTAATAGCTACATTAAACAATCAGAGTTGACTGCGAAGCGTGGTCGACATGGTAATAATGAACTCGATTTTTTCAAAGAATTAGAACAAAATAATATAGAACCTGAAACTACAGATATCCTCTTAGATGAAGAAATTAGAGATATAGGAAAGGGATTAGAAGTTTTAAACCTAAAAAATGAAATAATTTTACATAAATTAGAAATGTTAGGATTTATAGGAGATGATTTAGCTAAAAACAAAGTAAATTATACTTTTAAACTAAACATATTAAACCCAGATATAGTTATAAGAACAGCAGCTATAGAATATACACCTGAAGATATAAAAGAATTCTAAACACAAATAAAAGAAATGTTTGAAATCGGTGTTATAAGAAGAAGTGATAGTCCTCATAGATCAGCAGTCTTTATAGTAAGAAATAATGCAGAAATAAAAAGAGGAAAACCTAAAATAGTATATAATTATAAGAGACTTAATGATAATACAGAAGATAATGCTTATAGAATACCTAATAAAGATGAGTTAATTAATCTTATACAAAACAAAAAGATATTTTTAAAATTTGATTTAAAAAGCGGATATAATCAAATTAAAATGGTAGAAGAAGACAAAAAATGGACAGCTTTCAGCTGTAGTGAAGGACATTTCGAGTGGAATGTTCTATCTTTTGGTTTAAAAAATGCTCCAGCAATATTTCAAAGATTTATGGATAGTATATTTAAACATTTAGATTTCTGTTTAGTATATATAGATGACATTTTAGTAGCTTTTGAAACTTTTAAGCAACATCAAGATCATTTAAAACAAGTGTTTAATTTAATAGAAGAAAACGGAATAGTAGTATCTAAAAAGAAAATGGAACTTTTTAAGAGAAAAATAAGCTTTTTAGGTTTAGAAATAGGAAACGAACAAATTAAATTACAACCTCATATAGCTCAAAAAATTCTAGATTTCCCAGATAAGCTAGAAAACTTAAAACAAATACAAGCATTTTTAGGAATATTAAACTACTCTAGAAAATTTATTCCTAAACTTAGTAAATTAGTCGGACCATTATTTAAGAAAACAGGAAAATCAGGTCAAAGACATTTTAATCAGGAAGATATTAACCTAGTCAGAAAAATTAAAGAAATTGTTAAAGATTTAAAACCTTTAGAATTACCCTTAAGTACTGATTATGTCATAATAGAAGTAGATAGTTCTATAGAAGGATGGGGAGCAATATTAAAATGTAAACCTCATAAATTTTCTTTTATGAGGTATTAGGTAGTGTTTACTTTTGTCTTGATTTTTTTTTCGACGGAATGCTTCTTTAGCTCTGACATTAGGACAAAAAAAATTTAACAATCACATGAAAAAATAAATACTTACGTAGTAATGAAAAGAAAAAACAATGAAAAATAATAGTTTTTCATTGATCATATGAATAATCAATTGATATTTAATCAATATTATTCATGATAAGGATATCACAAGAGTAAAGTCCATATTCAATTGTATAACAAGCTGCAATAATGACGATTAACTAGATAATTCATATTCACTATGAGAACCAAAACTTTGAATGCCACAAAAGCAGCTGTTAATCAATATGAGGGCCTTTTTATACGGTGCCTTTTTTGCTTGATGGCCAACTTCTGTATGAAAATAGTAGTAGTGATGTAAATAGAAGTACCACCATATATAAGAACTTTTGTAAGCTTTCAGCCAATGAAAATTATTATCTGTATGTTCAATCAAGAAATAAAAGAGATAATTTTTTATTGTGTGGGTTGAAAAATTATTACCTGTATGTTTATACTATAAAATAATTTGGGCTTTCAAATTACAGAGCCCAAATAGCCCAAAACTGTAGAAATTCGATAAGAATGAAATTGGGTCCACAGAAAATGGCAGCTCGAGTCAAGTGCTCGAGCGCTCCAGCTCGAGCAGGTTGCTCAGTTCCAGCTCGAGCAAGTGCTCAAGTAGCAAAGAAATTGATGCTCGAGCAGCAAAGAAATTCATACTCGAGCAATATGCCATTCAATACATATCCCACTTGAACCACTATATTTTATTATATATCATATAATTCAACACCTTTTTGCCCCACCACATACCAAAATGTCAATAAAGTTCTTTGATATATATATATATATATATATATATATATATATATATAACAGAAAGAAAGTCCCTAGATGTTTATTTCCAAGAATCGAATCCGAAGAAATAAAATGAAGACCAAATAGTCAATAATCTGCAAAGACACGCTAATTCGAAAATATTTGAAAGAGCGGTTGAAGGCGGTTCCCGAAGAAAAGGAACGTGGGTTCCTTCAAAATATTTGAAAGAGCAGTTGAAGGCGGTTCTCGAAGGAAAGGAACGTGGGTTCCTCAAAGACCAATATATATACAAGCCGCGGACAGAGACAAAAAAACATCACAAGATGATCAGACTTCTACATTTTCGTTCTCTTAGGAGTAGTTTCTAGCGTAATGTAGGAGTAGATCGTAGCGTAACTTAGGAGTACTTGTAGTGTAGACTCGATGACATTTGCCTTCAAGGCTTGTATCGGCATTCGATTGCCTGTAATTTTTCAGAATTGAAGACTTTCCTGGAGATATAAAATACTTTGTATTCAGATTTAAGTATCGATAGGTAATTTGTATCTTGATTTGAGTTTTTCATTCGTCATTCTCATACTCGAAATGAACAACTAAAATGTCAATTAAAGACATGAACCACCGTTTAGCGAATCGAACGCAGGGGTTGAAAAATAATACATTCGATCGAGAGATTCTCATGGAGGTATAAATTATCTCGTATCCAGATTTAAGTATCGATAGGTAATTTGTATCTTGACTTGAATTTTTCCTTCACTATGTTATTATTTCATTCCAAAACAATAAATAGTTTCATCAATTGCGGTCCACTCGAAGAAGATGAAGAGAAGTTCGAATACATTTAATCGACGTTTAGTTTAAGACTTGAACCACCGTTTAGCGTATCGAACGCAGGGGTTGAAAGATAATTCTAAGTTGTGAATTATCGCGGGGCTTGGATCGAACATTCGAAATCCTTCCCTAGACTAGTTTGTTCGAAAACACGAAACAATTTTTTGGCAACCACAGTGGGAGTCGGTTCGATAACTGACAAGTTTGAAAATCTCACGAAAAATAAAATTTATGCATAATGTCAGAAGGTTCACTTAGAGATGATATAGTTGAAGATTTGGGTGCTCGATCGATTTCGAGGAATAAGGTTAGGGCGTACAAAATGTACGAACAATTTGTCCGGGTCATGAAACAGACATTAGCAGGTGCTCGTGAAGATCAATGAAGAGAATTCGATGATCAATACCGGGCACTAGCACAAGAATTGGCTCGAATATTCACTGCCATTGTGCAAGATATAGCAGTAAGTTCTCGAGATGGGCTTGCTCGAGAAGTTACTCCAGTGATTACAGAATTAGGCGAAATTTTTAACCAAACATGTGATGTTTTTCCGAATATGATAAATACACAAGTAGTGTTAGCACTTGAATCTTTGATGAACAAACATAATACTTTGATCGAAAAAGGGTCCCAATTAATAGCGATTGAGCCTAGGGTTCGAACTAGAACATTTAACTCAAACGAAATCCCTATAGGATATCTTGGAGAATCTAGAGTTCGAGATGGTCCATTTAAAGTCGGCAAAGCTTCGAGCCCGATACCCCTCGAAGTACAGCATTTTGCGAATCAACAAAATACTAGAGGGCAAGAAATAAGACATGTTCGAAAAATCATGTACTCGAAATAAGATATACTCGAGATACTACATGCTCAAAATTAAACATACTTGAGAAAATAAATAAGACAAGCATATTCGAAATTGAGCATGTCTCTTGAAACTAATTAAGCATGTCTCTTGAAACCACAGATAAGACACGTCAGTTATTTCGAGAAACTAATTAAGCATGTCTCTTGAAAGCTTTGCTTGAGATATATATACATATATATGTATATGGCTTTTGTACTCACTTCGTAATTGCTGGGCTGGAAACAAGCATATTCCTGAAGTGAAAGCTTTGCTTGAGAGATATATATCTATATCATATTCCTGAAGTTAAAGCTTTGCTTGAGATATGTACATCTATCTATCTATATATATATTGATGTCTGCATCCCGATATATATATATATATATGTATATATATATATATTGACGTCTACATCCGGTGTAGTCATGAGAAGAGAGGCAAATTGGCTCGCAGTGATGAATACCAATGCCCATAATATGAATACTCTGAACCTATGGCTTATGATCCTCAAATGCCTTCTGATTCTTAGGTGTTCTCTCAAAATTGATTCGACATCAAAATCTATTTGAAAAACCTGAGCAAAATCTTGAAGACGGAGGATTTGGAGACAACAGATTAGACGGAACAGACACACAGACGAGAAAGAAGACAACTGTTCTGTAAAACCAAGAGCATAGCTCGAGGTTGTAAGCAACGGTGTTGCTCACATTGACATTTCCCAAGAAGGGGATACGTGTTTTTCCCCTTAGGAGAACCACCATATTTTGTAGGCACTCTCAGCAGCAAAACAGGGCAGCACTCGAAATCTATATACTCCAAAATAAGGTATATTCGAAATCCACATACTCGAAATCTGCATACTCGAAGTCTACATGTTCGAAATTCATTATACTCGAAATACTCACATGCTCGAAAACTATATGTGCGGAATTCATCATGCTCGAAATGTATCTTTCTCGAACTGGAAAATTATTGTACTCAAAATATCAGCATGCTCGAAGCTATTTTACTCGATTAGTTGTGCTTGAAAGGATTATGCTCGAAGCACAACTGTCACCCACAAATTGTGGCAAGCATTTAGGCATGATTAATATTAGTTTATTCAAATCAAAGCAATATTTATATAATATGTCCCATAGCACGAGGAGAAGGTATATAGATGCCTCATCATGAATTCAACTTTCACATATAAATCATTTTTAAATATGGCACTTTAGGTCTTTTAATACACATGAACTCGAAACGTTCATGTATATTAGGGGGGCATTTGTTTATACTATAAAATAATTTGGGCTTTCGAATTACAGAGCCCAAATAGCCCAAAACTGTAGAAATTCGAAAAGAATGAAATTGGGTCCACAGAAAATGGCAGCTCGAGTCAAGTGCTCGAGCGCTCCAGCTCGAGCAGGTTGCTCAGTTCCCGCTCGAGCAAGTGCTCAAGTAGCAAAGAAATTCATGCTCGAGCAGCAAAGAAATTCATGCTCGAGCAATGTGCCATTCAGTACATACCCCACTTGAACCACTATATTTTATTATATATCATATAATTCAACACCTTTTTGCCCCACCACATACCAACATGTCAATAAAGTTCTTTGATATATATATATATATATATAACAGAAAGAAAGTCCCTAGATGTTTATTTCCAAGAATCGAATCCGAAGAAATAAAATGAAGACCAAATAGCCAATAATCTGCAAAGACGCGCTAATTCGAAAATATTTGAAAGAGCGGTTGAAGACGGTTGAAGGCGGTTCCCGAAGAAAAGGAACGTGGGTTCCTTCAAAATATTTGAAAGAGCAGTTGAAGGCGATTCCCGAAGGAAAGGAACATGGGTTCCTCAAAAACCAATATATATACAAGCCGCGGACAGAGACAAAAAGACATCACAAGATCATCAGACTTTTACATTTTCGTTCTCTTAGGAGTAGTTTCTAGTGTAATGTAGGAGTAGATCGTAACGTAACATAAGAGTAGCTGTAGTGTAGACCAATGGTATGAAACCCAACCCGGATTGGCCGGTCGGACCACTCAAAACCAGAACCGGTCACAAAAACGGTCCGGTTATGTCAAAAAACCGTTCAAGGTAAAAAACTGGCGGTTTCGGTCAAAAACCGTTCGACCCGCCGGTTCAACCGGTGAACCGGTAAGACCGGTGCTAAAAGTGATGAACCGGGCGGTTCTTAACCAAAACTTGAAATCCTTATTTTTTCAACCCAAATCTGAAACATTTTTTCAACCCAAATCTGAAATTAGCCCCAAATCTGAAACCTTCCTTCTTCGCAAAAGATCGAAATCGCAAAAGATCGAAAGAAAATTACGTAAAGAAAAATAGATAAGAATAAAGAAGAAGAAGAAGAAGAAGATTAGGATGAAGAAGAAGAAGATTAGGAAGAAAGAAGAACAAGAAAAAGAGGAAGAAGAAGAAGATTGGGAAGAAAGAAGAAGAAAAAGAGGAAGAAGAAGAAGAAAGAAGGAAAAGAAGAGCAGCTCATAGTCACCAAGCGTGTGTGAGAGAAGTGAGAAAGACAAGTTCTGATTTTTGACTTTTGAGTTATATATATTATATATATTATTATTTTGTAATATTTATATATTTATATATATATATATTTTATTGTTTTGTAATATTAATTTTATATTAATTATTATTTATTGCATAATTATGACATCACCGGTTCGACCGCGGTTGACCCAATAGTTGAACCCGTGACCCGTGACCCGGTCACTTTTTCGGTTTGCTGTCCGGTCCGATTTTCAGAACACTGGTGTAGACTCGATGACATTTGCCTTCAAGGCTTGTATCGGCATTCGCTTGCCTATAATGTTTCGGAATTGAAGACTTTCATGGAGGTATAAATTGTCGTTTATTCAGATTTAAGTATCGAATAGATAGTTTATGCACTGGACTTGAGTTTTCAATCGTCACTTGTGAACTCGAAAACATTAAGTTATAAAGGCTTGAACCACCGTTTAGCGAATCGAACGCAGGGGGTGAGAAATAATACATTCGATCGAGAGATTCTCACGTAGGTATAAGATTATCTTTTGTCAGATTTAAGTATCTGAGAGATAATTTTTATCTGGACTTGAATCTTTCCTTCACTGTATTATTGTTTCATTCGAAGACAATAACTCGAACCACCATTTAGCGAATCGAACGCAGGGGGTGAGAAATAATACATTCGATCGAGAGATTCTCACGTAGGTATAAGATTATCTTGAGTTAGAATTAAGTATCAGAGAGATGATTTTTACCTGTACTTGAATTTTTTCTTTTATGTATTATCGTGTCATTCGAAGACAATACATATTTTAGTCAATTGCGGTCCGAATAATTAGTTTAAATAACACGCCGAATTAAATTCTGAACCACCGTCTAGCATATCGAACTCGAGCGCGGGAGTTGAAAGATAATTCTAAGTGGAAAATTATCGCGGGGCTCGGAACATACAGCTGGATCCACCCTAATCTAGTTTGTTTTTTTAACGAAACACTGCATGAATTATCTAGTTAATCGTCATTGTAGCTTGTTATGCAATTTTTTTGATTGTGTGAGTTGAAGAATTGTGCAAGAAAGCACGAAGAAGAAGAAGACGCGGGAAATTACGTGAAAGAGAAGGAGGTGAGAGCTAGTATCCGGGAAAGGAAGAGATTTTTTGTGTAACTAAAATTACCTTTTTCCCTTTTAGATATTCAATTTAATACTAAAACTAATTCCCCTAAATTATAATTTAATATCCACATGTGAAGTAATTAGTGGTGTAACACCATTGTGTTATAGAAAATCCGCTCCGAAAAAATAAATACTTACGTAGTAATGAAAAGAAAAAACAATGAAAAAATAACAATACTTACGTATTACGTAGTGTTTGCTTCTGTCTTGATTTTTTTTTTTTTTTGATGGAATGCTTCTTTTGCTCTGACATTAGGGAAAAAAAAATCAACAATCACATGAAAAAATAAATAATTACGTAGTAATGAAAAGAAAAAACAATGAAAAAAATAACAATACTTACATATTATCTAGTGTTTGCTTCTGTCTTGATTTTTTTTTTGATGGAATGCTTCTTGCTTGATAAAGTTTCTTGGCTGCACATCAAAAATTAAGATTGTGAGAATTTTTTTTAAAAAATATATGTTGTACAGATTATATTTAAAATAAATAAATAAATAAAGAGGATTGCATCATAACTAAAATTTAGTCTTACAATTGGTGTGCCACGGGGAGAAAGTTAAAGAGAGTGGATTTTTTTTTTTGGTAACTAGAGAAGCCGCAGCCGCTACCCGAAGGTATATAGGTTAAGAGAGTGGATGATATATATAGGTTAAGAGTGTCTAATCTAAATATGGAAAATATTAATATTATGGAAACTATATTATTGTTAATGTTACAAGTTAGATGCCGTCATCTCAGATTTAGGAAATAACCTAAATTTAGGGCATGTGGAAAATATATTATGACAGTCATCTAAGATTCAGGATTTAGCAGTGTTTAATCTAATTATGGAAATTAAACCAATTATTTAGTTAAGTGAATTAATAACAAGAACATTAATTAATTAATTAAATGTCTGGATTGGAATAATGCTACTAGAAAATCCCACGTCCACGTGATTTGGCACGGGAAGTTCTTAAGGGTAGAGTTGTCTTTCTACTTTTTCAATCTAATAGCTCTCTTCTCCACGTGTGTTTCAGACTTCACTCATCCCCCATCCAAACATCATTTTAGTGTCGGACTGCCATAGACACTAAAAGAGAGAGTGCAAGTCAATTTTCTTTTTATTATTTGTACGCTTCTTTTTTTTTTTCCTACGGTGTCCGAGTCAGCTTTCGCGCATCTCAACTAATTTTCGCTCGCGGTGCATGGCTGCCGCTGGCCAAGCATTATTTTGACAACGGTGAGAATCGATCCTAGGAGCACATCAAGTCGACCCCAAGAAATCATTTATCAGAGCCTCTGATTCAGAGGTATGCTATTGTTGTTATATCGTTCCTGTATTTCTAAATGCATTTATGTATTTTTCTTGTCTATCATATTATTATCTGTTCTGTAAAACTAGAAGCACCTTTGATTTTGAAAAAATACTTTATTCCAATTTTACTTTACTCTGTAAGCCATATATAAGTCGGTTGAACTTTTGACTCATAGAAGCTAAAAGACCATGGGATTATCGTTTCTGGACTTTTCTGTGCCAGCACAGAAAAATATGGAAGGATATTTTGTTTTGCATCTCTAACTTTCATCGTTTCCCAAGATTATGAAGTCCTATCTATAGGTGATTTTGAAAGAATTTTCAAGATTGAGACTCTGTTTTATTGTTTTAAATCAAGTTGCAAGACTAAATAGCTCGGATTAAGAACTTGAAAAATTATAGCATCAAAACAGTTTGTAATTTTCATTAGTGGATATCTGATAGGAGATAATTTAATTGCGTAAACCTCTATTATACACGTCTTGTTGTCATAACCTTTGTTTTAAATGCAGTCTGTTGGCAACCAAGTTGGAGTAATAGGAAGTGTAGTAATTTTTTAACCACGAGGTGTGGCGTAGTTGGTAGCTCATTTTGTCCCTTAACCATAAGGTTAGGAGTTCGATTCCTGTCCATGGAATGGAGAGCATTTCGTTGCTAGCCGTTTACCTCCAATTGGAGAGCTCCCGCGGCGATGGGAATAGTCACTGCTACCGGCGGTGGATACCCGGCTCTAAACCAAAAAAAAAAAGAAGTAATTTTTTGGTTTTTGACAGACTGAAGTTAGGCTAACTAATCTTATGTTAGGATGTAATAATGTTTACAGTTTTTAATGTGAAGTTAATTTATTCCAAGGTGTGGTGATTGATTTATATAAGGATGGCAACGGGCCGGTTCCAGGTCGGTTCTTGAGGATCCGGAACCGGAATTGCATAAGTTTTTGGGATCCGGAACCGCCAGAACCCTAAACCGCTAAACCTACGGGTACTCGCGAATATTGTTTTTACGCTTCCGCCATGTGGGTATCCGCGAGAACCGGAACCGTGACCCGCGAGTTTGGAACTGGAACCGCTAAACCCGCAGGTATCCGCGAATATTGTTTTTACGCTTCCGCCATGCGGGTACCCGCGAGAACTGGAACCGTGAAACTCGCAGGTACCCGCAAGTTTGGAACCGGAACCGCTTGAAGTACTGTTGTCTTCTTCAGTGAAAACAAATCCCAAGTCCATGAACCCTTTTACCTGAGCAGTGACGGACTATACCATGCATTTCTCCTGTATGATTTTCATCTAATCCAATTACATATCTATCACATTTCAGCGCTGAGAAGCTTCTACATCTCCTCATCATCGCCTTCTTTCTCATATATAATATGAATATATATATAATCATTATCAGTTTAATCACACAAATATCACTGTGAAGTGTGAATTCAAACAAATGTTTAATTTTATAATTGTTTCCGCAAATAAAGGGAATTTCACATTTCAAAACATTAAACATCAGAGTCCATGTTAGCAGCTGGGTTTTTGAAGCTATATCAGTCGTATAAAGCTATACATACACATTAAAAAACACAAAGATTCATCAATTTCGAGTTATATATATATATATATATTATGTGGGAATATATATAGCATTTTGGGAACATTAAAATCATTCCAAATTTATATAGTCGGTATATATTACAAATAAATATATATAGTCGGTATATATTTATAAAATAAAATAAAAATGAGCGGTTCCGGGTCGGACCGACCCGGAACTACTAGGACCCGTATAAGCTGGAACCGAAATTGGAACCGGAACCGGATCCGGTTAGAGCCAGGGGAACCGAAACCGTCGAGGCGGTTCCGGGTGCAACCCGGATCCGTTGCCATCCCTAGATTTATATGGTCCTTTCCAAGTTAGCCACAAATCTTGGGGTTTTTTATCAGTTTGACCCATTTTTGGGTCAAACTTATCAAAATAACTGATTTTATGTAGCTTTTATCAAACTAACCTGAAGGCGCCATTTCAATGGCGTCAAAGACATACAAAAATAAACATTGAAGACATACAAAACGACAATATAAACTACAAACGAATATCCAAGACATACAAAATAAAAAAAACTGCATATACGTGATCGAACAACTCGTATTCGATATGAAATGGACCGTCCACAAACTCGTGCAAGGCAACAATATCAAAGAAATCAACAACATACATCCACTCAAAGCCAATGATTATTATGTTCATCTATTAGAAATTTTTCATGTATTGTTCTACGTTCTTGGAAATCATGTTGATTTTACCATGTAGTAGTTAAGAATCAAGTATTTAGTTTTTAACTCGTATATGTAGTTTTTCTTATTTTGTATATCTTGGACATTCGTTTGTAGTTTATATTGTCGTTTTGTATGTTTTCAATGTTTATTTTGTATGTTTTTTACATTCGTCAAAATTTGTTTTTTGCAAAAAAACTACTCTAATGTAGGGGTGTAAGGTGAGCCGAGCCGGCTCATGAACATGGTGAGCCAGCTCGACTGAAGCTCAGCTCGAGCTCAAGTCGAGCTTTTTCGTGAGTCGAGTTCGAGTTCACTTATAGTTGTTCATATGCTCGTGAGCTTTTATTATTATTTTTTATTAATTTTTAATATATGACTAAAAATACTCGAATTTCATAAATATAATACTTACAATTTTATATACAACATAGTTTAATAATACTTAAGTTTTTTTTTTTTTTAAATCGTGAAAAACAACAACAATTATAGGATTATATATTTTAGTTGATATGATATACTTTTCTATAAAATAATTAATAAAATCATGTTTTCACGACAAGCTCCTCTATTTTCTAAATACTTATTGAATATAAGATATTTAATCATTATTTATTTTAATAATACTTATTGTTTATCTGAATAATGTATACTATACATTATCAACTAAGCAAAATATATGTTATTTTATTTTCTAAAAACAAAAAAATAATAATTAAATTAATTTTTACTTCAAGCTCGAGCTCGGCTCATCTACTTCGAGCTTGAACTTGAGCCCAATAAAATGAAGCTCGTCGAGTTTGAGCTCAAGCTCGAGCTCAAAAAAGTATAATCGAGCTCGAGCCTGAAAATTTCATCAGGCTCGGCTCGAGCTCGACTCGTTTACAGCCCTACTCTAATGTCTCTTTTTAGCATGTCGTATTTCTTCACTTAGATATCAAAATAAACCAATTCTTGCACCGTTAGAAACTTTGTGAGTCAATCTACAATTTTTGTGTTCATGTCAAAGTCCAAAAATGTAGAGAAAATGACAGAAAATGAGCCCGAACTAAGGAAAAACAAATTCTTTTTACCTAAATCCTTATACAATTCAACAATGTTTTAAAACAATATTAAATATATATATATATAATACATTTAAAATGCAAAGAAGTGTCTCGGTAGAAGCTTTCTTTATCACTGTAGCACAGTGACATTAATTTTTTTTAAAAGGCGCCTTAATATATATATATATATATATATATATAAATTGAAGGCGCCATTTCAATTTAATTCCTGAAAAAATGAAAAATTGAAGGCGTCATTTCAAATGGCGCCTTCAGGTTAGTTTGATAAAAGCTACATAAAATCAATTATTTTGATAAGTTTGACCCAAAAATGGATCAAACTGATAAAAAACCCTAATCTTTGCTATGAAACAAATGTGATTGCTAGTTCCCAATGACTCTCTCAATGAATCACATAAGTGTGATTTTTCTGTTTTTTTTCCCATTGAATTAGAAAGTACAATTGTTAAATTGGGAGAAACTCTAAACTAAAAATTCAGATATGGCAACGATGACATTGTTCCCTGTTCTGAATTGATAAAATAACTAGGTAACTGGGCAAGGTACCAACAAGAGAGATTACAAGCTATAGTAATACAAAGATAAATAAACCGTTTGATATTATCCTTATTAACTAGAGCTTGTAATACAAAAACAACTGAAGTGGTGGTATACATTATGATATCAAAACTAAGAAAAATGGCAAAATCTAGTCGGACAACGCCTCAAAGATTATTTTCATTCGATCCTATGATATATGATGCACAATATTTCAAGTTTTCATTTAGTACAGATATAAACTTGAAGGTAATGATTTAATTAGCTGAAACTACATGAATGCACCAATCTGTATCAGATGGCACTTATCAAGCAAACATTGTTAAACTAAATATGAGCAAGTAGACACATTGGTTAGATAAATTAGCATATGAGGGTTTACGTGAGGTGCAAGGATGGGGTGTCAAGACCAGCGATCGAGTCCTATACGAGATAGGCGTCTGTTTAGTATTATTATTATTAACTGATATTATTATTATTATTCTTATTATTATTATTATTATTATTATTTCCTTTAGTTTATAAGTTGTTTCCTTTTGAGTATGGGGTTTGTAATAGGAGTAGTATATATTATTCCTATTAGGGTTTATTTTATTTTATCAAGTTTCGATCATTGGACTGGATAATTGGCTTGGCAAGAACGATTTGTTCTTGATTGGACTTATTGCAATTTAATTCAATTTTTATCACTCATTAAGAGATATATTATATTCGCCAATTTAAAAATGGAAAGTACAAAGCAATAATAATACTCACCTAGCCATCCAAGCAAACCAAGCTGTTTACATGGGCTGTATAGTGGCACAAAGCCACAAACCGCAATGTAACTCAAACGGGTGAATTTTTTGTGTATGTGCATCATAGGCAATGAAATGCTTAAAGAGACGTTGTCCCATATAAAATACCATCACCTCCTTGTATTTTAACCAACCAATAGGTTTGAGGCAACCATGTTCAGTAGTACACAACAAATGTTTATGAGCTTCCAAGTCAATGTTTGGCAATTTTGTCCATTCTCCCGTTTCTGGCTTCATTTCCCAAGCCTCCCATGATAATTTACTTTCAATGCAGCCACGACTCACAAAAGATAGATAGCTTATTCCCGTTGATAGATACCTCTTCCGTCTTTTTTCATAACCTTGAGGAACGTGAAACTCTCTTAAAGTTTCAGTCTCTACGTTCAAAGTTACAACAAGACCACTCTTATCACAATCATACCAATGCAGAAAACCTTCAGTAACCAATGGGGGCAGAAAGGAGTAGTATTCTAGCAGTGCTAGATAAGTGGTCGACATTAACATGTCTCCACGACTTATCAACTCCAACTGTCAATATAGCACAATCTTGTTCACCAAAGTATTTCCTATTATTATCATTGCCTCCCTCATCCTCCTCCTCCCCGGGCCTATATGTGACAACCACTTTATACTCCATGGAAGCTGCAACATATGCTAAACCAGAATACCGGTATTGTGACAGTTTGGGACAATTAAATACAGGGAGAAAAAGACGTTGCTTTGTTGAGGGATTTTCTATATAATAAACCATACCATTAAAACGGGTATCAATCCTTTTCCGATAATCCACCAGCAACAACAAACCATTACAACTGGTACAAGCATGGTTTATGCAGTCGCAACTGACCAAAGATATCTCAATACTACGGTCACGGCCTTGTTGTCTCATTGACACATAGTGATGTAGGACAAGAAGCCTATATTTTTCGAGATTTTTCAAAATGTAGAAAAATTACAACTTTTGATCCGGGTGGAGATATGAGGTACTTTACATATGCACGCAAGACCTATTCAAGGTTTATGGCGTGTTCAACAACATAGTTGTTGATAGTAATTGTGTTGGGAAATCGATTCATAATCGAACCCAAATTGGTACGCAGCAGAATTAAAATAGAGACCTAGCTCTTATGCGTACATGCATGACATCAAAAATTAAAACATACATACTATGACTTAAAGCAATTAATTAAACACTTTAATTAATAATTATTATTGTCTATCTACAGCTAACAATTAGAGAAAAATGATTAATTAGTGTGGGGAAATCCAAGATGCTGTCGTTTTAGAGAAGGGCATTGGCTGAGGCGTTAAAAGGACAACGAACAGTGGGGAATGTGATTAATTAGTTGATAAATCTGATGTTTGGCTCTGTACGTTTATTTTCTATTTTTTTCTCAAAATAAAATAACTGCATAATAGCTTTTTCCAAAAATCCAAAATATTTTCCTCTCTAAAACAGTCACTTCACTTAAAATGAAAACAAGCACAAATTTTCCAGAACTCCAAATTTCGACTTTTTAAACAATAGCATTGGCCGCACTAGCGATCCTATTGGCCAAAGATAAGCGCACTACTTTCCAATAGGACCAGTAATAGCAGAACCTTTCATCTCGCCCTTGGGATTCACAATGATGCCGGCATTATCTTCAAGGACGGATTTTAGGGGGGCATGGGGGCCCGGCCCCCCGAGATTTTAAATTTTTTTTGGAGGGTATATATAATTTTATGATATGGCCTCCTGAAGATTACGTAATCTACAATTTGTATGTATAATTGATAATAGACTTTGGGAAGTTGGGAGAGGGCAAGAGAATAAGTCATTGCCTCGGGACTTTGAGGAGGGTGTGGGTTCAATCCTTAGCACTTTGTTTATCCCTTTCTCATTTTCAAAAGCCCCACTTTTTACTCTTTGATGGTAAGTTAGTTTCCTTTTTTTCTTTACACTTGGTAATTGTTATCATAATTAGTAAAATACGGGACAGAAAAAGTTCGTCATTTAATACGTATGTGTATGTTATGTAATTTTATTGAAAGTTACGGTGAAAAAATTCGGCTAAAAAGTACGGAAATGAGAAATAAACGGATTCGTTGAGGTACGAGTATAATACGGATATACAATAATTATTCGGGAGTAAAAATACGACTTAGTTCTATATAAATTTGTAAGATTTATTGCTTATATTTGCTTTTAACTTATATAAATAATATTTTATATGAGTCATTAATTCACAATAATTAATATTTTGATAAATTATTAACGTTCAGAGTTTTTAATTGTATAATACTCAATAGTATTTATAAAAAATTAAAATAGTTTTTAAGTTTTAAATTAAAAGAAATATTTATTTCGCCAAATTAGATTATTATTCGTCGAGTATTATACGGGATACGTAAAATACGTGTACTAAACGGTTCAACTCAAAAATACAAGTATTATTCATTACGTTCAGAATGCATACGAAAAACGAAAATATTTTTCAATTATACATACGTACGTGTATTATAAGTTTGTATACTTCTAATTAAATATTAATTCATTTTTTATTTCTTTGTTGATGGTATTGCCGCCCCCCCCAAAACTCAATTTTGGATCCGTCCCTGATTATGTTCGAAGTACAAAAGAACACCGTCCTTTCGGCGCCACGGCTTGCACTGTCGGACAATGACAGCTGGCATGACCTTCTTACGCAGATCAGGCTTTCCCTTCTTAATAGTGGTCATGACCATATCTCCAACGCAAGCTGACGGAAGCCTATTGAGACGTCCCTTAATCCCCTTCACCGAAATGAAGTACAGATTCTTATTTAAAAAGTAATCTTAACTGAAAGTAAAATGTTTCTTAATGCTAAATTGTTTTTAATCATTAAGTCACGCTTTCATGTGCATATCACCTATTTTGACTAAGCTTGTCATTTTGGGTGAAGAACGTTTTCGTTCCATTATAAAACCCCTTCAGCCATTGACATTACATCATCATAATATAGAAGCCGGGAAAACTTCACTTTTGGTCGTATCGGAGTTCAGCTAAAATAATTTTAATCCCATAGGAACCTTTTTGATATCTTTGGTCCCATTGAGATCAAAATGTGTCACTTTTAGTCATGTCCATCCATTTTTTGGACGAAAATTACGAGACACACGCTCTGTTAGTTAACTGTCTCTCATGTGTTTCATTTGAATCACGAGACAGTCAATTAACAGAGCGCGTTTCTCACGCGGGTAAAGTTCATTTAAAAATAGACAGACAGAACTAAACGTATCACATACCAAAAGTGTCAAAAAAAATCCTATGTGACTAAAAGTGTTTTTGGCCAAACTCCAAAAGTGACAATTTTCTTATAGAAGCATGATGGCAGAATTAGTCATTGGAAACTCAAAATAAGAGAAATGCTGAATTACCCAAGCCCAAGAGATATGTCACATCTAGTCTCTACATCTGCAATTTCTATTGACGTGAATTGCTCTATATGCACAACAAAGTATCCACAAATAGGCCACTCAATATGAACATACTTAGCTATTGCCCATCTGCTCCTTAATTTCCTATTGAGGTAAATGATGCTGTATATGCCACAACAGAAATACCTTAGCAGGTAATTCCATAAACGCACACCAAAGTATCTATCTAAACAAAACTACAGTAGTACAAGCTAGGTAATTAGTAATCAAGTAATCAGAGAAAACCAAAAGTACATATGTAGCGTAATTAATCAAAGTCCATTAATTATAAGGGATAATTGCATATTATACCCCTGTGAAATATGAAATTTGCACACATCCCCTGTGTTAAAAAAATAGCCTGAAATAACCCTATGATTTTCAAAACCCTGCACGAAACCTCCAATCCGTGTTAAATCCGAGGAAGGTAGTATTCACGCGTAGTGTATTTGAAGCAGGGTTGGGGGTTTCGTGCAGGGTTTTGAAGATCATAGGGTTATTTCAGGTCTAAAACCCACTTAAACTTTTTACATATTTTATTCTTTTAGTAAAAACTCATGACCCACTTATTCAATTAAATCAAACATTAAAAAAAAAAAAAGCTGCAAGAGCAACACAGCTTAATGCTTGAGTATTGAGAGCCGAAGATGAAGATAATGATCTTAATGATGAGACTTTTGATAGTGATTGAGTAAATTAGTGCTTGTTAACTATTATTTTAAATCTTTATTTTGTGTAATGCTAGAATTTGAAACAATTATTTGTCTATTTTGATTGTTTTTTGCAAGAGTTGAGTTTGGACTTTTAGTTTGCATGGTTGAATATATTAATATTTTTAACTTTCTCTATCTTATTTTTTTACTTAATTTATCCTTCATTTATCTTAAAAAAGCCCAAACTAAAAAAGCAAAATTCGTGGGGCTTATGCCCAGCCCCGTAGGACATAAAATGCCCCGCCTTGCGAATTCGCCTTTTAAAACACTGCACAATAGTTAAATAAAAGTTAGAGGTAATTGTTTTACTGTTTACTTTCTAATTAATCTATGTTTTAATAATAATGTAACATATATATTTTGCTAAGCAGTTAATAGCTACATTCTCATGCCATTATTTATGATTTACTTCTATTTACTTATATGCTCCCGTTTATTCATAAAGTCGATAATACAATATTTTTAGATAGAAATAGATACTGAAATGCCAAATACACTAATGGAGCCGCTCTATTATATTCGATGTAGTAAAGCATATATATGATTATTTGTATTCTTTGAACTCTAATATCAATTATATATGTCCCCACCCATATGAAAAGGCTTAGATCATCGAATTTTAATTAAACCAAATTGACGGCAATACAAGTAAAACAGTGAAAATTTCATAAATCTACCCATATGAAAAGGCTTAGATCAATCAAGTTTAAATAAATCGATTAAGATTGTTTACTACTCAATCCATCTCAAACTCGACATGATAATAGTCACAAACAATATTTATGTTCAAAATACATATAATCTACCTGTTTGTTTACGTGGGACGACAAAATTAATCATTTTTAATACACAATAGTTATTAATTAAGATTAAAAAATAAATCAAATTTACTTGACTCGAAATCTGTTGCTGGAAGTTCATTTGAGATTTGTTCGTTAAACACAACAAACCAAACTTGAACACCAGGGACGGATTTAGGGGGCGGGCCCCCCTGAGACTTCAAACTTTGTTCTAGAGTACATATAATTTTACAAAATGCCCCCTCAGAAATTTTATGTTTTTAGTTGTACATTAGATATAAGAGTGTCTATAGTGCAGTTGGTAAACTACAGAAAGTTAGAACTCAACCCCAGGCGTCTGTGGACATCTCAATGTCGTGAGTTCGACTCATCTTGGCCAGCTTTTATGTATTCTTTTTCTCTAATCCCCCTATTTCTTGTTTTTACTTTGAAGGCCCGTTTCATATTACAAATGCATAATTTTCAGCCTAGTTTCTAATTCTATTCAGCCCTGTCTTTCAATGTCTTTTTTTTCTTTTTAAATTCAAGAGGAAGGGGGATATTCTATATATCTAGCCCGATAATCCCCGGTTGATAATTATAATCTTGAGCCATAAAGACTCTATCTAACTCCATATAGGAGGAGAGAGCCACACACATTGTGGCAGTTTGGATTCGAACTCAGGACCTCTCACATAAAGTGGGAGGTGAATACCACTAAATCAACATGTTTTGGGTGTCATTCAATATCTTTGGTTTTAATTAAAAAGATAATTACTATTAAAAAAAGCTAAATTGTCAATGACAATAAGTTTCTTTTTTGAACTTTTTTGTATACTTATTACGATTAAAAATTTAAAATTAACTCTTTTTGAGCTTCTCCTCTAAAATTTATACGGTTATAATTAACAAACACTTATTATAACTTGAACAAATCTAAAGACAAGAGAAAGTGGTTCATCATTCAATTGTTTTAAGGTATGAACTAATTATATTATATTACGTTGTAATCTTTTCAAAAGTGTCATAATATTGTTGAAAATTTGCAATAGCATAAATTAATTATATAAGTATTAATAGTTATTACTTTATTTCTTCTGAGAAATTGTCATTATAATATTCTTAAAGATTTTGAGGTTGATTTATCTTTTATTGTTTAACTTAATGTTATTTTTTATTCCAATTAATTATTTATTGATTTGTATTTAACATAACATTCTTTAACTATTTTTTTAGCATACTTCGATAAACTTTTCTCGAATAGCTTATATATTTCGAAACTAGTGTAAGATTATTAAAAAATAATATTGTTTGTTCTTACGCCTGAGAATCATTATTTTACTTATCTAATCAAACTAAATTAAATTTGAGTATACACATATAAATATTGTGCGTTATAATTTATTTACCAAAAAATATATATATACTTGTAAATGTTTTCTTTTAAAAAATATAATAGTAATTCGGCCCCCCCAAGCACTCAATCCTGGATCTGTCTCTATTGAACACCTTTTTTTCATTTGGAATGATTTGAAATTCGTCGAGAGTTCGACTTAATTACTTAAAAAGCAACAAAACATGCGAATTATAAGATCAAACTATACAAATTCAGCTATATTTGACTAGATTAAAGCTCATTCCGCAAATTCATCACAAATATAGGCTCCGTATGGTTGTGTTTTCAAAAATGAACTTAATTTGAATTTTTATTGGAGAATGTATAGAAATTCGTGTGATGATATTTTTTGTCTGTTTGGATGTGTTTTTTAGAAATGTTTGGAAGTTGTGTAGATGTGTACTAGTTGTTCCTTTGGCTAATGTCAAACATGCCAATCAAAAGGAATTAAATCAAGTTGTGTATGATGTCATTGCAAAGAATTAATTGCTAACTTATAGATCTATTTGAGTTTTCATGTACATAAAATTTTAACCAAGGTAAGATTGGAAATGACCACGATGCCTTCCACCAGAGCGACAGCAAAATTATTGAGTCGCAAATCTTGAAACAATTATAATTGTTGCTTTACATTAGACTTTACAATCTTTACATAAGTTTCACAATATAAATATTTTGTGATTCTTTCATAATATTTGGAATTCCAAAAGCTCTAAGATAACATGATTTGCACCACGGAAAGGTGTGTAATATATGATACACAGATACTCTTAAAAATGATCTCGTGCAATTTCGTATCCGTATCGTACTCATATCTTCTATGGATACTCTAGCTCGGATACTGTATTTGGGACATTTTTGAACTATCCGAAAATAAAAAGAAAAGAGAAAATTTCGAATACCTTATTCGTCGATACAAAATTTGAAGTATCCGACACCCATCGGATACCAACCAGAGTCTATTTTTTAAAATTATAAGATATTTTTTGGGCTAAAATAGAAAAAAAGATTATATTTTTGGTCTTTTGTTAAAATTTAAAAGTTAAAAGAATAACAAAAAAATTTAAAGAACTAGACAAAAATTTGTTTATGTCAATGAATCTATTGAATTAAATTTATTTTTAAATATTATACATGTACGTATCATATCCTTAAATCTTGAAATTTGCCGTATTTTATATACGTGACATATCGTATTTGTTTAGTATCCGTGTATCATAGTGCATAATACACCATAATTTTTCCTTGAGTTCATCTTTTTCTTTTTCGTCAAACATTCCCAACTTGTTTGGTTCAAGGAATTTGACAAGGAAATGGAAGGAAAACCAATTTTCTTTGTTTAGTTACTAGAAAAAAGGAAAAGGAAAAAAAAATGGGAAAAAAAACTTAATGTTAATTTGTACCAATTATTTTTCCTCAGCACTTAATGAGGAAAATGGTGGAAAACAAAAAAAATTTCTTTTTTCTTTCCTTTTTTTTTTTTCACCAAAATCCTTGAACCAAACAAAGCGTACATTTTTTTAAAAAATTTGGGATTTCGTTTTGCATATCATATCACATATATTCACACATCCACCAAATGCATATAACAATGATAAAAATTTGGGATTTCATTTTGCATATCATATCACATATATTCACACATCCACCAAATGCATATAACAACGATATGTTTAATGGAATTAACGTATTTCATATCACAAAAGCACAAAAATTAATCAAAAAACATATTCTACATTATTACTATCAAAAATTGGCTAAACGTAACATGCAACCTTGGATTTCTACATTGGAAAAGCCATTACAACAACTAAAAAAATGGAGCACGAACCCTAGGACATTACTTGTTATCCAATAAAAATAAACAGTAATTATACGGGAAAAAATATATATATTTTTAATAATTATCTGCAGAGAATTGCCATCATATTTCATAACACATTCCAACTCTAAGAAGCCTTCCTCTTGGAATAGCCATTGCTTTATCCCCTTGCCTGCAATTATTCCTTAGGAAATTATACGCGTAATTTATCGCGAACTTCTTGAAACACGATGAATTGTGTTTGGCCAAAACCTCGACTTCTCCTAGCAGATAAAACACACCTTGTTCCATTGCTTTCTGCACAAACTGAATCTCTTCTTCACCACTATTAACATTCCTCCTGTTTGCTGCAACAATTTGCTTCCCCTCATCTGGATCATTCATTTCTTCGACAGGCGTCGAAGCTTCTAGAACCAAATGTTCGTGCTTGATGAACTCCTTCAACTTCTCCACAAGCTGTTTTTCAAATTCCTTTGGATCCCCTATTACATCCTTATACCCGTATCTCACGACACAACGGAACACTTTATACTCTCTTGGCTCAACCTGTCTGAACAGAAACCGTTCCTCTAACATTATTCTCGGGATTGGAATGTTCTTTATGGAGACGATTACGATCACTGAATGAACTGTCGGGACGTTGGCCACAAAATGAGGGAATATTGGAGGGATTCCCTGGACAAGTTCTGAATATAGAAATCCTATTCCAGGGATTCTGTTTATGTCCTCCCTTTTAGCTAATTCCTTTATGTAATTACTTGACACCTTGTTTTTGAGCTCAAACATGTATCTTTGTTGGTGCGCGTAATGCCATATCCCCATGATTGACATGAGAAAGAACGAAAAGGCTAACGGGAGGTACCCACCCTGGGCGAATTTATAGAGAGTCGATGAGAAATATACGAGCTCTATGAACATGAAAACTGTGAAGAACAAAATGACCCATATAGCTCTTGTTTTCCATATGAATAGCATAATTAAGGCTAGTAGAGATGTCGTTATCAACATAACGGCAACAACCGCAATACCTGCAAGGGACAAAAAACTCGTTCTCATAAGGTGACTGAATTACGCTTATCAGACAAACAGAATGTGACTTCAAAGTGAAAGATAATCAGAAGGTGACTAAATCTTACTTACCATAAGACAATCAAAAGGTGACCGGAAAATAAAAGACGATCAGGAGGTGATTGAATTATACTTACCATAAGCATTTCCAATCTTTTCCGTGGTTTTGAAACAATATGTTACGACGACACAAGCGACCATGAAAATGTAGTTAATCTCAGGGACATAAACTTGACCCTCGTACTTTGTAGAAGTGTGAACAACTTTAACTCTTGGGAAACAGTTTAGTTTGAGAGATTGAGATACGATTGAAAAAGCTCCGGATATCATAGCTTGGCTGGCAATAATGGCCGCGAGATTAGCCACGACGAACATTGGCCAGTAAATTGGCTCTGTATGTACCAAGAAGACAAGTTTTAAGACCAACTTACAGGATATAAAATTGTCCTAATACATTAACTTTACCATAATTAGTTTGGAACTTACTTGGTATGGAGTCGTAGAATGCAGCTGATACATTCTCCGGGAACTTGGAAAGATATGCAGTTTGTCCAATGTACGCGAATAGTATAGAAGGAAACACGAGCGCTGAGAAACTAATCTGTAATATCACATGATAAATATAATTCAGTTATCTTTGATTCTGCTGTCAAAGGCTGTCAAACTTACTTGATATTTGAAATTTCGCTCCCAAAATCTAAAAATGTCCAAGTTTTTCCCCCTTTTTTTTTTTTTTTATGTATTTGCCCCCGAACCCTAAATCCTGGCTTCGTCCCTGTGCAGAATAATATTTAGGAAAAGCTCTACATCTGAGACTTACTTGAATGGCAGTAACATTGAAGTGACCCAGATCAGCAAACATGGCTTCAGTTCCTGATCAAGTTAGGAGAATGAAACAACGAATAAAATGTTAAATTCAGGATACATATAATAATCAGAAATTAAATTAATCATAAGAAATGATGATAGTATTTAAGGTTACCTGTGATGCATAAAATAACCCCGCCAAGAGAAATCCATGCTCTTTTACCATTTCTCTGAAAGTATTGAATTATGTACGCTGGATTGGCGGCACGTAAAACAGTGGGATCATGTTTAAATAAGTTGTAAAGTCCAATTCCACTTATGGCTAAGAACCATATGAGAATGACTGGTGCAAATAAGTAGCCCACTTTATCAGTGCCAAATCGTTGAACACAGAAGAGAACGATTAATATCGCGATAGAAATCCACACAACAGCTTCTGCATGCACAAACAATCAACTTTGAGTATAAACTTTTTCTGAATGAAACGGTTACATGACACATATCATAAAAAATAAACTTTAACAATCTACAACCAATTAATAAGTATTACAATTAGCTAATAAAACAAAATTTCTAATATCTTGGGCCTCAGTTTCACCAGTAGAGCTAGGCTTCTTCTGTACTTTGAGTATAAGCTAAAATATATCTTTGATTTCTAGATTAAAAAGAGATATACAATGATAATAAGAAGTTGTAATTTACCTTGGTCTAGCGATTTGATTCCACCCACAGCAGAAAGAACTGCAAGCATATTAGTAGAAAATTAACTTTTACATATTTTGTGTCTAGAAACTGGACAATGATTCACAATGAGGAGAAGCTAGCGATCTACAAAAGCCCGAAAACCCAAATTTCGTGTGAAGTTGCGCTATTAGTCCTATAGGATGCACCTGTTTGCAATTTTGGTCACATCCATTAAAAAAGGAACAAAATTTTGTGATTGAATGCACAATTTATTAAGTTTATTAGTGTTCAAGGTAAGACACGTGACTTGCATCGACTTTTTAACGGTTGTGACTAAAATTGCAAGGGGTTTATCCTGATGACTAAAGTTGCACGTACTTTCCCCCCCGAAAGAATGACTGGTTGAATGAACTGACCTGAGATACATGGAGTAAGAATGCCATCTCCAATGACCATAGCAGTTCCTAGGATTGTAACAAGGAACAACGCAATTTTCGCAAATTTGCTCTTCTCTAGCAACTCTTTGATCTTCGCTGCCCGTTGCAGCTTGTTAGATGGTTTATCCAACGTATAATTCGACAGTTCTTTATCTTCCTTTTGAGCATTTGGTATCAGGCCCACATTTGCATGACGGCAAATCAACGAATATAGTGCAAATGTCCCCCCTGAAACCCCGAACCAATACTTATATGTAATCATCCTCATCGTTTATTGTGAAAATACTTAGAAAGTTGAGAGTTAGAAAAACGTACCATCGCCATTGTCATTAGCCCACAGAACAATGAAGACATATTTAACCATAGGGACGAGTACTATGGTGTAAAAAATCAGGGACAGCACACCCAATATATCATCTTTGTGATGAATCCCTTCCGGAAACGTGCTGGGTAACGCGTACATTGGTGATGTCCCGATGTCTCCATATATGACTCCTATACTTTGGAACGCCAGACTCAGAGTCGTAATCCAACTAGCCTGTTACATAAAATACAACAAGAATATCACAAAAATTGCTTATCAGTGTTGGAAAAATTGATTCAAAACTTGTGTATTAAATATTACTTAAATTCGGATTAATGAGAAACTTAATAGAGCGAACGAACGCTAATCAAACGATCACATTCATACAGTCAGTACCAATAATTACACATGTTCGCACCAGTGATTGTGTCTAATGACGATTAGATACATGTTCGACTAGATGTGTCTTTTGGAGACATGGGCTCTATTTGAACGTGTTTTCATTTCATTTTCAATCGTCATTTTCTAAAACATATGGGAAAATAGTTTTTTTATTTTTTGTGTGAAAATGACGGCATGATTGGTTGTGTTATCAGAAATGTTCGCACCAGTGATTGTGTCTAATGACGATTAGATACATGTTCGACTAGATGTGTCTTTTGGAGACATGGGCTCTATTTGAACGTGTTTTCATTTCATTTTCAATCGTCATTTTCTAAAACATATGGGAAAATAGTTTTTTTATTTTTTGTGTGAAAATGACGGCATGATTGGTTGTGTTATCAGAAATGGTTGGAATGAATGATTTGATGATGTGTGAAATGATTGAAATAGTCAAAAGTAATGACTATATAGGTAAAATAATAAGATAATATTATATTAATTAAATATACTTGTAAGTAAAAACAATAAAAATTGGCCCAAAAAAAAGATTAAAAATACTCAAAATGGATCTGAAAATGTGCACAAGCATGTGAAGATTAATATTATGTATTTTAATGCATTATAGCACCACAATTGTTGGCGGAAAAATGGATTTTTAGGACAAGATGTGAGAGAAAGAAAAAGCTGAGTGTAAATTGGTAAAGTAAAAAGTAGTTACTTAAGAATATGCCAGTGAAAATGAAAATAAGTGTATTTTGAATTGAAAATGGTGAAAACTGTGTTTTTTCATTTTCAAATGAGAATGCAAATAAAAATATGCTAATGAAAACACAAACAAACACGACCGTAGCTTTCCAATTTTATGCTACATTTAAGTCATTTCTTCAAAGAAAGTTCAAACAACTGTTCTATTCATTGTTCTCGATCTTCTGAATCAAGATAAAGTTATTGCCAATATTCTGTAAGCACCGTGTGTGCAGGTCAACATCGTCTTAGGAAAAAGAGACAAGACTCTTCCTCGACTTTTTCCTTTTAAACCGTTTATCCATTCTAAATTACGACAGCATCATTTTCTCTCACAACCAGGATATACAAAAATATTGAAGAAGAAATGACCTGGTGAGAGCCATGCCCTGAGGGCTTAAGATTTTCAGCCTCGACGTTGAGAGAGTCGACACGTCGGAGCCTAGACCACGACACTTTCCGTTCCCTGAAGCTGGTTGTCTTTCCAGGGTTGACGGTTGGCTGATGGGCAGCTTCTTCTGCCATTTTTGTGTTAACAGAATATTTGTGTGTCTCTCCGTAATTTTTATGATTTGTTTTGTGAATGACTTATATAGAGAGTAGTTCAAAATGAATTCAAACCTGGAATTCCATTCTTTAATTATGTCCACACCAAAAATATAGCTCCATTGTTGGTCTAATTTCTTCTCGTCTGTTACATTTTTAGCCAACCAAATCTTTTCGTTTTGTTAATTTATTTTTCACCAACCAAAATAATGTTAACAAGTGTTGGTGTTTTTTCTTTATGTTTTTTCCTCGTCACTTGTCTCTCACGCGTATTCTTACTTACCATGCATAATTTCGAAATAAATGTACAACATGATTACAAATTATTACATGATCATACAAAAATTACTAAGATATTTATAATTTTTGAACAAATTAAGTATGTATATATTGTATTGAGATATACAAAATCAACAAAAATTAAGTGTGTATGTGATGCTTACCGAATTCAAGAATTATGTTGAAAATTAGACCACAAATAATCTATGGAAAATAATGAAAAGACCTCTACCCAAAATTATGCTCATAATCCTCTCTTTATAGCCCAAAAACATTCAATTCTCATGAAATTATCAATTAAAATTACTTCCCACAAAGATGGACAAATAGTTTCATTTATCATTGGAATTATATATATTCATTAATGTGGGAATTATCCATTTAAAAACATGGGCAATTATCTTAATACGAATTCTCCATTTTTGTCCGCTTCTTGGGCCTTTTGTATAGTTCTTATTAATTTTGCGCTGCTTGTTTTGGTCTGTCGTATGATTTTCGTATTGGGCCTAACTTATTTACCCCTCTAGCATTTCTTTATAGATCAATTTCTTTATAGATCAATTCAATCCAGCGGGCCATTAATCCAAAATAGTACCATCAAATTTTTATTTTTGATTTCCCAAGGTATCCTCATCTAAAGGCCCAAAACTAATCTCTCGAGTTACTATTAGTCGCAATTGTGAGGGCACTTCCAAGTTTTCTGCAGCCACGAGGGTTTGAACACAAAACCTTTTACTTAAACGACTAGAATCCCTTCCCACTCAAACCCACTTTTGTTGGTATAGTACCATCAATATATATTAGATCAACTGGTTAAATTGCTATTGAACTTTTAGTTGGTACCGAAATGCAACGTCAACCTTGTTTTCAGACTAACGAGCGATTCAAATCTTATGGTACATCTTATGGTACATAATCGTGTCATATTTTTTGTTTCACACATAAATGTGTGATGGTTATATAACTATATATATAGAGAGAGAGAGAGATGAATAGCATGTAAAAGGAGAAAAGACTAAGGCTATGTTTGTTTCTATTTTGGAGGTTGTATTTGATGAAATTATTTGGTGAAACATTTTATTGGGAATTGTGTTTTTGATGAAAATGTGTTTGGTTTTGTTTTAAATAATTAGTATTTTAATATTTTTTTCGCGAGAATGTATTTGGATTAACCATTTTCAAGTAATATTTGGGTGGGTTTTTTGATAAGAATGTGTTTGGTTTTGTTTTGAGAAGGAACAAAAATTACTGTAACAGTCAAATCATGTAAGATTTTGTCCGAAAAAGTTATTTAAATAATTAGTTACTGATAAAAAATATATTATAATATAGGTTTTAAATGATTGTGATATATATATATATATATATATATATGAATGTGTGTGTATGTATATATATAATAGAGTATTTTATTTGTAGTGTATACATATATATGATATTTTTGTATAATATACGTATATGTATATATAAAGTATAATATAAATGTGTACAATTTAAAATATAATATATTATTTTTACCCCTAATTATAATGTAAGTGTATAATTGTAGATATTATACATAATACATATGAAAATAGTATAACTATGCATATATATATTCATGTAGTCTATACGTAACGTATACATGTGTATAATTTATTTATGTGGTTAAATACACGACAAAATTCAGAGATCCGTAATTTCGAATAAAAAAATCAACACAAATCAACGATTTCAAAACCCAGAACTAATTCCACACGATAAATTGATAGTGCAAGTTGTTCACAAAAAACAACATACAACTTGCATAAAGCCATAGATCAAGCGATGTGTGTGCCCAGTGTGTGCAGGCTTTAAATACACAAATATGTGAAAGATAGAGAGAGACAATGAGAAAAAAGAAATAGAGTCGTGGGAAGCCATGACATACATATTTACAGAGAAAGAGAAAGATGCGTATTTTCAATCTGCTTTGAGAGAAAGAAAGAGACGCATATTTCTCTCTCTACCCCAAAATAGTCGACAGGGTATTTTGGGTTTGTTTGACCAAACCCATTATGGGTTATTTGGGGTTATTTGGCCAAACATGGGTCATTATGTTTGGTCAAATAACCCACAACCAAATGTGTTTTGAGCTGGGTTTTGGTCATAAATCCAACCCAAAATAAAAACAAACGTAGCCTTAAATGTTTCTATGTACATCCTAGCTAAATCCGATTCACTTGTTTTTGAGAATTAATTTTGGATTGGATTTGACCAGGTCTAGATTAAAACTTTTCATAATCACGGGCCAAAAAGAAATTAGTTTTCCACACTTTTTTCTAACTCAAATTATTTAAAACAAGACACGATCTAGGTTACAAGATCTATCCCTATCAATTACAAACTTATATTCTTATCACATAGTATGATTTATTATTAGTAAGAATATGACTTCTTTGTCTTGCTTCAAGGAGGCAGTACTTTTCTTACCAAACACATATACAAGTTCTAAATTAATATCTCATTAAATCAATTCCTACATTCTTTTCTCATTCTTTTCTCTCATTCTTTTCTCTCATTCTTTCAGGAACGTGCCAGACCATAATAGCCATGGGAGGGGGGCCATTATAGAGCTGTCATTTTGATATATATTGTTATAAGAAAATTAATTGTATATTCTGCACAACTTTGACCCTACGCATGTAACATTATTGTTCAATTATAGATCAGTTAAATATATTCACCTACTCGAAAATCATAATTCTAGTTTAATTTGATTCTACTCAAGTATAATTAATACTATTTTATCTTATGATTGGTCCATGTACCATTATTCATTTTCCTCGGAGTTTAATTGTTTAATAATTTGATGATTATGCTATGTACGATACTACTATCCTACATCAATCGCAAACTCTCATTTCCATAACGAGGTGCCTTTCACGTATAAACTCGTGGGGCTCCATCCGATGCAATACCTTGTCTGATGCATGAGAAGTCAAGTGCATATCATAATTAATTTAAAATCATGGGTAGACTCGAATTAGTGAAACAATTGATGAATAATTGGATGGTAAGAAAACTTGAATTTCTATTTATTTGTTTTGGAAATGTTTACAGTAATTATTGCCCAACTTTCACCAAGAGAAAAGTTAATTAAATATCAACAAAATGTAGTCAATTCATGAGCACTAAGTTTCTTTTAAGATTCACCTGAGATACTACATATGAAGCTAGACGAGATAGAATTTCAGTAAAAAGCACAAGAACGTGCTACCAGCTAACTCCAAATGCTGTGGGAATAGTCAAAATGCGCTTTTAAATGATTAAAGGAAGAAAGCATATATAAAAACCCTATTAATTCCCACTGCGTATAACTTGCATGCAATGACAGAAATATCTTTAATGGAAGCAAACAGTGGGAAAATGACAGAAAATAAGATTTATTTTGATTGTATTGTACCCCATATATATACATATATAATTATATTCTCTTGAGGGGTATATATAATATTCCCCCACAGTCTGTGATCAATCATATTATCAAAGATATTTGTACCACAAAGTGGGGGCTCGTTGTTTGAGGATCGCACATCGTAATCACGCTTTCATCATTATATGAAAGAAAATGCGTGATGCAGGCAAAATAAATCAGACCGAGTTCAACAATTGGACGTGTCAAATAAGTATTATGATATTTGATTGTTGAGTTATAGATCCGACCCAACAAACTTATAATCATTAGGGTTTTTTGTGCTCTACAATTGTTAATATTTTTTTTAAAGCATTTGGAGGAACTTTTTCTTTGAAACAGTACACGAATTTCTCTACAATATTTCTGACTTAAGTGTCGGAGGGACAATGCTACAAAAACTCTCTCGTGCCTTCTCTATTCTCTTGTAGGCAGAGAATTCATCTTGAAAATTTATGGTGCAGAATTCGACCACATCAATGTGTTTGAGCTAGCTCTAGGGCTTATTAATATATAGTTATTTAGTGTGTGTATGTGTGTGTATATATATTTGTGTGTGTGTGTGGTGTGTCCTGTTTTATAGTGTTCTTCCGACATGTATGGTTCTTCTTCTTCTTTAGGAACAATATTAACTTTTTCCTGTACTTAGATTGGATTGATAAAGCATCTATTAGATTCTGTGTTTTAATCATTTTGTGTTCAAACCCATATATGATTATGGATTTTTCTTTTTCTCTGTGTCCCTACAAATATGTATGAATGATTTATGATGTTGCCAAACAGAAAAAAGTGTTTATCAATCAGCTTGTGGAAGATTGGTTGGCTATTATTGTACAAGATTTTGTGTGGTTGGTAATTTGTCCTTCATTCCAAAAATATACAAGGCATGCAAGTATGTATATGAATTTCCCTATATACAAGGAGGGGATAATTATCTTTTTGGTCCGTTAACTTGGACTCCTTTGCGTTTTAGTCCGTTAACTTGACACCTTACAAAATTAGTCCGTTATCTTGGCACTTTTTTTAATTTTTGGTCCTTTTCGCTGATTTGGGGATAAATTACATCTTAATTTGTGGATAAATTGCAAATGGAGAAAAAATTGGGGGGGAGGGGGGGGGGGATTCATTAAAAAATTGAAAAAAATGAAAAAACAGAAAATATTCTTTAAAAAATTGAAAAAATTGAAAAATTCATTAAAATATTGAAAAAACAAAAAAAAATTATTAAAAATTCATTAAATAATTGAAAAAATCGAAAAAATTCATTAAAAAATTTAAAAAATTGAAAAAATTCATTAAAAAATTGAAAAAATTGAAATCCGAAAAAAATTGGATTTTTTTCGGATTTCAATTTTTCAAAAAAAATCCGAAAAAATTTAAAGAAAAAAATCATTAAATATATTGTCGGGAAAATTTATTTTAATGGATTTTTTTTAATTTTTTCTTTAAATGAAATTTAGAGGAAAATAATTTTCCCCGACAATATTTAATGAAATTTTTTTTTTGAATTTCAATTTTTTAATGAATTTTCCCTCCATTTGCAATTTATCCCCAAATCAGCGGAAATGACCAAAATTTAAAAAAAATGCCAAGATAATGGACTAATTTTGTAAAGTGTCAAGATAACGGACTAAAACGCAAAGGAGACCAAGTTAACGGACTAAAAAACTAATTTTCCCTAAAAGAGAGTATGATACGTTATAATATAAGTTAAGGGACTAAAATTCGAACATGATTTCTTATTGCAATTTCTCGTTCCATCTACAAGACGAAGATGTGTGATTGTGTCCGATTGGCATATTTTTCTAATGGTAAATAAAAAATAGTTACGTGTCATACATTTATATATATCTTGCAAATAGAAGATGTGATATAAAATTGTAATAGATCTAACTTTCAATAGAAGATCACATTTTTTGCAACTAGAGCGAAGAAGAGCCAGGCTGGTGACATTCCAGAAGCGCCAATTCGAGTTTGCTTTCTTGTTGGTCTTTTTGTTGCTAAAATATTTATTTTTAATGAAATTTATGTATAAGATTAATTTAGAAGCTCAAGAACATGAGCTCATAAACATAGAGAATGGAACTCGAGAACTAGCTCAAGCTCAATAAGTTTGAGGATGCTCAAGTTCAAATCTAGCTATTGTCAAACCAGTTCGACTCGATGGTTGACCATTATTCTCAAATCAATAATTATTTAGATCTATACATTTTTCATTTTTTATCTTTTACTTTTTAAAAAGTAGCATTACACTCTTTTTATAAGTGTGAGGACTTATGAAAATTTTATTTTCAGCTGTTATTTAATATATTAATTACGGGATGACTGAATTGAACTCCCCTGAATTATGAACATTTGACATCCACACCCCTCATTCTTAAATTTATTGACATGGACCTTTCATTCTTCACTTTTTCATTATATATATATATATATATATATATATATATTACTTATAGACTAAAATGCCCTCCACTAATGAATTAAAAAAGGTAACTTTTACTTACTATGGCATCTACACCCATCATCCTTAAATTTAGGGATAATTGCATAAAATTCCCCTGTGTTATTTCAAAAATGCTAAAAACCCTCTGTGTTAACAAAATAGACTAATCACCCCCTATGTTCTTAAAAAGTGTGCAAAAAAGCCCAATTTCATTAAAAAAATGAGTGCGATTTTCATGTTTTTCACCTTTTATTGACATGCTCATTTGTCATTTATATACTTTTTATATTTTATAAAAGGTAAATAGTGTCAATTCATCCAAAAAACACATATTTTCTTCTATCGTTTTAACAAAATTGGGCTTTTTTACACACATTTTAGGAACACAGGGGGTGATTAGCCTATTTCGTTAACACAGGGAGGTTTTATGCAATTATCCCTTAAATTTATTGACATGGACCTCCCTTCCTTCATCCCTTTCTTCACTTTTTCATTATATATATTATAGTAAAAGACTAAAATGCCGTCCACTATTGAATTAAAAAAGGTACCTTTTACTTACTAATATGTTGGAGAATGAAAATTATCAAAATATTATAAATGACATAATAATATTATTATAATTATTATTAATAATAGAATAATAATAATAATAATAATAATAATAATAAGTGAGGCATCCACAATTAAAATTTTCTAAAAATATAACTAACTCCTAAAAGAATATCATCTAGGTTAGTCATGAATTTCTTTGGGGATGTAAAAATTTCATTGCTTAAGCATGTTGATATAGTCCAAATATTTCTATATACAAGAATAATTCTAATGTTCTTAATTTTAACAAAATTAAATAAATACAGAAGTAACAACCTAATAAATTAATTTTTTTATTCCAAAATTCTATTTGTTCAAATATATTTTTTCTTAATAAAATCCAACAACTTCCTCCAAAAAGGTGTTGATTTAGAAGTAGCATATTCTATTAAAAAAAATGGCCCTCTTAAATACCACCATGCTTTTATTCTTAATTAAATAGGTATAGTAATAAGTGTAGAAAAATAAATAAAAGAAAACAATATCTTATGATTATTTCAAAGAAAACAATATTTTATGATTATTTCATAAAAAAATATCATAACTTAATAAAAGTTTAAAGTTAAAGAAAAATCAAAATGTAATATTTTTCCATTCTTTCTTTAAGTTGGCTTTTTAATTGAAAGATATGAAAGCTCCAAAATATCACCAAAAGTCCTTGATCCTGAATGTAAAATTATACTACATACAATATGAAAAAAATAAAAAGAAATACTGATTTTTTTTATTCAAAATTGCCACAAAAAAATGGTGTAACAAATTAAATTAGCTTAATCAAAATAATAATATATCTTTTCATGAAATTTAGCGTTAGTTGTATAGAAGAGAGTTAAAATTAATATTTCAAAATAATACTTTTTGGATTGTAAAAGGAGTCACGATTAATTTATTTTCTTAAATAATTTAAAATTTCGAGATTTGAGAGCTAAATTTGTAGAATTGTTTGATTTAAAATGCTTTGTTACTATGTAATTTAGTGGTAATTTAATAATCTACAACCAATGATTTAATTCATCCTTTTTTTTAGCCCAAATGTGAAGGGCTTTTTAGTTTTTTATTAGTGAATCTAATGGAAAAGTTGAAAAGATGGAGATTATGTCAATATATCAAACATGAGGAGTATAAATGTCAAATGTCCGTAGTTCGAGGGAGGTTGATGCAATTTTCCCTGTTAATTACTCATAAAAAAGACAGCAAGATTTCTAAATTACTATAAAATTTGATAATGGATATAAGGACATCATTGACTATCGGGCATAGGAAAATTTTTATTTTGGGTCCTTCAGTTATATGTAGAATTAAATTTTGGTCCCCCAATTACCACGTTCATCAAATGTACTCCCTAAACTACCATATTTTCATCAAATGTGGTCCCTCCATCTAATTTTTCATCAAATTGGTAACTGTCGGGGTTAATTGAAATGTCAAAAATTACATTTCGCACCCCAAAAGCACGAATTTTGATAATTTCCACTCCAAAAAAGAAAAGTAACAAATTTCACCCTTTTATCATAATTTTTCAAATTTGATGATAGAATTAACAATTGATCATTACATTGTGATGATTTCTTATCTCTTTTTAATGGTAATTTTGATCATATACACACTTCCCAAAAATCATTTCATCACTTTAAACAGACTCTGCAAACATAATAACAACAATATGAAAAATCATTAGAGATAGAATAAATAACAAAAACTCGAAAAAGTAGAGATGACTAAGAAAATATATACAAATTCAAAGTACAGTTTTAGAGAGAAAGAGGAACAGGGAGTGGAGAGAAATTTATTAATCTCTATCTTGTTGGTTCATTCACGATTTTGTAAAAATAGAAGAAAAAGTTGAAGATAAGTCATTTAATTATTTACAGCGGCTATAGAAACAAATATGATATTATGTGGATTTATGAGAGAAATTAGAGGAATTTGAATAATTGGGATGTAGTTACAAATCGTGCAATAAATTAGCAAATATTTTTATCAACAAATTTAGTTTCTTGCCTTGGTTTAAAAGAAATTATCTCAATTAGACTCGGATAACCCATTTCGCAACAACTGTGGTGGTCATATTTTAACAAATTAACTCGTGAAAAAACGAAATACGCTATATACAATTTGAAATGCAGATTATCAATTAAATATAATTATGAAAATATTTTTGTTTCTCCTTGACATCTTATCTTTTACATTTTTGTTGTTTTGAACAATGTAGTAAAGTCGTAGATATGGATGAGAAGTGGGTTGTGATATAATTTGTGAATAAAATTATGATAAAATGGTGAATATTCTTTAGTTACTCTTTTTTGGGGTGGAAATGGTCAAAAAGTGTGCTTCTAAGGTGCAAAATATAATTTTTGACATTTCAATTAATCCAAATACCAATTTTACTGAAAATTAGACGGAGGAACCACATTTTACAAAAATGTGGTAGTTTAAGAACTACATTTGATTAGCGTTATAACTGAGAGACTACAAATAAAATTTTCCCTCGGACATACTATGTTGCGACATTTGGCTAATTTGGGACTAGGCAATTTGTTGTTTTATTTCATTCATTCCTCAAGTTGATTACTCTTTTTTTAAATATTTGATGACAAGAACGTATAAGCTCCGTATGGTTGTGTTTTCGAAAATGAATTTTGAGTTTTTATTGGAGAATGTGTATTATAAAAATTTATGTGAAAATATTAATTTTTTTTGTTTGTTTGGATGTGTTTTTGAGAAATGTTTGGAAATTGTGTAGATGTGATATAAAATTGATTAAATTAGTTACATATTTAATGATAATGAGAGAGAAAATTAGAATAATATTTTATTTATGATAAAGTAAGAAAAAGAATATGTTGGATAGTTAAATTATCTAATTAATTAAGAGAAGAAATGAAGTCATTGAATTGATGAAATGATAAGTGGTTATATAGAGAAATGTGTAGTAGGATTTAAAATTGAGTATTTTCTGTAAAATTATCTTGGAATGTGCATTTTTCATTTTTTGGTAATAAAAAAAATAAAAATACACTTAAAAAATATGGCCTCTATGGTAACAATTTTCGTAATATGGTAACAATTTTCGTAATATGGCTTTGTAATGATTTGAGTTGACTCTTTTCATTTATCAATATTTATGCATAATCTTATAATTACAATTAATTACCCAATAGACCAATACAATTAGGACAAAAAGGTTTAGTCCCCGTTAATATAAGTACAAATTTAATCATTATCTAATCAAACTTTATGTACTTTCTTCGAATAATCATAGCTTTATAATTAATTGCTATTATAGTGTCATATTTACATCATCATAACAGTTTTTAAAATATTTATTTCCTTCTTTTTGGTTATAAATAAATAAAATTATCTGAATTTAACAGCCTTATTGATCATGTCAATCGTCACGTACAACAAATTAGCTGTGTCCTAAAATAAGTTGATATTTGGTGGCTTACGTGAATCAGCTCTCGAGAAATATTTATCATACACAATATTAAAATATATATCGAACTCTCAAAAAATATTTATCACACATAATATTAAAATATATGTAAGGTCTATCAAAATGTATATTTATATATATATATATATATATATTATTATATTTTAACAATTTATGTGATGATATTTTTTTAGACTTGGATTCTGAGAACCATCAAATATTACCCTTGAAATACTGCAACCAAGCAATCAAACATTGTCAAAATTAAAGCAATCAGCATCAGTGGCAGTGGCAGTCAATTGCAGGCCGCAGCCGTTCGATCAACGTCCCGCGTGATGCGACACCATCCGACGGTCCCAGAGGTGATGACCACCATTGACATTTTTAGACCCTCAACGTAACCAAAAATTTCCAAAATGAGCAAAAGGGTTATCGACACGTGTCCATTTGGATGACCAAAAGCGCACGCCACTGTCAACTCAATTAAATAATCACCACAGTATTTGTTATTGTAGTAGTATAGTTGATTGTCCAATAGTTTTGATTTCGTCCATGCCTTTGTACAACGGAAAACAAACTAGACTAGAAAAGGTTCAAAAGATTTTCAATTTGAGTTAAAATCATAAGGGTTAAATACAAAATGTATATTTAACTATTTTTTTGTTTTTTTGATTAAATCGCCTTCCTGTCTAGGTGAGAGGTATTATGGGATCTCGATCATTTATTGATCTTCAAAAAAAGAAAATTATAATCTATCCATTCTAAATAAACCATAAAATTCCAGAGGTAGTTGATCTCGTAGAAGCACTGCACTTGAATTCCGATCACAAGCAATATTCACTTTAACTATTTTTGTTTTTGTTTATACCTTCGGAGTAGGGTAGTAAATCAGTCGAGTCGAGTAGAATCAAAGTTATTAATCAAACTTGTTTGAACTATTATCGAATTTTAAAATTTGTGTTTTTGGTTGGTTTGATTGTTGACCGAGCGCAGCTCAAATGGGCTTTTATCAAATCGAATACGAGTCGAGGTCAAACCGATTTTTATCGAGCCCAAAACGAGTCGAACTCGAGTAACTTAATTTTTTTGTATATATTTTATTATTTTTTACTAATTGAGTCGACCTCGAACCGAGTTTGAAAACTTATCGAACACAAAAAGTTGTTCAAATTTAGTTTGATATGTTAACGAGTTGGGCTCTTAACGATCGATCTCGAGTCGAATAATTTGGTTCGTCTTCCAATCATACTTATATTAATGGACCATTTTGTTACTTTAAAAAATTTCAGGAAGTATACGTGACAATAGAGATAATTTAGGAGTGCATTTCTTTAACAAATTTAAAGCGACAATTATAACATTTTTCAATAATTGATCCCAAAGTTTCTTAAAAGCGATGCAATGACCCAAGGAAACAGTTCTCCTCCTACCATTGAAGGGGAGAATTGAGAACAATGTAAAACAGAACTTTTTGAACGTCTTTCATATATGTTGGAGAATTACCACCAAAATATATATATATATATATATATATATATATATATATATGTTGGAGAACACGACAAGGGTTGCAAGTTTTTGGTTTTTCATGTTTGAGTCTAGAAACAAGAATTTAATTCTTATCTTTTTAAGAACTAGTGAAACCTATAAAATTCATTGGATATTTATGGTTGTGTTTTCGAAAATGAATTTTGAGTTTTTATTGAAAAATGTGTATTATAGAAATTCATGTGAAAATATTAATTATTTTCTTTGTTTGGATGTGTTTTTGAGAAATATTTGAAAATTGTGTAGATATAATATAAAGTTGATTGAATTAGTTATATATGTAATGATGATATAAGAAAAAATTAAAATAATATTTTATTTGTGATAAAGTAAGAAAGAGAATGTGTTGAATAGTTGAATTATGTAATTATTAAAGAGGGTGAATGAAGTGATTGAAATAATGAAATGGTGAGTAGTTATATAGGAGAATATGTAGTAGGATTTAAAATTTGAGTATTTTCTATAGAATTTAGCTTGAAGTGTGTATTTTTATTTTCATTTTTTAGTAATCCAAAAAAAAAAAATATTCCCAAAAAAACATAAAATAGAGAGCCAATTGTGTTTAATCATGTGTACGATGAATCTTATATAAATGATTATAAGTAGTTAGAACTGTGCGTCATTCAAGTTCCTAAAATGCTGTAAAGTATAGATACATTATATATTAATACTCCATAAATTAAAGAGAGGCATAAACATTGTTCTCAGTTTTGACCAAAAGGAAATTCTTATATGCAATCAGTCGTTTATGTACAATATGTATATAACCTTTCATATATTTTGATGGTGTAACATAATTGCAACTGCATAGTTAATATTTGATCAAATTCGATACATAAGAGTTTCTACATTATAAGTTAATTATCTTTCATGTTGATTATTCTATTTTTCACAGTCTCTCTTTTCCTCTCGCTCTCCTCCTTCTTATGTTTACACATTCTCTTTTATTTTATGGGAAAACTGTACCAACACCCACTGCTATAATAGGTAATTATACAAACTTACCATTTTATAATTAAATTTAGGGATTATTGTACTGGGTACCCCTGAGGTATTGTGAAATTACAAAAAATATCCCCTAATTCAAAAAATTACATCTAACATCCAAACCGTTTATTCCGTCTAACATTTGGCACCTTCCATTAGGGTTTCACTATTGTGCCGTTAAAAATATTTGTGTACTTCCGAAACTACCCCTAATTATGTAACCATAATTTTTCAGACGGTTATATCCTTTGGGTGTTTCTGTAATGTTTTTGAAATCAAAGGTATGTAAATGAAATATTTTGGACTTATTTAATATAATTTAATTTAAAATAAAGTAAAATATATATTCTTATTATAGTAATAAATAAAAAGAAAAATAATATATTTAATATATTAAATTTGATAGATATCTCAGAGAAAATAAAATAAATTAAAAAAAATAGTGAAAATATTTGAATTATATTTCATAATTTTTGAATTTGAGAGTTGGAATTATATCAAAATGTTAAATTTGTCCTAGATATTATTAAAGTATTTTTACTTGCTTTATTTAAAAATTATCAAAAACAGAATATTAGAAACTATTTTTGTATTCCTTAGAAATGAATAAATATGAATAAACCAAAAAAAGGAAAAAAGAAAAGAAAAGGAAAAAATGCATAGCAGCAAGGGTAAATTAGGTCAAAGTGATTAAAATGCACAAAGAGATTGACAAATATGCTCCATCCAAATACACTATACAAACCTATGCCTCTCTCGTTTAACTTAAACTTAAAATGCCTAATTTACCCTTACTTATATTTGGCAATTTAAAAAAATCAGCATATAATTAATATCGAAAATGACCCTTTAGAATAGCACAATCTCAATTTCTCCCCTTACCATCGTGAACGAGGGAAATCTCCCAACTCAAATCCCTAATTTTTTTTTGTTCTTCCCCACCAAACCTAGAACCGAAATCCCCCGTTCTGCCCCCAATTCTTGCATGTTACATCGTTCGATCCGCAAATTGGAAGCTACATTTTCTTGTCTTGATCTTCCCCCCAAATCTCACCAACCCTAGAACCCAAATTCCCTTCTTCCCCAATTCTGCACTTTAATTCTTTAGATCCGCATATTGGAAGGTAAAGTTTGTTGTCATGTTTAAAGAACAAAACTGTTATTTTGGTTTAAGTTTCGATCTTGCCCGTTACATGTACCGTAAATTATAAAAAGTTTGTTTTGGTTAAAGTTCGTTTTACTTGAACTTAGTTTAGAAGTTGATGTCATCTAATGTGTTTTGGGAAAGAATTGTTGATTGTTCCTGTTTAGAGGAAATTGAAGATCATAATACTAAGGGGTGTGTGTAATTTTACTTTGTTGCATTAAGCTAAATGAATATTCATTGATTGGATGTAAATTGAAGACTAATTGTTGAAGAAAAAGGTTGTCAAATTTAATTGGTGTTTGTTAAGTTGGAATTTAATTGTATGCAAAACTTGAAGAATATATTATAATTTTTCCATTTCCGACCATTTTTCAGCAGCTAAGAAATTGCAAATAAGCAGAGAAAGCATCAGTTTCCCTATTGTTATTTCAGAGCATAATTTGTTCTATTTTATGTCTTATATCACTTGAAGTTTATATAGAGATTTAGGGTTTAGATATATTAGACTTTATAAAAGTTTATATTTAACTTCTTTTACGAAGAGGTAATAACATACTGTGATTTTTCTCCCGTTTCTATTGTTGTAGGACGACTATATACTAGTGTAATACAACCAAATTTTTAACTGTGTTCTTTATTTTTGTAGTAAAATGTGTGGATTAGTGATCTATTATATGTACGACGGTGAGTGGAAGGTAATAGAGGGAGGCCGTAGACCTCAAGAATGGAATGGTTGTCAACAATGGTTATGAAATGCGTAGTTTTGCACTAACCGGAGTTGATCCAGAGTCGATGACACATTTCAGATTTTTTACATGTGTGTTTGAATCGGTTCCTTTTAAATGGAAGCATTATGAAATTAGAGTGAGTTATATTTCATCCTCTTGTAACGTTCGTACCCCTGTATATATCTTGACTGATAGTGACTTAAATTGTTATTTTCTAGACTTATGTCCATTATCGAAAAAACGAAGCCTTCTGCATGTCGAGTTTTTTTGAAGAATTTTTCGGAGGAGGAAGAGGAGAAAATTTGTTTTGAAAATGATTTAGTGAGTGATTATAATCTGCCCCCGTCGTTGGTGTTGTTTTAAATAAGCCCACGTCCCCGCCCATGTTGAAAGCCTCTGCACCCACTCCTTGTAAACTCAATCCCCTTTGTACTCCGAGTAGTGTGGAAATATGAACTCTATTCCTCCTGCAACCACTTCTTGTAAACCCAATCCCCTTTGTACTCCTAGTAGTGTGGATAATCAGAACACAAATCTTTCTGCAACCGCTCCTTCGAAACCCACTCCCCCTTGTACTCCAATTGTTGAAATGTGAACTCAAGTCCTGCTGTACCACTCCATCTTCCTACAAAGTTCACTCTGCTCCCATCCCCCGATCAGATTTCGTGGATGATGCTATTCCTAATGAGAGTCCTGAAATATACAACTTTGATGACGGTCTAGATCTTGTGCTTGGTCAGGAATTTGCTAGCAAAGAAGAGCTGAAAGAATTGGTTTACAAATCTGCGTCCAAGAATTGTTTTGATATTATTGTATCCAAGTTATGTAAAGATATCTTGGCATATAAGTGTAAAGTCCAGGATTGCCAGTGGAGAATTCGTGCATCAATTACTGGAAAGTCAAAAAATTTCATGTTAAAAACTCATTATAGCACCCATACATGCGCCTCTACATTGGTAAATAGATATAAAAAGTCCACTTCAAATATCGTTGTTTAGGAGTTTGTGAAAGATATGTTTGTGAATCTGTTAGATTCAAATCCACCTCCCTAGGTATAAGGGATATTATGAATAAGGGAGGCATTGGTGTTTCTTACTACAGTTAGGTGTGGTAGAAACATTGCTATAAATAGTAGTAGGGGTGATCCAGAGGCTAGTATGGGATTCTTCCTAAATATTTGTATATATTGGAGAAGGTGAATCCGGGTATAGTAACTTCATTTGTGCAAAGATGCCAATAATGTTTTCCAGTCTTTGTTCTTGCTTTGTGGCCATAAGAAAAGTGCTTGTTATTGACACTCACATTGAAGACCAAGTATAAGGCTGTATTATTGTCTGTACTGCAGGACGGCAACGACTCCTCAATAAACATCAAAATCCCCTTGCGTTTGCTGTGGTTAATGACTTTCTGCTGAAGTATTCCTGCTAACTGACTGTCATTGCAGCAACTCTCTTGGATTTCTGATATCCAAAGAGGAACAGTGGCTGTGATTGATGCACATTCTGGAGTGGAATGATCCCTCCTGGATAGGGCATCAGCCACCCTATTTTTAGTTCCCTTCTTGTATTGTATAGTGCAATCCAAACCCAACAATTTAGTGGCCCACTTTTGTTGTACTACTGAATCTAGCCTTTGATCTAACAAATGTTTTAAACTCTGCTGGTCTGTCTTGATGATGAAATATTGCCACTGAATGTAGTGCCTCCACCTAGAGATTGCCAATAGAACTGCTAGGAATTTTTTTTCATAAATGGAAAGGCTTTAGTTTTTTATTCCTAAGGCTTTACTAAGGAAGGCTATAGGTTTATGGTCTTGCATTAAAACAGCTCCTATACCTTTGTCACTTGCATCAGTTTCAATTATGAAAGGTTTAGAAAAATCAGGAAGAGTAAGGACTGGTGCATTTACCATGGCTTGTTTCAATTGCTCAAAAGCAGCAGTTGCAACTTCTCCCCATTTAAAGTTATCTTTCCTTAATAATTCAGTTAACGATTTACTTATTGTGCCATATCCCTTAATAAACTTTCTGTAATGCACTGTAAGTCCTAAAAAACCTCTTAAGGACTTTATATTCTTGGGAATAGGCCATGTAACCATGTCATGGATTTTGGCAGGATCAGTGGCCATATAATCTTACTGGATATAATATGCCCTAAATAATCAACTTCAGTTTTTCCAAAACTGCATTTAATTTGTTTTGCAAAAAGCTTGTGTTGCCTTAGCAGTTCTAACACCTGTTTCAGATGGACCAAATGTTCTTCCAAACTCTGACTATAGACCGAAATATCATCAAAAAACACTAGGACAAACTTCTTTAGATAAGAAGCAAACACTTTGTTCATGAGATTGAAAAGTGGATGGTGCATTATAGAGCCAAATGGCATAACCATGAATTCATAGTGACCTTGATGTGTGATGAAACTGGTTTTATATGTGTCAGAATCATGCATCCTTATTTGAAAATAACTAGACCTGAGATCAATTTTTGAAAAGAATTTTGTTTCCTTTAACTTATCCAAAAGTTCATCTATAATGGGGATAGGAAACTTATCCTTCACAGTGAGACCATTAAGATACCTGTAATCAATACAGAGTCTCCATCCACCATCTTTTTTCTTAACCAGGAGAACAAGTGATGCAAAAGGGCTTTGGCTAGGCCAGATGATACCACTATCTAGCATCTCAGCCACTAGCCTTTCTATTTTATTTTTTTGTGCATAAGAATATCTGTAGGGCATTTGTTTTTTAGGAATGGAGTAAGGGAGCAAGGTGATTTGATGTTCAATGTCTCTGGATGGGGGTAGGGATGTGGGTTCTTGAAAAACATCTTTGTAAGAATGTAATAAGTTGTCAATATCTGTTTGGTCAGTGGGTAGCAGTTACTGAAAACAGGTGACCAATGAGACCATAGTATCCCTTGTTTTTGAAAAACCTTGTGAAAGATTTAGCTGACATGAGTTGTAAGGATGCATTATCTGTCATAGCTTTGATTGTCAATTTTTTTCCATTTCTAGAAATTGTCAGTTTTATTTTATGATAATCAAACTCTACAGAACTGTTTTGTCTTAACCAATTACCTCCTAAAACCATATCACAACCTCCCAGTTTAATGACTCTGATGGGGTAGATAAAGTTATGGTTCTGTGTAGACCAAGAAAAATCATGACACTCTAACCTACTCACCATCTTACTTCCATCTACTACACTAACTATCATGGGTATAGTGTAATCTAACTTACACCCTAGTTTGTGAGCAGTGTTTTCATCAAGGAAACAGTGGGTGCTCCCACTATCTATCAGAATATGTACATCTTGCCCTTTGACAGGGCCTTTGATTATTAGGGTGTTCATGTCTGTGGTCCCTGACAGTGCATTCAGGGATACAGTCATGTCATCATCTATTAAGTCGTCTTCTATTTCATTAATGATTTCAATTTCTTGTTGTGAATTGTGGATTAACTCTTCTTCTTCAGACATTATCATATATATATTTGTCTTTGTTTACACCTATGTCCTGGCACAAAAGTTTCATCACAGTTATAACACAAGTTTTTCTCTCTCCTAGCTTTCATTTCAGAAGCTGTGAGAAGTTTTCTATAAGGTTGTGTAGTTTCTGTTTGATTCTGGTAAGGTGGTTTAGGTGGAATGTGTAGAGTCCTGCTGTTTGGGTTATATGAGTGTGGGTTTCTATATGTGGGTTTAGCTTGTGAAAAATTCCTGGAAGTCAAATTGGCACTCTTAATGATTGCATCTACAGTACCCTCTTATTTCCTAGCTAGTGTAACTGCTTGGTGAAAATCATTAGGTTTCATGGATATAACAGCTACTCTAATGTCATCTCTCAATCCACTAACAAAACTAGAACAGAAATACTCTTCAGGCAAATCCTTGTTAAAGATGAGCATATGTGATTTTAACTCCTCAAACTTTTCTAAATATTCAGATACAGTATCTGTTTGATTGAGTTTGCTGAAGCTTCCTACTATTAATTCTGGATCATAATCATCAAACCTTGCTAATATGGCAATGGTGAACTGTGACCAGCTTGGTAGTTCTCTGCCTTCCATGAACCCTTGAAACCACATTTCTACTTTGCCCTCTAAGTAAACAGATGCTAGTGCCACTTTCTGCTCCCCTGGAATGGTAGAAATGACCTGGAAATATCTATTGCTCCTAAGGATCCAGGATCTGGGATTCTCTCCATCAATGTGTGGAAACTCCACCCTGGGAAATGGAGTATAGTCGGAACTGTTGTTTTCACTCCCAGAGTGTGTTCCCTGCCTTCCTATGTTTGAATTAGACCCTCTTTCAGTAGCCATAAATGGACCCTCACCTAGAATGGACTTGCCTCTGTTGTTAATCTGCATTTGATCATTCAACATCTGCATCTGTTGTTGCATGCCTTTCTGGAAGTTCTCTATTGATGTTTGTAGCCCAGCTTGTATTGAAACCATTCTTTCTAATTGATTGTTGATGTGTTGCTCAGTTGCTAACCTTTTAGAACTTTCTTCCATTAATAGAATTTCATGTTTTTTTAAATTTTCGGATATCTCTCTACTTCTTGTAGCTTCAGCCATTGATCAACAAGCAATACCCAAGAACCGAGCTGGCACTGGATACCAAATGTGATGTCCTGGACTGAATTTGATAAGGGGAAATGGGGGAATTAACAGAGAATGAAAAATACAAGAAAGATAAGAAGAGAAGGAGGTGAGAAAACTAAACTCAAATTCATTGCTTCCGAAAATAGGGATGTTCAATTACATATATAGTTGAAGAAAATTCAAAATAACTAGGAAAAATCCAAAATAGCTCAACCGAATTAAACAGAATAAAAATTGGCTTAATTAAAAGATTTTCTCTGACTCTGAGTGCTGAATTTGTTGTGCCAGGTGTCCTTCTTTGATTGGCTCCTGCGCTGCTGTTGCAGTGACGGAATGAGAAGAGCAATCGCTCTTGGATTCGGATTTAGATGATGAAATCTTGGCCTCCCCTTGCTTAACAGAATAATAGTGATGTGGCGATCCCTGGTGATGAAATCGAATTAATGGAACGCTGCCGTTTTGAGTGTGTGATTGACTAATGCTTTTGACTTTCATCTGACGACTTGATTTTAATTTCCTAATCTAACGGTGAATCTTTCTTTCCCAATTGTAAGCTGATTTGGGGATTTGGCTTCTAATTTCAAACAAGTACCTTGGTTCCTGACAGAAAAGAGAAGTAGATAACTACTACAATTCTTCTAATTTTTGTTGCTTCTCCCCTTTTCCTTCGTAGATCTAGTTTGAGAGATGAAAAAACAAAACATTAGACTGTTAGAGAGAGGGAGAGAGCGATATACATCATCCATGCCTCGGCCAGCCTAAAAGCGGGTCATCCGGTTCGGCGATCGGTCATAGCGATTCTGAGAAAATGCACCGGTTTATCTGGACAACCGGTTGATGTTACCCACGGTCGAACCAGATAAGAGGAGATAGAGAACGAAATGAGGGGGGAAAGAGAGAGCAAGGAGAAGAATCCGAGAAAGTGAAGAAGAAAATTGAGAAACAACAGAAATTGGAAAAGGATGAGGATGAGCATCGGCTCTCAAGTACAGCGGATGGGCGGCTCTCAAGTACAGCTGCTGCTTCGTTTATCTATCGCCGAAAGGTATTTGTTTGCAATTGGAGTTTTGGCTGATGATCATCATGAATAACATTTATTCGAGAAAACTGTCTACTTTTGGCTGAAATATGTTTTGGCGGATAACTTAGTTACTACAAATGCATTTAGGATTTGAGAAGTACAATAGAAAAACTCGTTTTTTTTTTTCAAAGACATTGTACATAATAAATCTTTGTATTTCGTGTGTAAGATTTTCTGAGGATTCTAATTACAATAGGATTTTTTGGCATTGTACATAATAAATCTATTACGATCGCCAAGTTTAGCATGTATCTCAGTTTACACATCACAAGTTTTGCCCTCTGTACAAAATCTTACTTATGGGTGTTTTCTATACAAAATTTCTTTCATCTTATAAGTAATAAGACAACTTAAGAATGTTTCTGCTGTCTAACATACAGAATTTCGAGACTCCAAACTGAAAATTAATTACTTCGAACATCAATTCAAGATCAATGGGAAAAAAAGAGAGACTTTTGTTCATGTCCTCATGATTAAAAATAGAGAAAATCCTTGATTGTGAAAATTAAGAACTCCTTGAGTATTATAACTATTTTGAAAAATAACAAAATATGTTTCAGCTTGAATTAACTGAAGTTGTTGCAAAGTCTGCCTTAGTTGCTATTGCAAAGTTGCCCTTGTCTTTTCAACATGTTTATCCCGAACCCATCGTACCTCATCCCTACACAATCACAAAAACAAGATCAGAAAATGAAAAAAATTAACACAAAATAAATATAATAAACAACAAAATAATTATAATAAACAAAACATTAACCTGGAGTTTTTCCAACGCAAGATTCATTCGAGAATATTTCAAGATCTTCTCTCGGGTAAAATCACAAAAAACACAGAAGAAAATTGCAATTTTTATTTAGGATAGAAAATGAACACATAAATAAAACACAATTCTTTCTTCCCTAAGATCACAAAAATCGTTCTTCCCTAAAATCACATTGGAAAATCACATGGCCTTTTTTCATAAAAATGCAAACATAAAAAAATAAAAATAAATGTTACGTACCTATCTGTATTGGTCCCAAATCTAGGGTAAAGAATTCCTTGTGGATAACAAATAAACGTTTACAGATGATAGTAAGCACAAGATTGGCCCACTCATAAAGATCACCTTCAGCTCGACTATCATCATAAGTCCGTTTAAAAACGTCTTTCATGATTTTCTTAGCCATCTTATTCAACCCTCGAGCCTCTTTGGGGACCTTGGGACACGCTCTGCACCATAAACCTCTTCTAAAGGACACTTCAAAAGCACAACGGCACAATACGAGATTGCCATATTTAACTGTCCCTTTTCTTTGAAAAAAAATATCATATTTTAGCATATTAATGTCCCTTAATAGCCCATGAACATCGGTAGTTTCTGGTGGATAATAAGTTTGAGCAGCTTCTTCTACTCCAATATGGGGTTGAGGTTCCTCCAAACCATCACTATCAATCATTGTTTCGTTCGCTCCAAGATGCACAACATCATCACCAGCGTGATCATTCCCGCCTTCGGAGTAAAAATATTCATCAGATTCAGCTCCTTGTTCTCGACCACGGCCACCTCCTCGGCCTCGTCCCCGGTCCTGACTCCGGCTCCTCTTCTGCCTACGGTCTCTGTCCTCTTCTCTCATGCATTTAAGCACTTTGTTGGATCGCTTTGATCTTCGAAGTGGTGGTGATGGTGCTCGAGCTGGTGGTGTTGGTGCTGTAGCTGCTCCCCCACCCACATTATGATCATCACCCACGTTTTGATCATGAATCTCACCCACATTCTCAACTTGCCCACCCACATTATGATCATCACCCACGTTCTGACCATCAACCATGTTTTGATCCTGAACCTCACCCGCATTCTCGACTCCCCCACCCACATTATGATCATCACCCACGTTTTAACCATGAATCTCACCCGCATTCTCGAGATGCTGCTCAACATTGCCGGGTAAATAGAATAGCATGCCTTCCGAATTAAAGCCTGTCATCAAATATTCAAATTATAAGTAAATAAACAAAATCAAAGATTACACAAGAAAATAAGCAAAATTCTTTCAAATTACCGATGAAAATTTTGGTATTTCCCGATGTTTGGCCGATAGTGTGCTCCATACACCTTTGAGAAATACAAGATGCTCCTTCCGTTTGCACTCATCCCATTCAGTCGCGTTACTTACGTCCTCGTTGTCACCGACTTAGCCTCACTACTAACATCTCGTGCGGCACTTAGCTTCGACCCTCCTCTTGCGTAACTCGTGCTAAGTCAGCCTCGCCCACTCGTGCTCGTGTGCTAAAGGGAAAATGGCAAAGTACACAAAGAAGCCTTTAAAAGAAAAACACTCTTATTGCTCTTCCAACTCTTGGATGGCTACAAATGAACGCCTAGCCTTTTATTTATACTTTCCATCCGTGGAATGGACGGTTGAGATCATCTTGATCCTACGGCTAAGATCTATCATCTAGATAATTCTACTAGATATTTACATAGAAGTTTCTATAGAATTCTACCTACTCATTCTCTACACAATGAGTATTCTAAAAAATTCTACACAATTCCGGATCTTTCTACTTATATCTACATTATTCTATACTATTCTAGAACATTCCAGAACTTTCCAGAATCTTCAAAATCTTTTTAGAATCTTCTAGACTTCTCCGGAATATTCAAGTAGCCTTTAGTGTCTCGTCAACTTGGAAAAATGTCACGTCCCCATCGTCTCAAAATACTTCAAATTGCCGGTGCGTGACATCGTGTTCTATAAACTCCCCTCAATAGACTCCATCTGCAAAAAAAGAAAAAAAAATGGGATTTTATTCTGTGTTTCTATAGATTGATTTAGAAATAAAGGGTATTTAAGTCAATTTTTCCTCTTTTAAAAATAAAGGGTATTTATGGCAAAAAAAATTAACAATCATAAATAAATACTTACTTAATAATGAAAAGAAAAAACAATGAAAAAATAACAATACTTACGTATTAGTAGGTAGTGTTTACTTCTATCTTGATTTTTTTTCCGATGGAATGCTTCCTTTGCTCTGACATTAGGACAAAAAAATTTAACAATCACATGAAAAAATAAATACTTACGTAGTAATGAAAAGAAAAAACAATGAAAAATAATAGTTTTTCATTGATCATATGAATAATCAATTGATATTTAATCAATATTATTCATGATAAGGATATCACAAGAGTAAAGTCCATATTCAATTGTATAACAAGCTGCAATAATGACGATTAACTAGATAATTCATTTTCACTATGTGAACCAAAACTTTGAATGCCACTAAAGCAGCTGTTAATCAATATGAGGGCCTTTTTATACGGTGCCTTTTTTGCTTGATGGCCAACTTCTGTATATAAATAGTAGTAGTGATGTAAATAGAAGTACCACCATACATAAGAACTTTTGTAAACTTTCTGCCAATGAAAATTATTATCTGTATGTTCAATCAAGAAATAAAAGAGATAATTTTTTATTGTGTGGGTTGAAAAATTATTATCTGCATGAATTATCTAGTTAATCGTCATTGTAGCTTGTTATGCAATTTTTTTGATTGTGTGAGTTGAAGAATTGTGCAAGAAAGCACGAAGTAGAAGAAGACGCTGGAAATTACGTGAAAGAGGAGGTGAGAGCTAGTATCCGGGAAAGGAAGAGATTTTTTGTGTAACTAAAATTACCTTTTTCCCTTTTAGATATTCAATTTAATACTAAAACTAATTCCCCTAAATTATAATTTAATATCCACATGTGAAGTAATTAGTCGTGTAACACCATTGTGTTATAGAAAATTCGCTCCGAAAAAATAAATACTTAGTAAATAAAAGAAAAAACAATGAAAAAATAATAATACTTATGTATTACGTAGTATTTGCTTCTGTCTTGATTTTTTTTTTTTTTTATGGAATGCTTCTTTTGCTCTGACATTAGGGAAAAAAAATTAACAATCACATGAAAAAATAAATACTTACGTAGTAATGAAAAGAAAAAACAATGAAAAAAATAACAATACTTACGTATTATCTAGTGTTTGTGTTTTTGGATAAAAACAAATTGAATAGGGATGGATCAATATGATTGATTCGAGCCCCGTGATAATTCTCCACTTAGAATTATCTAACAACCCCCGCGTTCGAGTTTGATACTCTAGACGGTGGTTCAGACTTTAACACTTCGATGTGTTGTTTAATTTAGTTGTTCGGACAACAATTATTCGGTGAAAGGAAATTAAACAAAAAAAGGGAATTGAAGATACAAGTCCAGATACAGAATTTATCTATCAAATATTTAAATCTGACAAAAAGATAAACATTATACCTCCATATTGATCTCCAATTGAATACAAACAGCTTGCTCGAGCAACTTGATAAACTCAAACAGGATCACCAAATATTGATTCTACTGGATCTACACTTTTACTGCTAATCTATGCTACTGACTACTCCTAATTATGCATACTCCTAGAGAGAAAAGATAAAAACAGAGTTGATGAAATTTTTGTCTGTCCTTCTTCTTTCTTCTCCTGGTCTTGTTTTTATCACGTACCCACGTTCATCATGGCCGAAAATTGCTTCCCAACCGTACTTTTAAATTTCCTTTATTGACGCGTCTTTGAATTGGGTAACTTCCTCCTTTTTGGATTCGCCTTCAGATTTGGATCCCATCGAGCCCATTTCGTATTTTACTGATCTAATGACTTTAATTGGGCTTGTTTGATTTGAGCCCATCTTCGAATTAATCTTGACTGTATGAGATATTTTATTTCAAGCCCATCTTCGGATAAAGGATGGTTTGGGCTTTCTTATCTGGCAAAGCCCACTTCATTTTGGGTGTAAACAGTTTGCTTCTATCTTGATTTTTCTTTTTGTTGATGGAATGCTTCTTGCTTGATAAAGTTTCTTGGCTGCACATCAAAAATTAAGATTGTGAGAAATTAAAAATAAAATAAAATATGTTGTACAGATTATATTTAAAATAAATGAATAAATAAAGAGGATTGCATCATAACTAAAATTTAGTCTTACAATTTGTGTGCCACGGGGAGAAAGTTAAACAGAGTGGATGATATATATAGGTTAAGAGTGTCTAATCTAAATATGGAAAATATTAATATTATGGAAACTATATTATTGTTAATGTTACAACTTAGATGACGTCATCTCAGATTTAGGAAATAACCTAAATTTAGGGCATGTGGAAAATATATTATGGCAGTCATCTAAGATTCAGGCAGTGTTTAATCTAATTATGGAAATTAAACCAATTATTTAGTTAAGTGAATTAATAACAAGAAGATTAATTAATTAATTAAATGCCTGGAACTGGAATAATGCTACTAGAAAATCCCACGTACACGTGATTTGGCACGGGAAGTTGTTAAGGGTAGAGTTGTCTTTCTACTTTTTCAATCTAATAGTTCTCTTCTCCACGTGTGTTTCAGACTTCACTCATCCCCCATCCAAACATCATTTTAGTGTCGGACTGCCATAGACACTAAAAGAGAGAGTGCAAGTCAATTTTCTTTTTATTATTTGTACGCTTCTCTTTTTTTCTTTTCCCACGGGGTGTCTAGGTCAGCTTTCGCGCATCTCGATTAATCCCCGCTCGCATGGCGGCCGCTGGCCAAACATTATTTTGACAACACTGGGAATCGATCCTGGGAGCACATCAGTCATATATCAGTCGGTTGAACTTTTGACTCATAGAAGCTAAAAGACCATGGGATTATCGTTTCTGGACTTTTCTGTGCCAACACAGAAAAATATGGAAGGATGTTTTGATTTGCATCTCTAACTTTCATCGTTTCCCAAGATTATGAAGTCCTATCTATAGGTGATTTTTAAAGAATTTTCAAGATTGAGACTGTGTTTTATTGTTTTAAATCAAGTTGCAAGACTAAATAGCTTGGATTAAGAACTTGAAAATTACAACATCAAAACAGTTTGTAATTTTCATTAGTGGATATCTGATGGGAGATAATTTAATTGCGTAAACCTCTATTATACACGTCTTGTTGTCATAACCTTTGTTTTAAATGTAGTCTGTTGGCAATCGAGTTGGAGTAATAGGAAGTGTAGTAATTTTTTAACCACGAGGTGTGGCGTAGTTGGTAGCTCATTTTGTCCCTTAACCATAAGGTCAGTAATTTGATTCCTGCCCATGGAATGGAGAGCATTTCATGACCAGCCGTTTACTTCCAATTGGAGAGCTCCCGCGGCGACGGGAATAGTCACTGCTACCGGCGGTGGATACCCGGGTCTAGACAAAAAAAAAAAAATGTAATTTTTTAGTTTTTGACGGACTGAAGTTAGGCTAACTAATCTTATGTTAGGATGTAATAATGTTTACAGTTTTTAATGTGAAGTTAATTTATTCCAAGGTGTGGTGATTGATTTATATGATCCTTTGCAAGCATGGTTCAAAGTATCGGCCGATATCCGATGATATCGGCCGATACGTAACCGGATCGGAGGGGTCCGTTCCGATAAATTCCGATGATACACTTGTTACCGGCTGTGTAAGATATCGCCGATATTATCGGATATCGGCCAATAATATTGGCGATATTATCATGATATCGGATTTTTTTGCTTAGTTGCAGAGGTGGGGTAATGGTTGTTGAAGGTGGAGCCACCGACGAGCGATTCTCAAATAGGGGGAGTGAAACTTGATGAAAATTGAAGAACTAGAAGTAATATCGAAGAAGAGGGATGAAAAGAGAAGAAAATAACATAAACGGAAAAAAAAGAAAAGAAAATAGAAGAGCATACCAATTACCAGGGGATTGGAGGTGGAAGACGATGAGTTCCTGGGGAAGACGATTTCAACTCATTTTCTCAATAATAAAGACATTTCGACTAATTAATTATTGAGCCCGGCCCACGAGACAACATTGGGTTAATAAATGGATATCGCTTTTGAATTCCTAATGCTATTGGGTTTGAGTTGGGTGATGGGCCAAGCTACAAGTTAGATGTCTAAGGTGCACTTAATTAGTGAGTTTTTTTTTCATAAAAAGTAGGCATTTTCTTTGTAATTGTAATGTAGGCAGACTTTTTTGACTTTTTATCTAATCTCTATTTTAAAGTAAAATATATATATATATATATATTATTCACAAATTTTTTATTTTCGCCACTCTCGAGCTCTCGTTCTCATTCCCGCTTTATGTGACTTAGGTTTGGACCCTAATCTGCCATGATTTCCAATTTCTAGTTGGCATCAAGTATTTGAAAAGGTTTTGTTTAGGTGTTGGAAGAATCTCATGCCTTTTGTTGCTTTAAAGGACTAAGTAATCCATGTCTTATTTCTTTGAATTAATTCCTTGACAGACTAGAATGATATATTTAGCTTCATTGATGGTTGATGTAATCAATATTTTTAATATGTATTAAAAAATAGCAATTTGTGTCATTTATATTTGTCTCTAATTTTACAAATTGTTTTAGAAATTTTGGAGCATTTTATTATACTTTTGTATCGTATCGCCCGATAATATCCCGATACGCCGCGACCGATGTGGAACAGCACCCCCCGATATTATCATTGATACCGCGACTTTGAACCATGTTTGCAAGTTAGCCACAAATCTTTGCTATGAAACAAATGTGATTGCTAGTTCCCAATGACTCTCTCAATGAATTACATAAGTGTGATTTTTCTGTTTTTTTTCCCATTGAATTAGAAAGTACAATTGTTAAATTGGGAGAAACTGTAAACTAAAAATTCAGATATGGCAACGATGACATTGTTCCCTGTTCTGAATTTGATAAAATAACTAGGTAACTGGGCAAGGTACCAACAAGAGAGATTACAAGCTATAGTAATACAAAGATAAATAAACTGTTTGATATTATCCTTATTAACTAAAGCTTGTAATACAAAAACAACTGAAGTGGTGATATACATTATGATATCAAAACTAAGAAAAATGGCAAAAGCTAGTCGGACAACGCCTCAAAGATTATTTTCATTCGATCCTATGATATATGATGCACTATATTTCAAGTTTTCATTTAGTACAGATATAAACTTGAAGGTAATGATTTAATTAGCTGAAACTACATGAATGCACCAATCTGTATCAGATGACACTTATCAAGCAAACATTGTTAAACTAAATATGAGCAAGTAGGCGCATTGGTTAGATAAATTAGCATATGAGGGTTTACGTGAGGCGCAAGAATGGGGTGTCAAGGCCAGCGATCGAATCCTATACGAGATAGGCGTCCGTTTAGTATTATTATTATTATTTCCTTTAGTTATAAGTTGTTTTCTTTTGAGTATGGGGTTTGTAATAGGAGTAGTATATATTATTCCTATTAGGGTTTATTTTATTTTATCAAGTTTCGATCATTGGACTGTATAATTGGCTTGGCAAGAACGATTTATTCTTGATTGGACTTATTGCAATTTAATTCAATTTTTATCACTCATCAAGAGATATATTATATTCGCCAATTTTATTTTTTTTTGAATAAAGTAGGGGGGGTTACCCAAAAAAACACAGAGTTATCTTAGTCCGACAGACCCGGGCTAATAGTCACAAAACGAGGCCAAGAGAGGCCTTCTCTATCATTATCTAGAAGATGATAGATTTGTGAGATAGGTGCATCCATGTGGTGCATAGGGGTGTGTATGCCCCGTTTGGCTAACGCATCTGCTACTTGGTTTCCTTTGCGCCAAATATGATGAAAGGACACATCCCAGTCTCGAGCTTGCACACCATGAATGCTGGAAATCACCTCAAAGTGGTGATGTGCTCTGGAGGCATCCATAATGCTATTAAGTGCGACTCGACAGTCTGATTCAACTATGGCTTTCTTCCATCCTGAGTCCCACGCCAATTCCAGTCCCAATAGTATGGCACGCATCTCCGCCTCCAGCGACAAACATGGGTACAAAGCAATAATACTACTCACCTAGCCATCCAAGCAAGCCAAGCTGTTTACATGGGCTGTATAGTGGCACAAACCGCAATCTAACTCAAACGGGTGAATTTTTGTGTATGTGCATCATAGGCAATGAAATGCTTAAAGAGATGTTGTCCCATATAAAATACCATCACCTCCTTGTATTTTAACCAACCAATAGGTCTGAGGCAACCATGTTCAGTAGTACACAACAAGTGTTTATGAGCTTCCAAGTCGATGTTTGGCAATTTTGTCCATTCTCCAGTTTCTGGCTTCATTTCCCAAGCCTCCCATGATAATTTACTTTCAATGCAGCCACGACTCACAAAAGATAGATAGCTTATTCCCGTTGATAGATACCTCTTCCGTCTTTTTTCATAACTTTGAGGAACGTGAAACTCTCTTAAAGTTTCAGTCTCTACGTTCAAAGTTACAACAAGACCACTCTTATCACAAGCATATCAATGCAGAAAACCTTCAGTAACCAATGGGGTAGAACGGAGTAGTATTCTAGCAGTGCTAGATAAGTGGTCGACATTAACATGTCTCCACGACTTATCAACTCCAACAGTCAATATAGCACAATCTTGTTCACCAGAGTATTTCCTATTATTATCATTGCCTCCCTCATCCTCCTCCTTCCCGGGCCTATATGTGACAACCACTTTATACTCCATGGAAGCTGCAACATATGCTAAACCAGAATACCGGTATTGTGACAGTTTGGGACAATTAAATACAGGGAGAAAAAGACGTTGCTTTGTTGAGGGATTTTCTATATAATAAACCATACCATTAAAACGGGTATCAATCCTTTTCCGATAATCCACCAGCAACAACAAACCATTACAACTGGTACAAGCATGGTTTATGCAGTCGCAACTGACCAAAGATATCTCAATACTACGGTCACGGCCTTGTTGTCTCATTGACACATAGTGATGTAGGACAAGAAGCCTATATTTTTCGAGATTTTTCAAAATGTAGAAAAATTACAACTTTTGATCCGGGTGGAGATATGAGGTACTTTACATATGCACGCAAGACCTATTCAAGGTTTATGGCGTGTTCAACAACATAGTTGTTGATAGTAATTGTGTTGGGAAATCGATTCATAATCGAACCCAAATTGGTACGCAGCGGAATTAAAATAGAGACCTAGATCTTATGCATACATGCATGACATCAAAAATTAAAGCATACATACTATGACTTAAAGCAATTAATTAAACACTTTAATTAATAATTATTATTGTCTATCTACAGCTAACAATTAGAGAAAAATGATTAATTAGTGTGGGGAAATCCAAGATGCTGTCGTTTTAGAGAAGGGCATTGGCTGAGGCGTTAAAAGGACAACGAACAGTGGGGAATGTGATTAATTAGTTGATAAATCTGATGTTTGGCTCTGTACGTTTATTTTTTATTTTTTTCTCAAAATAAAATAACTGCATAATAGCTTTTTCCAAAAATCCAAAATATTTTCCTCTCTAAAACAGTCACTTCACTTAAAATGAAAACAAGCACAAATTTTCCAGAACTCCAAATTTCGACTTTTTAAACAATAGCATTGGCCGCACTAGCGATCCTATTGGCCAAAGATAAGCGCACTACTTTCCAATAGGGCCAGTAATAGCAGAACCTTTCATCTCGCCCTTGGGATTCACAATGATGCCGGCATTATCTTCAAGGACGGATTTTAGGGGGGCATGGGCCCGGCCCCCCGAGATTTTAAATTTTTTTTGGAGGGTATATATAATTTTATGATATGGCCTCCTGAAGACGTAATCTACAATTTGTATGTATAATTGATAATAGACTTTGGAAAGTTGGGAGAGGGCAAGAGAATAAGTCATTGCCTCGGGACTTTGAGGAGGGTGTGGGTTCAATCCTTAGCACTTTGTTTATCCCTTTCTCATTTTCAAAAGCCCCACTTTTTACTCTTTGATGGTAAGTTAGTTTCCTTTTTTTCTTTACACTTGGTAATTGTTATCATAATTAGTAAAATACGGGACAGAAAAAGTTCGTCATTTAATACGTATGTGTATGTTATGTAATTTTATTGAAAGTTACAGTGAAAAAATTCGGCTAAAAAGTACGGAAATGAGAAATAAACGGATTCGTTGAGGTACGAGTATAATACGGATATACAATAATTATTCGGGAGTAAAATACGACTTAGTTCTATATAAATTGTAAGATTTATTGCTTATATTTGCTTTTAACTTATATAAATAATTTTATATGAGTCAATAATTCACATTTAATATTTTGATAAATATTAACGTTCAGAGTTTTAATTGTATAATACTCAATAGTATTTATAAAAAATTAAAATAGTTTTTAAGTTTTTAAATTAAAAGAAATATTATTTCGCCAAATTAGATTATTATTCGTCGAGTATTACGGGATACGTAAAATAGTGTACTAAACGGTTCAACTCAAAAATACAAGTATTATTCATTACGTTCAGATGCATACGGAAATCGAAAATATTTTTCAATTATACATACGTAGTGTATTATAAGTTTGTATACTTCTAATTAAATATTAATTCATTTTTTATTCTTTGTTGATGGTATTGCCGCCCCCCAAACTCAATTTTGGATCCGTCCCTGATTATGTTCGAGTACAAAAGAACACCGTCCTTTCGGCGCCACGGCTTGCACTGTCGGACAATGACAGCTGGCATGACCTTCTTACGCAGATCAGGCTTTCCCTTCTTAATAGTGGTCATGACCATATCTCCAACGCAAGCTGACGGAAGCCTATTGAGACGTCCCTTAATCCCCTTCACCGAAATGAAGTACAGATTCTTATTTAAAAAGTAATCTTAACTGTAAGTAAAATGTTTCTTAATGCTAAATTGTTTTTAATCATTAAGTCACGCTTTCATGTGCATATCACGTATTTTGACTAAGCTTGTCATTTTGGGTGAAGAACGTTTTCGTTCCATTATAAAACCCCTTCAGCCATTGACATTACATCATCATAATATAGAAGCCGGGAAAACTTCACTTTTGGTCGTATCGGAGTTCAGCTAAAATACTTTTAATCCCATAGGAACCTTTTTGATATCTTTGGTCCCATTGAGATCAAAATGTGTCACTTTTAGTCATGTCCATCCATTTTTTGGACGAAAATTACGAGACACACGCTCTGTTAGTTAACTGTCTCTCATGGTTTCATTTGAATCACGAGACAGTCAATTAACAGAGCGCGTTTCTCACGCGGGTAAAGTTCATTTAAAAATAGACAGACAGAACTAAACGTGTCACATACCAAAAGTGTCAAAAAAAATCCTATGAGACTAAAAGTGTTTTGACCAAACTTCAAAAGTGACAATTTTCTTATAGAAGCATGATGGCAGAATTAGTCATTGGAAACTCAAAATAAGAGAAATGCTGAATTACTCAAGCCCAAGAGATACGTCACATCTAGTCTCTACATCTGCAATTTCTATTGACGTGAATTGCTCTATATGCACAACAAAGTATCCACAAATAGGCCACTCAATATGAACATACTTAGCTATTGGGGTTTTTTATCAGTTTGACCCATTTTTGGGTCAAACTTGTCAAAACGACCGATTTTCGGTAATATTTAACAATCTAACCTGAAGGCGCCACTTCAATTTTTTATTTTTTCAGGATTTAAATTGAAGGCGCCATTTGAAATGGGGCCTTCAAGTTTTCATTTTTCCAGAATTTAAATTGAAGGCGCCATTTCAATTTATATATTTTTTTTATTTTTTTTTGAAGGCGCCATTTGAAATGGCGCCTTCAAATTGTTTTTTTTTTTTTTTGAAATTAAAAATCCTATTGTAGCAGTCAAGAAATGGCGCCTTCATTTTTTTATTTAATTTTTAATATTGTTTTTAAAATTTGTTGAATTTATATGAGGATTTAGCTAAAAAAAACAATTTCTTTTTCCTTAGTTCGGGCTCATTTTCTGTCATTTTCACAACATTTTTAGATTTTGACATGAACACATAAATTGTAGATTGATTCACAAATTTTCTAAAGGTGCAAGAATTGGTTTATTTCGATACCCAAGTGAAGAAATACATGTTAAAAAAGAGACATAGAGTAGTTTCTTTTGCAAAAAAAGTTTATTCCTCAGTTTGGGATGATTTTCGACGTTTTCTGCACATTTTTGAGCTTTGACTTGAACATATAAATTGTAGATTGACTCACAAAGTTTCTAATGATGTGAGAATTAGTCTATTTCGATATCCGGGTGAAGAAATATGACATGTTAAAAAGAGACATTCGAGCAATTTTTTTGGCGAAAAAATATTTTTTTTTCTCTCAGTTCAGGATGATTTTTTTTACGTTTTCTTTACATTTCATGCTTCGAATTGAATCATAAATTATAGATTGACTCATAAAGTTTCTAACGGTGTGATGATTGATTGTGACGACAATGGAGTGAAGAACTATGACAAAGTAAAAAAAATAGTAATAAACATAAACTACAAAACACTATCTATGTAGACAACACGAACGTCCAAGACACACAAAATAAACGTCGAAGACATACAAACGACGATATAAATTACAAACGATGTCCAAGACATACAAAATAAGAAAAACTACATATGCGAGTTACAAATCCCTAAAAATGACCCCCCGTGCCACAAGTGCGTCTCTGATGCTATCTCCTTGGTCGACCTTGTCGTCCCTCACCAACCGTATGATCATTTGTGTTTGATCATCCTCATAACCAGTCAAATTCAAATCCATATTTTGTGGACTAGGTAAATTCATTGAACTCGACTCTCCACGCTCTTGTATAGTTTCATATACGAGTGAAATGCAACAGGTGATGCATGAAACTCCGGACGTGTTGATATCTGTCCAGGTAAGAGATCTACGCTCATATCCTCGGAATAAGACTGTGCAAATGTGACATATAAGGAGTGGAAGGAGACTCCATGTGTGGTTGTGGTGGATCAGGCACATAACACCCAACCCCTCATTGTCCATATTATGGAAGTTGCCATGTGATGCTGAAGCACCACTAGTGAATGTAGATGGACCCGATTGTTCAAACGTTGACCTAAATGAAGTGGGATAAGGCCTTTCAAATGGAGGAACGTCATGTGTGGATCTTCCTCGTTGTTGGGCATCTCTGTGTTGTCGCCTATTGTCTTCGTGTACAACTTGACGAGCTATGTCGTGTAGCGATGCCTAAATGCCATCAATGAATCAAATTTCATCTTCTTCAGGCATCGAGTCCGCACGAGCCACAATTTGTGGCATTGCTCAGCCTATAAATCATGTAAATTATAAAATTTAATTTTTTATTACAAACAAATTACACAATTAAACTTTTAAAATCAAAATTTAATTTGATTACATACAAATGTGACTGCATAGGTGCATCTCCATATTGATACCCGGTCTCCACATTCATGCCACCACGCCTATGAATCGACGTGTAATGCGTTATACCAATTTCTGTATCCACACAATGGTAGCGGGTGCACCTCACTGATCAATGGTCCATGCATAATTTTGGAGCGTCTGTTTGTCCATAAGTTTACATAGATATTATGGTGCATGCTCCAATTCTTACCAACATAACCTGTGCGACTTTCATTGTGCAATGTATCCTGATCCCGTATTGGATTTGGAGGAATATCCTATTGTATTCCAAATTGGCGCAGAACACGCTCAGGCGATGCATTCCACAATGTCATAGAAGATAAGGACAATGTGATCTCCAATGTGCATATCCGTCTTCTGGTTGCAACCATGTAAGCTCGTTGGGATCATAAGGCTGCCAGATAAACTGCATTTAGGAAAACAAATATTATAAACAATATATCAATTATCAACAACTATGTAACAATATAAAAATAACATCATCAATTTTCTTACATCAGTCCATGACATTTTATCCAAAATATCTCTAATAACTCGTAGTTCCCTATGCGCCGTATGCATGTGACTGAGATGTTTTGACCACCTATATTTTATAGTTTATATCGTTAGTGAACATATACATTGATTATTAATATAATAAAAAACTATATAAAATATTTTACCGTGCACCATATGGGTACGTTGGAAGTGGCTCATTTCCATCAAGACGCATCGGCACCCATCGATCCTTTTCAGCTAACTGGACAAGCATTAATCTTGGTAACCGTGACCATGCCCAAATCTGTGAGATAATATAATTAATACAACTTTAAATATGAAAGATGATTTCAATTAAGTATATACAAATTTAATTTTTACCTGCAAAAGTTGTATACCCCCACAAATATTTTTTGCATAATCTTTTGATGAATTGCACAATCCACGATATAGACACGCTAACACAGCACTACCCCAACTAAAGTACCGAACTCGCCCAATGTCACACATATGGTGGAGAAATAACAAATTCACAGAGTTGCCCGAGGTATCCGGGCACATGACTCCCCCTAGGAGATATAGTGCACATGCGCGAGCATATTGCACTACGCTTTCATCAGTTGTTCGATCAGTGATGTTCATATTTCCAACATATGTATCCAGGGCACTAAGTTTCAGTCGCCCGCCTTTGAACGCAGACTGATCTGGATGAAATCCTAGTAAGTTCTCACAGAAATTTTGTCGTGCAACAGGACTCATGCTAAAATCTGTGCCTGTTATAGCATCACCCTCTATAGGGAGTCCCCAAATAGCTGCAATGTCCTCAAGTGTGACTGTTGCCTCCCCACAACGAAGATGAAATGTATGAGTTTCAGGGCGCCATCTTTCAACCAGAGCAGTGATCAAGGATGCATCAACCTGAAAACGCCCGCAACGTAACACTCCACCGAAACCCATATCATCCAATATATATAAAACATGCGTAGGTAAATCTTTTGCTACATGCCAAAACTTTCCATCATGGCGCCTAATGCGCAGTGAATCATCAACATCAATGTGTCCAATATACACCAGATCAGATCTATGAACGGACTGTAAATATAACACTTGATCATCAACTGGACCTGGAGCTACAACATCATCCATCCTGCAATTATGACAACATATTAATCAATATAAGCAAAACAATATTAAAGTGAAACAAATTCAATAATCCCAAATTTTGCTCAAGCTCCAGTACGAAAAAAAATAACATTTGAGTTTTATTAATCCCAATTATGATATCCTCATTATTGAATTTTCATTGTAATTTTCAATGCTATAGAGTTTGTTTAGTGCATATGTTAGTTTACTATATTAGGTGTAACTTGGGTAAAGAACGGCATACTTGCATATAGAATAGGTCAAGTTTTTTTTGCATAATGATATAATTGATAAAAAAATATATAAGTCTACAAAATTACTTTCCGGAACTTGAAATTGATATTATAGATGTTTAACAAAATACTTGATTCTTAACTACTACATGGTAAAATCAACATGATTCCTAAGAACGTAGGACAATACATGAAAAATCTTCTAACAGATGAACATAATAATCATTCGCCTTGAGTGGATGTATGTTGTTGACTTCTCTGATATTGTTGCCTTGCCCGAGTTTGTGGACGGTCCATTTCATTTCGAATACGAGTTGTTCGATCACGACCTGCACCACGACGGGCTCGCAATGTTGGATTGTGAAATAGCTCAAAAGATGGGACATCCCTAATTTTTAGGTTACTGACTTATTTCATTTTTCTCTCTCTTCTTTCTTTCTTTCATTTTTCTCTTTCTCTATTCTCTCTCTGCATCTCTTTCTCTCTTCTTCTCTCTCTTTCTCCATCCCTAATTTTTAGGTTACTGACTTATTTCTTTCTTCCTTCATTTTTTTTTTCTATTTCTCTCTTCTCTCTCCCCTTTATTCCCCCCCCCCCCCCAAATTTTCATCTCTCTCCCCACTCTTTTTCTCTTTTTCATTTTCGCACGTAGTTCATCTTCTTCCCACTTCTTTCTAACCTCCCCCATATTCATAATAACATTCATAATAATATGCAAATGTAATCTTTTGTACATTCATAATAATATACAATTAACTCTAGAATAAAAGAAAAAAATTCAGTCAATGAAAATTTAGATGTGAAACTTACTTTTGATGAACAAGATGACAAAATATGAATTGCCTTTTTGGTCACTGCGATGTAAAATTTTCTGCAAAATAATATAAACAATCAATGTAATACAAAACTAAGTTGAATAAAATTAAAATTTCTAAAATAATTTTCTTACCAAAAAAAGCTTGAAATTTGTTCTACTGAACAAAGTTGATGAAGATTGATATATATAGGTGAAAATATGAAATAAACTCTGAATTACCTCCACCACCAACCTAGTGCTACATGCCTACCCTAACACCTGCTGCAAATTTATGGAAGATACTACACGCAAATAATTCATGCAAGACATGCAAAAAAACCGTGACTTTGCTGCAGAAGCTCTGTTCATCATTGTAGCTGACTGCTACAGTGACGCTTTTTAAAAAAAAAAAAAATTTTTTGAAGAATGGCGCCTTCATCACTGTAGCAGCCAGCTTTTGTTGACTGCTACAGTGATGAAATGGCGCCTTCAAAAAAAAAATATATATATATATAAATTGAAGGCGCCATTTCAAATGGCGCCTTCAGGTTAGATTGCTAAATGTTACCGAAAATCGGTCATTTTGACAAGTTTGACCCAAAAATGGGTCAAACTGATAAAAAACCCTAGCTATTGCCCATCTGCTCCTTAATTTCCTATTGAGGTAAATGATGCTGTATATGCCACAACAGAAATACCTTAGCAGGTAATTCCATAAACGCACACCAAAGTATCTATCTAAACAAAACTACAGTAGTACAAGCTAGGTAATTAGTAATCAAGTAATCAGAGAAAACCAAAAGTACATATGTAGCGTAATTAATCAAAGTCCATTAATTATAAGGGATAATTGCATATTATACCCCTATGAAATATGAAACATGCACACATCCCTTGTGTTAAAAAAATAGCCTGAAATAACCCTATGATTTTCAAAACCCTGCGCGAAACCTCCAATCCGTGTTAAATCCGAGGAAGGTAGTATTCACGCGTAGTGTATTTGAAGCAGGGTTGGGGGTTTCGTGCAGGGTTTTGAAGATCATAGGGTTATTTCAGGTCTAAAACCCACTTAAACTTTTCACATATTTTATTCTTTTAGTAAAAACCCATGACCCACTTATTCAATTAAATCAAACATTAAAAAAAAAATAAGCTGCAAGAGCAACACAGCTTAATGCTCGAGTATTGAGAGCCGAAGATGAAGATAATGATCTTAATGATGAGACTTTTGATAGTGATTGAGTAAATTAGTGCTCGTTAACTATTATTTTAAATCTTTATTTTGTGTAATGCTAGAATTTGAAACAATTATTTGTCTATTTTGATTGTTTTTTGTAAGAGTTGAGTTTGGACTTTTAGTTTTCATGGTTGAATATATTAATATTTTTAACTTTCTCTATCTTATTTTTTTACTTAATTTATCCTTCAATTTTACAATTTTTCGCTAATTTAAATTAATTTTTAACATTATATTATATTTTTTAAATACTAAAAAAGCAAAATTCGTGGGGCATACGCCTCGTGCCTCGGGGCTTACGCCCAGCCCCGTAGGACATAAAATGCCCCGCCTTGCGAATTCGCCTTTTAAAACACTGCACAATAGTTAAATAAAAGTTAGAGGTAATTGTTTTACTGTTTACTTTCTAATTAATCTATGTTTTAATAATAATGTAACATATATATTTTGCTAAGCAGTTAATAACTACATTCTCATGCCATTATTTATGATTTACTTCTATTTACTTATATGCTCCCGTTTATTCATAAAGTCGATAATACAATATTTTTAGATAGAAATAGATACTGAAATGCCAAATACACTAATGGAGCCGCTCTATTATATTCGATGTAGTAAAGCATATATATGATTATTTGTATTCTTTGAACTCTAATATCATTATATATGTCCCCACCCATATGAAAAGGCTTAGATCATCGAATTTTAATTAAACCAAATTGACGGCAATACAAGTAAAACAGTGAAATTTCATAAATCTACCCATATGAAAAGGCTTAGATCAATCAAGTTTAAATAAATCGATTAAGATTGTTTACTACTCAATCCATCTCAAACTCGACACGATAATAGTCACAAACAATATTTATGTTCAAAATACATATAATCTACCTGTTTGTTTACGTGGGACGACAAAATTAATCATTTTTAATACACAATAGTTATTAATTAAGATTAAAAAATAAATCAAATTTACTTGACTCGAAATCTGTTGCTGGAAGTTCATTTGAGATTTGTTCGTTAAACACAACAAACCAAACTTGAACACCAGGGACGGATTTAGGGGGCGGGCCCCCCTGAGACTTCAAACTTTGTTCTAGAGTACATATAATTTTACGAAATGCCCCCTCAGAAATTTTATGCTTTTAGTTGTACATTAGATGCAAGAGTGTCTATAGTAGGGATGTAAGTTGAGCCGAGCCGGCTCGCGAGCCTGGCGAGCCGGCTCGACTCGAGCTCAACTCGAGCTCGAGTTTCACGAGCTCGAGCCCGAGCTTCACGAGCCCGAGCTCGAGCTCGAGCCTGTTTGTCTCTGCAAAAAGCTCGCGAGCGTTCTTCATAATTTTTATATATATTTATTTTTATATTTAAAATATTTTTATATTATAAATATTAAATATTAAATATATAAATATTAATTATATATATTAAATATTAAATATATAAATATTAAATATATAAATATTAAATATTAAAAATTTAGGCTCAAGCTCGCGAGCCTGGCTAATTATATATATTAAATATTAAATATATAAATATTAAATATTAATTATATATATTAAATATATAAATATTAAATATTAAAAATTTAGGCTCAAGCTCGCGAGCCTGGCTCAGGCTCGCGAGCTTGGGCTCGGCTCGAGCTCGTGAGCTCGGCTCGCGAGCTCGCTCGAGCTCCCTTGAGTCGAGCTCGACGAGCTCGAGCTCGAGCTCGAGCTCGCAGGCTCAGGCTCGAGCTCGAGCTCGAGCCTGGCAAAATTGCCAGGCTCGGCTCGAGCTCGGCTCGAGCTCGGCTCGTTTACATCCCTAGTCTATAGTGCAGTTGGTAAACTACAGAAAGTTAGAACTCAACCCCAGGCGTCTGTGGACATCTCAATGTCGTGAGTTCGACTCATCTTGGCCAGCTTTTATGTATTCTTTTTCTCTAATCCCCCTATTTCTTGTTTTTACTTTGAAGGCCCGTTTCATATTACAAATGCATAATTTTCAGCCTAGTTTCTAATTCTATTCAGCCCTGTCTTTCAATGTCTTTTTTTTCTTTTTAAATTCAAGAGGAAGGGGGATATCCTATATATCTAGCCCGATAATCCCCGGTTGATAATTATAATCTTGAGCCATAAAGACTCTATTTAGCTCCATATAGGAGGAGAGAGCCACACACATTGTGGCAGTCTGGATTCGAACTCAGGACCTCTCACATAAAGTGGGAGGTGAATACCACTAAATCAACATATTTTGGGTGTCATTCAATATCTTTGGTTTTAATTAAAAAGATAATTACTATTAAAAAAAGCTAAATTGTCAATGACAATAAGTTTCGTTTTTGAACTTTTTTGTATACTTATTACGATTAAAAATTTAAAATTAACTCTTTTTGAGCTTCTCCTCTAAAATTTATACGGTTATAATTAACAAACACTTATTATAACTTGAACAAATCTAAAGACAAGAGAAAGTGATTCATCATTCAATTGTTTTAAGGTATGAACTAATTATATTATATTACGTTGTAATCTTTTCAAAAGTGTCATAATATTGTTGAAAATTTGCAATAGCATAAATTAATTATATAAGTATTAATAGTTATTGCTTTATTTCTTCTGAGAAATTGTCATTATAATATTCTTAAAGATTTTGAGGTTGATTTATCTTTTATTGTTTAACTTAATGTTATTTTTTATTCCAATTAATTATTTATTGATTTGTATTTAACATAAGATTCTTTAACTATTTTTTTAGCATACTTCGATAAACTTTTCTCGAATAGCTTATATATTTCGAAACTAGTGTAAGATTATTAAAAAATAATATTGTTTGTTCTTACGCCTGAGAATCATTATTTTACTTATCTAATCAAACTAAATTAAATTTGAGTATACACATATAAATATTGTGCGTTATAATTTATTTACCAAAAAATATATATATACTTGTAAATGTTTTCTTTTAAAAAATATAATAGTAATTCGGCCCCCCCAAGCACTCAATCCTGGATCTGTCTCTGTTGAACACCTTTTTTTCATTTGGAATGATTTGAAATTCGTCGAGAGTTCGACTTAATTACTTAAAAGCAACAAAACATGCGAATTATAAGATCAAACTATACAAATTCAGCTATATTTGACTAGATTAAAGCTCATTCCGCAAATTCATCACAAATATAGGCTCCGTATGGTTGTGTTTTCAAAAATGAACTTAATTTGAATTTTTATTGGAGAATGTATAGAAATTCGTGTGATGATATTTTTTGTCTGTTTGGATGTGTTTTTGAGAAATGTTTGGAAGTTGTGTAGATGTGTACTAGTTGTTCCTTTGGCTAATGTCAAACATGCCAATCAAAAGGAATTAAATCAAGTTGTGTATGATGTCATTGCAAAGAATTAATTGCTAACTTATAGATCTATTTGAGTTTTCATGTACATAAAATTTTAACCAAGGTAAGATTGGAAATGACCACGATGCCTTCCACCATAGCGACAGCAAAATTATTGAGTCGCAAATCTTGAAACAATTATAATTGTTGCTTTACATTAGACTTTACAATCTTTACATAAGTTTCACAATATAAATATTTTGTGATTCTTTCATAATATTTGGAATTCCAAAAACTCTAAGATAACATGATTTGCACCACGGAAAGGTGTGTAATATATGATACACAGATACTCTTAAAAATGATCTCGTGCAATTTCGTATCCGTATCGTACTCATATCTTCTATGGATACTCTCGGATACTGTATTTGGGACATTTTTGAACTATCCAAAAATAAAAAGAAAAGAGAAAATTTCGAATACCTTATCCGCCGATACAAAATTTGAAGTATCCGACACCCATCGGATACCAACCAGAGTCTATTTTCTAAAATTATAAGATATTTTTTGGGCTAAAATAGGAAAAAATATTATATTTTTGGTCTTTTGTTAAAATTTAAAAGTTAAAAAAATAACAAAAAAATTTAAAGAACTAGACAAAAATTTGTTTATGTCAATGAATCTATTGAATTAAATTTATTTTTAAATATTATACATGTACGTATCATATCCTTAAATCTTGAAATTTGCCGTATTTTATATACGTGACATATCGTATTTGTTTAGTATCCGTGTATCATAGTGCATAATACACCAGAATTTTTCCTTGAGTTCATCTTTTTTTTTTCGTCAAACATTCCAAACTTGTTTGGTTCAAGGAATTTGACAAGGAAAGGAAAAGGAAATGGAAGGAAAACCAATTTTCTTTGTTTAATTACTAGAGAAAAGGAAAAGGAAAAAAAATGGGAAAGAAAACTTAATGTTAATTTGTACCAATTACTTTTCCTCAGCACTTAATGAGGAAAATGGTGGAAAACAAAAAAAATTTCCTTTTTCTTTCCTTTTTTTTTCTTCACCAAAATCCTTGAACCAAACAAAGCGTACATTTTTTTTTAAAATTTGGGATTTCATTTTGCATATCATATCACATATATTCACACATCCACCAAATGCATATAACAACGATATGTTTAATGGAATTAACGTATTTCATATCACAAAAGCACAAAAATTAATCAAAAAACATATTCTACATTATTACTATCAAAAATTGGCTAAACGTAACATGCAACCTTGGATTTCTACATTGGAAAAGCCATTACAACAACTAAAAAAATGGAGCACGAACCCTAGGACATTACTTGTTATCCAATAAAAATAAACAGTAATTATACGGGAAAAAATATATATATTTTTAATAATTATCTGCAGAGAATTGCCATCATATTTCATAACACATTCCAACTCTAAGAAGCCTTCCTCTTGGAATAGCCATTGCTTTATCCCCTTGCCTGCAATTATTCCTTAGGAAATTATACGCGTAATTTATCGCGAACTTCTTGAAACACGATGAATTGTGTTTGGCCAAAACCTCGACTTCTCCTAGCAGATAAAACACACCTTGTTCCATTGCTTTCTGCACAAACTGAATCTCTTCTTCACCACTATTAACATTCCTCCTGTTTGCTGCAACAATTTGCTTCCCCTCATCTGGATCATTCATTTCTTCGACAGGCGTCGAAGCTTCTAGAACCAAATGTTCGTGCTTGATGAACTCCTTCAACTTCTCCACAAGCTGTTTTTCAAATTCCTTTGGATCCCCTATTACATCCTTATACCCGTATCTCACGACACAGCGGAACACTTTATACTCTCTTGGCTCAACCTGTCTGAACAGAAACCGTTCCTCTAACATTATTCTCGGGATTGGAATGTTCTTTATGGAGACGATTACGATCACTGAATGAACTGTCGGGACGTTGGCCACAAAATGAGGGAATATTGGAGGGATTCCCTGGACAAGTTCTGAATATAGAAATCCTATTCCAGGGATTCTGTTTATGTCCTCCCTTTTAGCTAATTCCTTTATGTAATTACTTGACACCTTGTTTTTGAGCTCAAACATGTATCTTTGTTGGTGCGCGTAATGCCATATCCCCATGATTGACATGAGAAAGAACGAAAAGGCTAATGGGAGGTACCCGCCCTGGGCGAATTTATAGAGAGTCGATGAGAAATATACGAGCTCTATGAACATGAAAACTGTGAAGAACAAAATGACCCATATAGCTCTTGTTTTCCATATGAATAGCATAATTAAGGCTAGTAGAGATGTCGTTATCAACATAACGGCGACAACCGCAATACCTGCAAGGGACAAAAAACTCGTTCTCATAAGGTGACTGAATTACGCTTATCAGACAAACAGAATGTGACTTCAAAGTGAAAGATAATCAGAAGGTGACTAAATCTTACTTACCATAAGACAATCAAAAGGTGACCGGAAAATAAAAGACGATCAGGAGGTGATTGAATTATACTTACCATAAGCATTTCCAATCTTTTCCGTGGTTTTGAAACAATATGTTACGACGACACAAGCGACCATGAAAATGTAGTTAATCTCAGGGACATAAACTTGACCCTCGTACTTTGTAGAAGTGTGAACAACTTTAACTCTTGGGAAACAGTTTAGTTTGAGAGATTGAGATACGATTGAAAAAGCTCCGGATATCATAGCTTGGCTGGCAATAATGGCCGCGAGATTAGCCACGACGAACATTGGCCAGTAAATTGGCTCTGTATGTACCAAGAAGACAAGTTTTAAGACCAACTTACAGGATATAAAATTGTCCTAATACATTAACTTTACCATAATTAGTTTGGAAACTTACTTGGTATGGAGTCGTAGAATGCAGCTGATACATTCTCCGGGAACTTGGAAAGATATGCAGTTTGTCCAATGTACGCGAATAGTATAGAAGGAAACACGAGCGCTGAGAAACTAATCTGTAATATCACATGATAAATATAATTCAGTTATCTTTGATTCTGCTGTCAAAGGCTGTCAAACTTACTTGATATTTGAAATTTCGCTCCCAAAATCTAAAAATGTCCAAGTTTTTCCCCCTTTTTTTTTTTTTTATGTATTTGCCCCCGAACCCTAAATCCTGGCTTCGTCCCTGTGCAGAATAATATTTAGGAAAAGCTCTACATCTGAGACTTACTTGAATGGCAGTAACATTGAAGTGACCCAGATCAGCAAACATGGCTTCAGTTCCTGATCAAGTTAGGAGAATGAAACAACGAATAAAATGTTAAATTCAGGATACATATAATAATCAGAAATTAAATTAATCATAAGAAATGATGATAGTATTTAAGGTTACCTGTGATGCATAAAATAACCCCGCCAAGAGAAATCCATGCTCTTTTACCATTTCTCTGAAAGTATTGAATTATGTACGCTGGATTGGCGGCACGTAAAACAGTGGGATCGTGTTTAAATAAGTTGTAAAGTCCAATTCCACTTATGGCTAAGAACCATATGAGAATGACTGGTGCAAATAAGTAGCCCACTTTATCAGTGCCAAATCGTTGAACACAGAAGAGAACGATTAATATCGCGATAGAAATCCACACAACAGCTTCTGCATGCACAAATAATCAACTTTGAGTATAAACTTTTTCTGAATGAAACGGTTACATGACACATATCATAAAAAATAAACTTTAACAATCTACAACCAATTAATAAGTATTACAATTAGCTAATAAAACAAAATTTCTAATATCTTGGGCCTCAGTTTCACCAGCAGAGCTAGGCTTCTTCTGTACTTTGAGTATAAGCTGAAATATATCTTTGATTTCTAGATTAAAAAGAGATATACAATGATAATAAGAAGTTGTAATTTACCTTGGTCTAGCGATTTGATTCCACCCACAGCAGAAAGAACTGCAAGCATATTAGTAGAAAATTAACTTTTACATATTTTGTGTCTAGAAACTGGACAATGATTCACAATGAGGAGAAGCCAGCGATCTACAAAAGCCCGAAAACCCAAATTTCGTGTGAAGTTGCGCTATTAGACCCTGTTTGCAATTTTGGTCACATCCATTAAAAAAGGAACAAAATTTTGTGAGTGGAATGCACAATTTATTAAGTTTATTAGTGTTCAAGGTAAGACAAGTGACTTGCATCGACTTTTTAACGGCTGTGACTAAAATTGCAAGGGGTTTATCCTGATGACTAAAGTTGCACGTACCCCCCCCCCCCCCCGAAAGAATGACTGGTTGAATGAACTGACCTGAGATACATGGAGTAAGAATGCCATCTCCAATGACCATAGCAGTTCCTAGGATTGTAACAAGGAACAGCGCAATTTTCGCAAATTTGCTCTTCTCTAGCAACTCTTTGATCTTCGCTGCCCGTTGCAGCTTGTTAGATGGTTTATCCAACGTATAATTCGACAGTTCTTTATCTTCCTTTTGAGCATTTGGTATCAGGCCCACATTTGCATGACGGCAAATCAACGAATATAGTGCAAATGTCCCCCCTGAAACCCCGAACCAATACTTATATGTAATCATCCTCATCGTTTATTGTGAAAATACTTAGAAAGTTGAGAGTTAGAAAAACGTACCATCGCCATTGTCATTAGCCCACAGAACAATGAAGACATATTTAACCATAGGGACGAGTACTATGGTGTAAAAAATCAGGGACAGCACACCCAATATATCATCTTTGTGATGAATCCCTTCCGGAAACGTGCTGGGTAACGCGTACATTGGTGATGTCCCGATGTCTCCATATATGACTCCTATACTTTGGAACGCCAGACTCAGAGTCGTAATCCAACTAGCCTGTTAAATAAAATACAACAAGAATATCACAAAAATTGCTTATCAGTGTTGGAAAAATTGATTCAAAACTTGTGTATTAAATATTACTTAAATTCGGATTAATGAGAAACTTAATAGAGCGAACGAACGCTAATCAAACGATCACATTCATACAGTCAGTACCAATAATTACACATGTTCGCACCAATGATTGTGTCTAATGACGATTAGATACATGTTCGACTAGATGTGTCTTTTGGAGACATGGGCTCTATTTGAACGTGTTTTCATTTCATTTTCAATCGTCATTTTCTAAAACATATGGGAAAATAGTTTTTTTATTTTTTGTGTGAAAATGACGGCATGATTGGTTGTGTTATCAGAAATGGTTGGAATGAATGATTTGATGATGTGTGAAATGATTGAAATAGTCAAAAGTAATGATTATATAGGTAAAATAATAAGATAATATTATATTAATTAAATATACTTGTAAGTAAAAACAATAAAAATTGGCCCAAAAAAAAGATTAAAAATACTCAAAATGGATCTGAAAATGTGCACAAGCATGTGAAGATTAATATTATGTATTTTAATGCATTATAGCACCACAATTGTTGGCGGAAAAATGGATTTTTAGGACAAGATGTGAGAGAAAGAAAAAGCTGAGTGTAAATTGGTAAAGTAAAAAGTAGTTACTTAAGAATATGCCAGTGAAAATGAAAATAAGTGTATTTTGAATTGAAAATGGTGAAAACTGTGTTTTTTCATTTTCAAATGAGAATGCAAATAAAAATATGCTAATGAAAACACAAACAAACACGACCGTAGCTTTCCAATTTTATGCTACATTTAAGTCATTTCTTCAAAGAAAGTTCAAACAACTGTTCTATTCATTGTTCTCGATCTTCTGAATCAAGATAAAGTTATTGCCAATATTCTGTAAGCACCGTGTGTGCAGGTCAACATCGTCTTAGGAAAAAGAGACAAGACTCTTCCTCGACTTTTTCCTTTTAAACCGTTTATCCATTCTAAATTACGACAGCATCATTTTCTCTCACAACCAGGATATACAAAAATATTGAAGAAGAAATGACCTGGTGAGAGCCATGCCCTGAGGGCTTAAGATTTTCAGCCTCGACGTTGAGAGAGTCGACACGTCGGAGCCTAGACCACGACACTTTCCGTTCCCTGAAGCTGGTTGTCTTTCCAGGGTTGACGGTTGGCTGATGGGCAGCTTCTTCTGCCATTTTTGTGTTAACAGAATATTTGTGTGTCTCTCCGTAATTTTTATGATTTGTTTTGTGAATGACTTATATAGAGAGTAGTTCAAAATGAATTCAAACCTGGAATTCCATTCTTTAATTATGTCCACACCAAAAATATAGCTCCATTGTTGGTCTAATTTCTTCTCGTCTGTTACATTTTTAGCCAACCAAATCTTTTTCGTTTTGTTAATTTATTTTTCACCAACCAAAATAATGTTAACAAGTGTTGGTGTTTTTTCTTTATGTTTTTTCCTCGTCACTTGTCTCTCACGCGTATTCTTACTTACCATGCATAATTTCGAAATAAATGTACAACATGATTACAAATTATTACATGATCATACAAAAATTACTAAGATATTTATAATTTTTGAACAAATTAAGTATGTATATATTGTATTGAGATATACAAAATCAACAAAAATTAAGTGTGTATGTGATGCTTACCGAATTCAAGAATTATGTTGAAAATTAGACCACAAATAATCTATGGAAAATAATGAAAAGACCTCTACCCAAAATTATGCTCATAATCCTCTCTTTATAGCCCAAAAACATTCAATTCTCATGAAATTATCAATTAAAATTACTTCCCACAAAGATGGACAAATAGTTTCATTTATCATTGGAATTATATATATTCATTAATGTGGGAATTATCCATTTAAAAACATGGGCAATTATCTTAATACGAATTCTCCATTTTTGTCCGCTTCTTGGGCCTTTTGTATAGTTCTTATTAATTTTGCGCTGCTTGTTTTGGTCTGTCGTATGATTTTCGTATTGGGCCTAACTTATTTACCCCTCTAGCATTTCTTTATAGATCAATTTCTTTATAGATCAATTCAATCCAGCGGGCCATTAATCCAAAATAGTACCATCAAATTTTTATTTTTGATTTCCCAAGGTATCCTCATCTAAAGGCCCAAAACTAATCTCTCGAGTTACTATTAGTCGCAATTGTGAGGGCACTTCCAAGTTTTCTGCAGCCACGAGGGTTTGAACACAAAACCTTTTACTTAAACGACTAGAATCCCTTCCCACTCAAACCCACTTTTGTTGGTATAGTACCATCAATATATATTAGATCAACTGGTTAAATTGCTATTGAACTTTTAGTTGGTACCGAAATGCAACGTCAACCTTGTTTTCAGACTAACGAGCGATTCAAATCTTATGGTACATCTTATGGTACATAATCGTGTCATATTTTTTGTTTCACACATAAATGTGTGATGGTTATATAACTATATATATATAGAGAGAGAGAGATGAATAGCATGTAAAAGGAGAAAAGACTAAGGCTATGTTTGTTTCTATTTTGGAGGTTGTATTTGATGAAATTATTTGGTGAAACATTTTATTGGGAATTGTGTTTTTGATGAAAATGTGTTTGGTTTTGTTTTAAATAATTAGTATTTTAATATTTTTTTCGCGAGAATGTATTTGGATTAACCATTTTCAAGTAATATTTGGGTGGGTTTTTTGATAAGAATGTGTTTGGTTTTGTTTTGAGAAGGAACAAAAATTACTGTAACAGTCAAATCATGTAAGATTTTGTCCGAAAAAGTTATTTAAATAATTAGTTACTGATAAAAAATATATTATAATATAGGTTTTAAATGATTGTGATATATATATATATATATGAATGTGTGTGTATGTATATATATAATAGAGTATTTTATTTGTAGTGTATACATAATATATACATATATATGATATTTTTGTATAATATACGTATATGTATATATAAAGTATAATATAAATGTGTACAATTTAAAATATAATATATTATTTTTACCCCTAATTATAATGTAAGTGTATAATTGTAGATATTATACATAATACATATGAAAATAGTATAACTATGCATATATATATTCATGTAGTCTATACGTAACGTATACATGTGTATAATTTATTTATGTGGTTAAATACACGACAAAATTCAGAGATCCGTAATTTCGAATAAAAAAATCAACACAAATCAACGATTTCAAAACCCAGAACTAATTCCACACGATAAATTGATAGTGCAAGTTGTTCACAAAAAACAACATACAACTTGCATAAAGCCATAGATCAAGCGATGTGTGTGCCCAGTGTGTGCAGGCTTTAAATACACAAATATGTGAAAGATAGAGAGAGACAATGAGAAAAAAGAAATAGAGTCGTGGGAAGCCATGACATACATATTTACAGAGAAAGAGAAAGATGCGTATTTTCAATCTGCTTTGAGAGAAAGAAAGAGACGCATATTTCTCTCTCTACCCCAAAATAGTCGACAGGGTATTTTGGGTTTGTTTGACCAAACCCATTATGGGTTATTTGGGGTTATTTGGCCAAACATGGGTCATTATGTTTGGTCAAATAACCCACAACCAAATGTGTTTTGAGCTGGGTTTTGGTCATAAATCCAACCCAAAATAAAAACAAACGTAGCCTTAAATGTTTCTATGTACATCCTAGCTAAATCCGATTCACTTGTTTTTGAGAATTAATTTTGAATTGGATTTGACCAGGTCTAGATTAAAACTTTTCATAATCACGGGCCAAAAAGAAATTAGTTTTCCACACTTTTTTCTAACTCAAATTATTTAAAACAAGACACGATCTAGGTTACAAGATCTATCCCTATCAATTACAAACTTATATTCTTATCACATAGTATGATTTATTATTAGTAAGAATATGACTTCTTTGTCTTGCTTCAAGGAGGCAGTACTTTTCTTACCAAACACATATACAAGTTCTAAATTAATATCTCATTAAATCAATTCCTACATTCTTTTCTCTCATTCTTTCAGGAACGTGCCAGACCATAATAGCCATGGGAGGGGGGCCATTATAGAGCTGTCATTTTGATATATATTGTTATAAGAAAATTAATTGTATATTCTGCACAACTTTGACCCTACGCATGTAACATTATTGTTCAATTATATATCAGTTAAATATATTCACCTACTCGAAAATCATAATTCTAGTTTAATTTGATTGTACTCTAGTATAATTAATACTATTTTATCTTATGATTGGTCCATGTACCATTATTCATTTTCCTCGGAGTTTAATTGTTTAATAATTTGATGATTATGCTATATATGATACTACTATCCTACATCAGTCGCAAACTCTCATTTCCATAATGAGGTGCCTTTCACGTATAAACTCGTGGGGCTCCATCCGATGCAATACCTTGTCTGATGCATGAGAAGTCAAGTGCATATCATAATTAATTTAAAATCATGGGTAGACTCGAATTAGTGAAACAATTGATGAATAATTGGATGGTAAGAAAACTTGAATTTCTATTTATTTGTTTTGGAAATGTTTACAGTAATTATTGCCCAACTTTCACCAAGAGAAAAGTTAATTAAATATCAGCAAAATGTAGTCAATTCATGAGCACTAAGTTTCTTTTAAGATTCACCTGAGATACTACATATGAAGCTAGACGAGATAGAATTTCAGTAAAAAGCACAAGAACGTGCTACCAGCTAACTCCAAATGCTGTGGGAATAGTCAAAATGCGCTTTTAAATGATTAAAGGAAGAAAGCATATATAAAAACCCTATTAATTCCCACTGCGTATAACTTGCATGCAATGACAGAAATATCTTTAATGGAAGCAAACAGTGGGAAAATGACAGAAAATAAGATTTATTTTGATTGTATTGTACCCCATATATATACATATATAATTATATTCTCTTGAGGGGTATATATAATATTCCCCCACAGTCTGTGATCAATCATATTATCAAAGATATTTGTACCACAAAGTGGGGGCTCGTTGTTTGAGGATCGCACATCGTAATCACGCTTTCATCATTATATGAAAGAAAATGCGTGATGCAGGCAAAATAAATCAGACCGAGTTCAACAATTGGACGTGTCAAATAAGTATTATGATATTTGATTGTTGAGTTATAGATCTGGCCCAACAAACTTATAATCATTAGGGTTTTTTGTGCTCTACAATTGTTAATATTTTTTTTAAAGCATTTGGAGGAACTTTTTCTTTGAGACAGTACACGAATTTCTCTACAATATTTCTGACTTAAGTGTCGGAGGGACAATGCTACAAAAACTCTCACGTGCCTTCTCTATTCTCTTGTAGGTAGAGAATTCATCTTGAAGATTTATGGTGCAGAATTCGACCACATCAATGTGTTTGAGCTAGCTCTAGGGCTTATTAATATATAGTTATTTAGTGTGTGTATGTGTGTGTATATATATATTTGTGTGTGTGTGTGGTGTGTCCTGTTTTATAGTGTTCTTCCGACATGTATGGTTCTTCTTCTTCTTTAGGAACAATATTAACTTTTTCCTGTACTTAGATTGGATTGATAAAGCATCTATTAGATTCTGTGTTTTAATCATTTTGTGTTCAAACCCATATATGATTATGGATTTTTCTTTTTCTGTGTGTCCCTACAAATATGTATGAATGATTTATGATGTTGCCAAACAGAAAAAAGTGTTTATCAATCAGCTTGTGGAAGATTGGTTGGCTATTACTGTACAAGATTTTGTGTGGTTGGTAATTTGTCCTTCATTCCAAAAATATATAAGGCATGCAAGTATGTATATGAATTTCCCTATATACAAGGAGGGGAAAATTATTTTTTGGTCCGTTAACTTGGACTCCTTTGCGTTTTAGTCCGTTAACTTGACACCTTATAAAATTAGTCTGTTATCTTGGCATTTTTTTTAATTTTTGGTTCTTTTCGCTGATTTGGGGATAAATTGCATCTTAATTTGGGAATAAATTGCAAATCGAGGGAAAATTGGGGGGGGGGGGGGGGAATTCATTAAAAAATTTAAAAAATTGAAAAAACAGAAAATATTCTTTAAAAAATTGAAAAAAATGAAAAATTCATTAAAAATTTGAAAAAACAAAAAAAAATCATTAAAAATTCATTAAATAATTGAAAAAATCGAAAAAATTCATTAAAAATTTTAAAAAATTGAAAAAATTCATTAAAAAATTGAAAAAATTGAAATCCGAAATTTTTCGGATTTCAATTTTTCAAAAAAATCCAAAAAAATTTAAAGAAAAAAATCATTAAATATTGTCGGGAAAAATTATTTTAATGGATTTTTTTTAATTTTTTCTTTAAATGAAATTTAGAGAAAAATAATTTTCCCCGACAATATTTAATGAATTTTTTTTTGTGAATTTCAATTTTTTCAACTTTTTAATGAATTTCCCCCCAATTTTCCCCCATTTGCAATTTATCCCCAAATTAAGATGCAATTTATCCCAAAATCAGCGGAAATGACCAAAATTTAAAAAAGTGCCAAGATAACGGACTAATTTTGTAAAGTGTCAAGATAACGGATTAAAACGCAAAGGAGACCAAGTTAACGGACTAAAAAACTAATTTTCCCTAAAAGAGAGTATGATACGTTATAATATAAGTAAAGGGACTAAAATTCGAACATGATTTCTTATTGCAATTTCTCGTTGCATCTACAAGACGAAGATGTGTGATTGTGTCCGATTGGCATATTTTTCTAATGGTAAATAAAAAATAGTTACGTGTCATACATTTATATATATCTTGCAAATAGAAGATGTGATATAAAATTGTAATAGATCTGACTTTCAATAGAAGATCACATTTTTCGCAACTAGAGCGAAGAAGAGCCAGGCTGGTGACATTCCAGAAGCGCCAATTCGAGTTTGCTTTCTTGTTGGTCTTTTTGTTGCTAAAATATTTATTTTTAATGAAATTTATGTATAAGATTAATTTAGAAGCTCAAGAACATGAGCTCATAAACATAGAGAATGGAGCTCGAGAACTAGCTCAAGCTCAATAAGTTTGAGAATGCTCAAGTTCAAATCTAGCTATTGTCAAACCAGTTCGACTCGATGGTTGACCATTATTCTCAAATCAATAATTATTTAGATCTATACATTTTTCATTTTTTATCTTTTACTTTTTAAAAAGTAGCATTAATGTCTTTTTATAAGTGTGAGGACTTATGAAAATTTTATTTTCAGCTGTTATTTAATATATTAATTACGGGATGATTGAATTGAACTCCCCTGAACTATAAACATTTGACATCCACACCCCTCATCCTTAAATTTATTGACATGGACCTCCCTTCCTTCACTTTTTCATTATATATATATATATATATATATATATATATATATATATATTACTTATAGACTAAAATGCCCTCCACTAATGAATTAAAAAAGGTAAGTTTTACTTACTATGGCATCTACACCCATCATCCTTAAATTTAGGGATAATTGCATAAAACTCCCTCTGTGTTATTTCAAAAATGCTAAAAACCCTCTGTATTAACGAAATAGACTAATCATCCCCTGTGTTCTTAAAAAGTGTGCAAAAAAGCCCAATTTCATTAAAAAAATGAGTGTGATTTTCATGTTTTTCACCTTTATTGACATGTTCATTTGTCATTTATATACTCTTTATATTTTATAAAAGGTAAATAGTGTCAATTCACCCAAAAAACACATATTTTCTTCTATCGTTTTAACAAAATTGGGCTTTTTTGCACACATTTTAGGAACACAGGGGGTGATTAGTCTATTTCGTTAACACGGGGAGGTTTTATTCAATTATCCCTTAAATTTATTGACATGGACCTCCCTTCCTTCACTTTTTCATTACATATATTATAGTAAAAGACTAAAATGCCGTCCACTATTGAATTAAAAAAGGTGCCTTTTACTTACTAATATGTTGGAGAATGAAAATTATCAAAATATTATAAATGACATAATAATATTATTATAATTATTATTAATAATAGAATAATAATAATAATAAGTGAGGCATCCACAATTAAAATTTTCTAAAAATATAACTAACTCCTAAAAGAATATCATCTAGGTTAGTCATGAATTTCTTTGGGGATGTAAAAATTTCATTGCTTAAGTATGTTAGTATAGTTCAAATATTTCTATATACAAGAATAATTCTAATGTTCTTAATTTTAACAAAATTAAATAAATACAGAAGTAACAACCTAATAAATTAATTTTTTTATTCCAAAATTCTATTTGTTCAAATATATTTTTTCTTAATAAAATCCAACAACTTCCTCCAAAATGGTGTTGATTTAGAAGTAGCATATTCTATTAAAAAAAAATGGCCCTCTTAAATAACACCATGATTTTATTCTTAATTAAATAGGTATAGTAATAAGTGTAGGAAAATAAATAAAAGTTTAAAGTTAATAAAAGTTTAAAGTTAAAGAAAAATCAGAATGTAATATTTTTCCATTCTTTCTTTAAGCTGGCTTTTTAATTGAAAGATATGAAAGCTCCAAATTATCACCAAAAGTCCTTGATCCTGAATGTAAAATTATACTACATACAATATGAAAAAAATAAAAAGAAATACTGATTTTTTTAATTCAAAATTGCCACAAAAAAATGGTGTAACAAATTAAATTAGCTTAATCAAAATAATAATATATCTTTTCATGAAATTTAGCGTTAGTTGTATAGAAGAGAGTTAAAATTAATATTTAGAAATAATATTTTTTGGATTGTAAAAGGAGTCACGATTAATTTATTTTCTTAAATAATTTAAAATTTTGAGATTTGAGAGCTAAATTTGTAGAATTGTTTGATTTAAAATGCTTTGTTATTATGTAATCTAGTGATAATTTAATAATCTACAACCAATGATTTAATTCATCCTTTTTTTAGCCCAAATGAGAAGGGCTTTTTAGTTTTTTATTAGTGAATCTAATGGAAAAGTTGAAAAGATGGAGATTATGTCAATATATCAAACATGAGGAATGTAGATGTCAAATGTCCGTAGTTCGAGGGAGGTTGATGCAATTTTCCCTGTTAATTACTCATAAAAAAGACAGCAAGATTTCTAAATTACTATAAAATTTGATAATGGATGTAAGGACATCATTGACTATCGGGCATAGGAAAATTTTTATTTTTGGTCCTCCAGTTGTATGTCGAATTCGATTTTGGTCCCCCAATTACTACATTCATCAAATGTACTCCCTAAACTACCATATTTTCATCAAATGTGGTCCCTCCATCTAGTTTTCCATCAAATTGGTATCTGTCGGGGTTAATTAAAATGTCAAAAATTACATTTTGCACCCCAAAATCACGAATTTTGATCATTTCCACTCCAAAAAAGAAAAGTAACAAATTTCACCCTTTTATCATAATTTTTCAAATTTGATGATAGAATTAACAATTGATCATTACATTGTGATGATTTCTTATCCCTTTTTAATGGTAATTTTGATCATATACACACTTCGCAAAATTCATTTTATCACTTTAAACAGACTCTGCAAACTTAATAACAACAATATGAAAAATCATTAGAGATAGAATAAATAACAAAAACTCAAAAAAGTAGAGATGACTAACAAAATATATACAAATCCAAAGTACGATTTTAGAGAGAAAGAGGAACAGGGAGTGGAGAGAAATTTATTAATCTCTATCTTGTTGGTTCATTCACGATTTTGTAAAAATAGAAGAAAAAGTTGAAGATAAGTCATTTATTTACTGTGGCTATAGAAACAAATATGATATTATGTGGGTTTATGAGAGAAATTAGAGGAATTTGAATAATTGGGATGTGGTTACAAATCGTGCAATAAATTAACAAATATTTTTATCAACAAATTTAGTTTCTTGCCTTGATTTAAAAGAAATTATCTCAATTAGACTCGGATAACCCATTTCGCAACAACTGTGGTGGTAATATTTTAACAAATATTAACTCGTGAAAAAATGAAATACGCTATATACAATTTGAAATGCAAATCATCAATTAAATATAATTACGAAAATATTTTTGTTCCTCCTTGACATCTTATTTTTTACATTTTTGTTGTTTTGAACAATGTAGTAAAGTCGTAGATATGGATGAGAAGTGGGTTGTGATATAATTTGTGAATAAAATTATGATAAAATGGTGAATATTCTTTAGTTACTCTTTTTTGGGGTGGAAATGGTCAAAAAGTGTGCTTCTAAGGTGCAAAATATAATTTTTGACATTTCAATTAATCCAAATACCAATTTTACTGAAAATTAGACGGAGGGACCACATTTTACAAAAATGTGGTAGTTTAAGGATTACATTTGATTAGTGTTATAACTGAGAGACTACAAATAAAATTTTCCCTCGGACATACTATGTTGCGACATTTGGCTAATTTGGGACTAGGCAATTTGTTGTTTTATTTCATTCATTCCTCAAGTTGATTACTATTTTTTAAAATATTTGATGACAAGAACGTATAGGCTTCGTATGGTCGTGTTTTCGAAAATGAATTTTGAGTTTTTATTGGAGAATGTGTATTATAAAAATGTGTGAAAATATTAATTTTTTTTGTTTGTTTGGATGTGTTTTTGAGAAATGTTTGGAAATTGTGTAAATGTGATATAAAGTTGATTGAATTAGTTATATATTTAATGATAATGAGAGAAAAAATTAGAATAATATTTTATTTATGATAAAGTAAGAAAGAGAATATGTTGGATAGTTGAATTATGTAATTAATGAAGAGAGAAAATGAAGTGATTGAATTGATGAAATGATAAGTGGTTATATAGGAGAATGTGTAGTAGAATTTAAAATTTGAGTATTTTCTATAAAATTTACCTTGAAGTGTGCATTTTTCATTTTTTGATAATTCAAAAAATAAAAATACACTTAAAAAACACAACCATACATAGCCTAGCCTCTGTGGTAACAATTTTCGTAATATGGCTTTGTAATGATTTGAGTTGACTCTTTTCATTTATCAATATTTATGCATAATCTTATAATTACAATTAATTACCCAATAGACCAATATAATTAGGACAAAAAGGTTTAGTCCCAGTTAATATAAGTACAAATTTAATCATTATCTAATCAAACTTTATGTACTTTCTCCGAATAATCATAGCTTTATAATTAATTGCCATTATAGTGTCATATTTACATCATCATAACAGTTTTTAAAATAGTAGATTTTAAAATTTGAGTATTTTTTGTAAAATTTATTTTGAAGGGTGCATTTTTCATTTTTTGATAATTCAAAAAATAAAAATACACTTAAAAAACACAATCATACATAGCCTAGCCTCTGTGGTAACAATTTTCGTAATATGGCTTTGTAATGATTTGAGTTGACTCTTTTCATTTATCAATATTTATGCATAATCTTATAATTACAATTAATTACCCAATAGACCAATATAATTAGGACAAAAAGGTTTAGTCCCCGTTAATATAAGTACAAATTTAATCATTATCTAATCAAACTTTATGTACTTTCTCCGAATAATCATACCTTTATAATTAATTGCCATTATAGTGTCATATTTACATCATCATAACAGTTTTTAAAATATTTATTTCCTTCTTTTTGGTTATAAATAAATAAAATTATCTGAATTTAACAGCCTTATTGATCATGTCAATCGTCACGTACAACAAATTAGCTGTGTCCTAAAATAAAGTGATATTTGGTGGCTTACGTGAATCAACTCTCGATAAATATTTACCACACACATTATTAAAATATATGTCGAACTCTCAAAAAATATTTACCACACACAATATTAAAATATGTGTAAGATCTATCAAAATGTATATTTATATATATATTTTTATTATATTTTAACACTTTATGTAATGATATTTTCCTAGACTTGGATTCTGAGAACCATCAAATATTACCCTTGAAATACTGCAACCAAGCAATCAAACATTGTCAAAAATAAAGCAATCAGCATCAGTGGCAGTGGCAGTCAATTGCAGGCCGCAGCCGTTCGATCAACGTCCCGCGTGATGCGACACCATCCGACGGTCCCAGAGGTGATGACCACCATTGACATTTTTAGACCCTCAACGTAACCAAAAATTTCCAAAATGAGCAAAAGGGTTATCGACACGTGTCCATTTGGATGACCAAAGCGCACGCCACTGTCAACTCAATTAAATAATCACCACAGTATTTGTTATTGTAGTAGTATAGTTGATTGTCCAATAGTTTTGATTTCGTCCATGCCTTTGTACAACGGAAAACAAACTAGACTAGAAAAGGTTCAAAAGATTTTCAATTTGAGTTATAATCATAAGGGTTAAATACAAAATGTATATTTAACTATTTTTTTGTTTTTTTGATTAAATCGCCTTCATGTCTTGGTGGGAGGTATTATGGGATCTCGACCATTTATTGATCTTCAAAAAAAGAAAATTGTAATCTATCCATTCTATATAAACCATAAAATTCCAGAGGTAGTTGATCTCGTAGAAGCACTGCACTTGAATTCCGATCACAAGCAATATTCACTTTAACTATTTTTGTTTTTGTTTATACCTTCGGAGTAGGGTAGTAAATCAATCGAGTCGAGTAGAATCAAAGTTATTAATCAAACTTGTTTGAACTATTATCGAATTTTAAAATTTGTGTTTTTGGTTGGTTTGATTGTTGACCGAGCGCAGCTCAAATGGGCTTTTATCAAATCGAATACGAGTCGAGGTCAAACCGATTTTTATCGAGCCCAAAACGAGTCGAACTCGAGTAACTTGATTTTCTTGTATATATTTTATTATTTTTTACTAATTGAGTCGACCTCGAACCGAGTTTGAAAACTTATCGAACACAAAAAGTTGTTCAAGTTTAGTTTGATATGTTAACGAGTTGGGCTCTTAACGATCGATCTCGAGTCGAGTAATTTGGTTCATCTTCCAATCATACTTATATTAATGGACCATTTTGTTACTTTAAAAAATTTCAGGAAGTATACGTGACAATAGAGATAATTTAGGAGTGCATTTCTTTAACAAATTTAAAGCGACAATTATAACATTTTTCAATAATTGATCCCAAAGTTTCTTAAAAGCGATGCAAATTGAGAGTTGAGAACAATGTAAAACAGAACTTTTTGAAGGTCTTTCATATATGCAATGACCCAAGGAAACAGTTCTCCTCCTACCATTGAAGGGGAGAATTGAGAACAATGTAAAACAGAACTTTTTGAACGTCTTTCATATATGTTGGAGAATTACCACCAAAACATATATATATATATATATATATATATGTTGGAGAACACGACAAGGGTTGCAAGTTTTTGGTTTTTCATGTTTGAGTCTAGAAATAAGAATTTAATTCTTATCTTTTTAAGAACTAGTGAAACCTATAAAATTCATTGGATATTTATGGTTGTGTTTTCGAAAATGAATTTTGAGTTTTTATTGAAAAATGTGTATTATAGAAATTCATGTGAAAATATTAATTATTTTCTTTGTTTGGATGCGTTTTTGAGAAATATTTGAAAATTGTGTAGATATAATATAAAGTTGATTGAATTAGTTATATATGTAATGATGATATAAGAAAAAATTAAAATAATATTTTATTTGTGATAAAGTAAGAAAGAGAATGTGTTGAATAGTTGAATTATGTAATTATTAAAGAGGGTGAATGAAGTGATTGAAATAATGAAATGGTGAGTAGTTATATAGGAGAATATGTAGTAGGATTTAAAATTTGAGTATTTTCTATAGAATTTAGCTTGAAGTGTGTATTTTTATTTTCATTTTTTAGTAATCCAAAAAAAAAAAAATATTCCCAAAAAAACATAAAAATAGAGAGCCAATTGTGTTTAATCATGTGTACGATGAATCTTATATAAATGATTATAAGTAGTTAGAACTGTGCGTCATTCAAGTTCCTAAAAATGCTGTAAAGTATAGATACATTATATATTAATACTCCATAAATTAAAGAGAGGCATAAACATTGTTCTCAGTTTTGACCAAAAGGAAATTCTTATATGCAATCAGTCGTTTATGTACAATATGTATATAACCTTTCATATATTTTGATGGTGTAACATAATTGCAACTGCATAGTTAATATTTGATCAAATTCGATACATAAGAGTTTCTACATTATAAGTTAATTATCTTTCATGTTGATTATTCTATTTTTCACAGTCTCTCTTTTCCTCTCGCTCTCCTCCTTCTTATGTTTTACACATTCTCTTTTATTTTATGGGAAAACTGTACCAACACCCACTGCTATAATAGGTAATTATACAAACTTACCATTTTATAATTAAATTTAGGGATTATTGTACTGGGTACCCCTGAGGTATTGTGAAATTACAAAAAATATCCCCTAATTCAAAAAATTACATCTAACATCCAAACCGTTTATTCCGTCTAACATTTGGCACCTTCTATTAGGGTTTCACTATTGTGCCGTTAAAAATATTTGTGTACTTCCGAAACTACCCCTAATTATGTAACCATAATTTTTCAGACGGTTATACCCTTTGGGTGTTTCTGTAATGTTTTTGAAATCAAAGGTATGTAAATGAAATATTTTGGACTTATTTAATATAATTTAATTTAAAATAAAGTAAAATATATATTCTTATTATAGTAATAAATAAAAAGAAAAATAATATATTTAATATATTAAATTTGATAGATATCTCAGAGAAAATAAGATAAATTAAAAAAAATAGTGAAAATATTTGAATTATATTTCATAATTTTTGAATTTGAGAGTTGGAATTATATCAAAATGTTAAATTTGTCCTAGATATTATTAAAGTATTTTTACTTGCTTTATTTAAAAATTATCAAAAACAGAATATTAGAAACTATTTTTGTATTCCTTAGAAATGAATAAATATGAATAAACCAAAAAAAGGAAAAAAGAAAAGAAAAGGAAAAAATGCATAGCAGCAAGGGTAAATTAGGTCAAAGTGATTAAAATGCACAAAGAGATTGACAAATATGCTCCATCCAAATACACTATACAAACCTATGCCTCTCTCGTTTAACTTAAACTTAAAATGCCTAATTTACCCTTACTTATATTTGGCAATTTAAAAAAAATCAGCATATAATTAATATCGAAAATGACCCTTTAGAATAGCACAATCTCAATTTCTCCCCTTACCATCGTGAACGAGGGAAATCTCCCAACTCAAATCCCTAATTTTTTTTTGTTCTTCCCCACCAAACCTAGAACCGAAATCCCCCGTTCTGCCCCCAATTCTTGCATGTTACATCGTTCGATCCGCAAATTGGAAGCTACATTTTCTTGTCTTGATCTTCCCCCCAAATCTCACCAAACCCTAGAACCCAAATTCCCTTCTTCCCCAATTCTGCACTTTAATTCTTTAGATCCGCATATTGGAAGGTAAAGTTTGTTGTCATGTTTAAAGAACAAAACTGTTATTTTGGTTTAAGTTTCGATCTTGCCCGTTACATGTACCGTAAATTATGAAAAGTTTGTTTTGGTTAAAGTTCGTTTTACTTGAACTTAGTTTAGAAGTTGATGTCATCTAATGTGTTTTGGGAAAGAATTGTTGATTGTTCCTGTTTAGAGGAAATTGAAGATCATAATACTAAGGGGTGTGTGTAATTTTACTTTGTTGCATTAAGCTAAATGAATATTCATTGATTGGATGTAAATTGAAGACTAATTTGTTGAAGAAAAAGGTTGTCAAATTTAATTGGTGTTTGTTAAGTTGGAATTTAATTGTATGCAAAACTTGAAGAATATATTATAATTTTTCCATTTCCGACCATTTTTCAGCAGCTAAGAAATTGCAAAATAAGCAGAGAAAGCATCAGTTTCCCTATTGTTATTTCAGAGCATAAATTTTGTTCTATTTTATGTCTTATATCACTTGAAGTTTATATAGAGATTTAGGGTTTAGATATATTAGACTTTATAAAAGTTTATATTTAACTTCTTTTACGAAGAGGTAATAACATACTGTGATTTTTCTCCCGTTTCTATTGTTGTAGGACGACTATATACTAGTGTAATACAACCAAATTTTTAACTGTGTTCTTTATTTTTGTAGTAAAATGTGTGGATTAGTGATCTATTATATGTACGACGGTGAGTGGAAGGTAATAGAGGGAGGCCGTAGACCTCAAGAATGGGAATGGTTGTCAAACAATGGTTATGAAATGCGTAGTTTTGCACTAACCGGAGTTGATCCAGAGTCGATGACACATTCAGATTTTTTACATTGTGTGTTTGAATCGGTTCCTTTTAAATGGAAGCATTATGAAATTAGAGTGAGTTATATTTCATCCTCTTGTAACGTTCGTACCCCTGTATATATCTTGACTGATAGTGACTTAAATTGTTATTTTCTAGACTTATGTCCATTATCGAAAAAACGAAGCCTTCTGCATGTCGAGTTTTTTTTGAAGAATTTTTCGGAGGAGGAAGAGGAGAAAATTTGTTTTGAAAATGATTTAGTGAGTGATTATAAATCTGCCCCCGGTCAGTCTGGTGTTGTTTTAAATAAGCCCACGTCCCCGCCCATGTTGAAAGCCTCTGCACCCACTCCTTGTAAACTCAATCCCCTTTGTACTCCGAGTAGTGTGGAAAATATGAACTCTATTCCTCCTGCAACCACTTCTTGTAAACCCAATCCCCTTTGTACTCCTAGTAGTGTGGATAATCAGAACACAAATCTTTCTGCAACCGCTCCTTCGAAACCCACTCCCCCTTGTACTCCAATTGTTGAAAATGTGAACTCAAGTCCTGCTGTAACCACTCCATCTTCCTACAAAGTTCACTCTGCTCCCATCCCCCGATCAGATTTCGTGGATGATGCTATTCCTAATGAGAGTCCTGAAATATACAACTTTGATGACGGTCTAGATCTTGTGCTTGGTCAGGAATTTGCTAGCAAAGAAGAGCTGAAAGAATTGGTTTACAAATCTGCGTCCAAGAATTGTTTTGATATTATTGTATCCAAGTTATGTAAAGATATCTTGGCATATAAGTGTAAAGTCCAGGATTGCCAGTGGAGAATTCGTGCATCAATTACTGGAAAGTCAAAAAATTTCATGTTAAAAACTCATTATAGCACCCATACATGCGCCTCTACATTGGTAAATAGATATAAAAAGTCCACTTCAAATATCGTTGTTGGAGTTGTGAAAGATATGTTTGTGAATCTGTTAGATTCACCACCTCCTAGGGTGATAAGGGATATTATGAATAAGGGAGGCATTGGTGTTTCTTACTACAAAGTTAGGTGTGGTAGAAACATTGCTATAAATAGTAGTAGGGGTGATCCAGAGGCTAGTTATGGGATTCTTCCTAAATATTTGTATATATTGGAGAAGGTGAATCCGGGTATAGTAACTCATTTGTGCAAAGATGCCAATAATGTTTTCCAGTCTTTGTTCTTTGCTTTGTGGCCATAAGAAAAGTGCTTGTTATTGACAGCTCACATTTGAAGACCAAGTATAAGGCTGTATTACTTGTATGTACTGCAGAAGACGGCAATAAACATCAGTATCCCCTTGCGTTTGCTGTGGTTAATAAAGAATGCGATGAAAGTTGGATTTGGTTCTTGGAGAGATTGCGGGATGTGATACCCGATCGTGACGATTTGGTGGTCATTTCTGATAGACACGCATCTATTAAAAATGTTGTTCATACAGTTTTCCCAAGGTCTTCACATGGCTACTGTACGTATCATATAGCTCAGAATCTCAAGAACAATGTTTCTGCCAGTACTGGCGCCAAGCAAAAGAAAAAGGCAAAGGATAGCATTGTGGCAAAGTTTGTGGCTTGCACTGAAGCATATACTGTGCCCGAATTTGAAAAGCTATTTACTGACCTCCAACAAAGGCAGCCTGAATCAAATCTTAGGTACCATCAATATCTTAAAGAAACTCTGGCTGTGAAAGAGCATTGGGTGCGTTGTTACTCCAGAGGTTCACGATACAATATTATGACAACGAATGGTGTGGAGTCCATTAATGTTGTCTTGACTAGTGCAAGATCATATCCGATAATTGTTTTGTTGGATGAGATTTTGATGTTAGTAAGTAAGTGGTTCAACAAGCACCATAACGACGATGTAGCGGGGTCCTTGTCACAGAAACTCATTTCTGAAGTGGAGAGAACGATGCACGCAAGGAGGAAAGATTCTATTTTATTTAAAACACGCGTTTTAAATGAGTGTACAGGTGAGTACCTTGTTCAGTGTGATGATAAAACATTCTCGTTGACTTGCAAGCGATAAAGTGTAGTTCCGGTGTTTTTGATATTGACCATATCCCATGCGCGTGCGCGATTGCATCATTTAATGGGGATGATGATGATGGCTTGCATGAATTAGTGTCTAAATATTATTGAAAAGATAATTGGGTATTGGCTTATGTACAAACTATATACCCCGTCCCTAGTGACTCCGACTGGATCATCCCCGTTGAAGCAGAGGCAAATATTGTTGAACCTCCCCTGTGCAAAGAAAAGCGTGGAGCGATTCGGAAAAATTGCTATGAATCTGTTGGGAAGAGAAAGAAAAGCCACAAAAGACATGTTAAAGATCCATCTACCTTTTAAACAATTGTTTTATTTGTGGTATAAAAGTATAAACGATATTTTGTCTCATATGTTTTATTCATATGTCGTATTTTTTTGGTTTAATGTATGATAAGTATTTTGATGTTTTTTTTCTTTTGCAGGAACAATATTCTCTTTCGACCTTTTTTCCTGAATGGTCACTCGGGCTGTTTGCCCAACACTCATTATAATACTATCACTTGTAATACTACTATCACTTGGGCTGTTTGACAGGTTGAAGCTTTAGTGATTGAAATCGGGACGAGTTTGTACATTCTCGTCGAAGAGTGTTATTGTAATTTGCGTTGGAGCTAACTGACAAGACAATGGCTTTATTCACCATTCATTGTGCTTTAAATAATAGCAGAAGATGAGTCTGTATTGTGCTGAACTAGGAGTTTCACATACTGGATACTGGGATTCATAGATGATAGTTTTGGAAATTGTTTTGTGATTTTGAGAATTTCAATTTATTGATTGTATCTTGTGTTGGATGTATTTTTATCGAATTGCAAAATATGTCTTCATTTATTTATTTATTGAACATGCTAAACTAGGAGTTACACATACTAGATACAGGGATTCATAGATGATAGTTCTGGAGATTTTTATTAAATTTTGAGAATTTCAATTTATTGATTGTATCTTGTGTTGGATGTATTTTTATTGAATTGATACTCAAAGCAAAAGATGTCTTCATTTATTTATTTATTGAACATGCTGAACTAGGAGTTACACATACTGGATATAGGGATTCATAGATGATAGTTCTGGAGATTTTTATTAAATATATGGCCTGATTGTATTGGACTATAACTATTAAATTCCTATATGGTCTTAAATTTCCTCTGAAACCTCGACATTTTGGATTTTCGGGGGTCTCGAAGTGCAAATCTCACCTTCGATCCAATTTTACTCTCAAATCATATTTTCCTAGGAGATTTGGTTATTACTTCACTCTCAAACCATATTTATTTTATATTTTTCGCCACACATCTTAGTCATACTACTTGACAAAATTCACTATACGTACATTATATATAGAATATTATTTATGTAAAAGATGCATAATTATGATATTTAAAGTTACACAAATTTTCATTGTAAATTCCCAACTATTTCAATAAATTTTCATGATTTCTTTAAAATCAAAATCTCAATTTTGAATATCCCAAAATTTCCGTAAATTTAATACCCAGATATCGATACCAATACCGATATTTAATACCTTGAATATCTGGCATAGTTCATTAAGATGGATAATAATAAGTTTAAATTGTAATATGAATAACTTATAATGCATTTGAAAAATATACCAAAAACGGAATGACTTATAATTAACATAAAATAGGAAATGATACAAATATATTAGCCTATGAATTGATTAGCTTAATCAGTTAATCTAGACAAAATGATAAATTCAATGTTCGATTATATAGTAGTTTTCCTTAATAATACGTACCCTAAACCCTACACTCTAAAAGAGTAACCCCTAAACCCCAAACCAAAATAATTTTCCCGCCCCTTTTAGGGTATTTGTTTAAAAAGTTGAATTTGGTGTTTTCCTTTTCCCGGCGATTTTATTTCCAAATTTTGATATTCCTCTATCTGACATATCGGTATTATTAGTAGGGGGTCCATGGTAAAATCGTGTTTGTAACTCACGTTTTTTCGGGTTAATACTTATACTCCGAATCGAAGAGAGAGAAACTGTAACTTAACACATTTTGGCTGGAAATTTGCAACAATCGAAGTGAGAGAAAGGAGTCCCAAATCCATCCATAGGGTTTGAAGAAGGTGAACAGGTTTTTTCTTAGAATTTAAGGTAAATTGATACTTACTGAATTTGTTCTTAGTTTTCATTTTCATTGTTTTAAGAAAATTAAATTCGTATTTGTATCCCTTTTTTTTTTTTTTTGTGAAACCCTAGTTTAGTTTAGTTTATGGGTCTCATTTGTTTTTTTAAGGGCTTTTGCTATCTGAGTTGAATTAGTTCATTATGGTTATTGTTTTTGAACAATGTTTGTCTAAATACACCTTTTTGGGTTGGTTCCGTCGGAAGTTTTGTTTTGTTTTGTTACAATCATATTTCTAATATGTAGTTAATTTGGCTGAAATATAATCATATTTATTTATAGTTGACCCTTTTTCTATTATCAGGATGAATCAATGTGGAGTACTTGTCTGATGTGCTCTCAGTACTTGTCAAAGGGCGAGGGGATGTGAATCATGTGCCTATAGGTTTAAACTGAAATCTGAGGTAATTGAGCTATTGTCTGCGGTGGTCTTCTCAATAACGGGGATGGAGTCTTCTAGAGCATCCATCTATGACAAACAAAATTATTGTATTTTTAAACAATATGATAGTGTCTTCTGTGTTGTTGCGGAATATGACCAACAACAAAAGAACCGTGTGCATCCGCGTCAAAGGTATGTGTTGTATAATAATATATGATTGATTCTTTTTCCAACCTTTATGTAACTAATTTGAGTGTAATGTGCAACTTGATTCCTCCTGGTCTTCTGATGAGAGGCCCTTATGTGCAAACACACCACAAGCCACCAAAAAATTCCGATCCATATAAGGAGAAACTTCATGCAGCCAATGATTCCTGCTTGTACATTACCTTCAGAACGAAGGTAAAACAGTTAATATCGATGATGGTTAATAATCATTATCTCTCAAACTCTACTAGAAAGGTAATTAAGAAAAACGATAATATTCACCTGTTGAATATTATCGTAAAGGAAATAGATAATGATAATGAAGTATTGTCACATGATTGTGACAATTTTGAGGAATGGGTTCAATCCAACGATTTTGCAAGCGATGATGAGGCATTTGGTGTGGAGTGTGAACGAATTTAAGCGTCTAATGTCCGAGTTTGTACATTGTCCACGAATAGTGTTATTGTAATTTGTGTAATGATTCTTTAGAGAATGTGTGTATCATCTATGTATTTTGTTTGTTTGGGCTGTTGTGGATTAAACTGAAATTTGTGGGTAAACGAACACGAATCACTGTTTTGTTTTCGTATTTCAATTTATGGATCCTGTGTTGTTAGAGCCTTAGAGGTATATTTATCTATGTTGTGTCTCTACTCTCTAAATTTTTGATTTTTACATGTGCAATTTAATGGGTGCAAGTCTAATGTGCAATATACCTCTAATGTTGTTAGAGGTATATTTCAATTTAATGGGTACATGAGATTTTTACAGGAAAATGTGCATCATCTGTGTGAAATTGTATTGTTTTAGCAGTTGTTTGGAACATTATATTGGATACAGGGATTCATAGCAGTTGTTTGATACTGGATACAGGGATTCATGGCTTTGTTTGGAACATTATATTGTTTTAGCAGTTTTTTTTGGGTGAAAGTGACTTGTACTGCAGTTTTTTTTTGGCAACTTAATGGAACATGAATGACATTTTGTGGTATTTGAATGAAGTTTGTGAGTTTTGCGATTTATCTTGTATTCAATGATCTCTTGTTGCAGTTGTGATTATAGGTGCATTTAGTGCTGAGTTTTGTGTATAGGATATAACAGAACATAAACTACTAAAATTAAACTGATAAACAACAAAACATAAACTAAATGTCAATTGGAAATACATAACATACATAGATAAAATATTTTGATAATTTTTTCTCACAAGTGAAGTTGAACCAAATTCCCAACTTAGACTATTAAACAACAGAACCTAAATTTAATACAAGCATCGAAATAGCTAACCTACTTGCATCTGAGTTGATATATATCACCTTAATTACATCAACAAAAAATCACCACCATGTGATGACTACACACATCAACATATTTAAATATCCTACGCAACAATACAACCTCCATTCGCTTCTGTCAAAAATTCAACCATAAGCATCAGCTTGGGACTTCTGAGACAAAACCACATGATCCCAGCATACTGCTAAACCAAAGACAAAAACAAACACCGTCTATGGAAACCCAGTATACTGGAAGAAAATAAATAAAAATGTGTCACTAATTTGGAATTCATTTATTCAGAACTCTGCATTCGTTAGCCAATAATTCCTAGAAGATTTCTTAGCAAACCTTCCTCCTTACAAGTGCACTAAGTCTCCTTCAATTTATTCTTTGTCTCAACCAAGCAATTTTTGAAAATTACTTACTTGAGACAAAAAACAAATTGAAGGAGACTGAGTGCACTCACAAGGATGAAGGTTTGCTAGAAACTTTCAAGGAATTATTGGCCAAAGAAGGCAGAATTGTGACTAAATGAAGTCATTACTGACTCCATTATTTGTACTCTTTCATAAGAAGACTGTCTTTGGCTTCATTTAGCAGTATGCTCCCGTCTTGTGATATTGACTAAGAAGTCCGCCTTTTCTGATTTTCGACTCCGAAGTCCTGTAGTTTTTTACAGCTTATCCCAAGATGAGAGCTTACGAAGAATGTGGTACCCGAGGGGGAAGAAGAAATGATGCCACACAGGACATGGCCCGTACTACGCAGATTTGTGAGACCAAATGAAGTCATTAGTTATTTGTTCTTCAGATCCATTAGATGCAACAACAATGCTCCAAAAAAGAAAGGTCCTCAGCATTTCAGTGCTAAGACATGCCATGGAGGGGTCATCCTGATACTTTGCAGGATGAAAAACAGATCAGAAACTTGAAGCAGAGATAAAGTAGGAAAATAAAACGAATACTGGATGGCTAGGTACTGATTTGTACAAAATAAGAAGACGACTTAGGAGAAATATAACGGAAGAAATTTTTTTTTTACTCCCATCTCACTCACGAACCTTGTTGCTTCTCACAAAATCAAAATCAAAGGATACGTTCTCATGAATGAATATAGAGAGAAATTTTAATTAATAGTGTAGTTGGTTCATGAATGAATATGGAGAGTTGGAATTATTAAATAGTGTGTTCATGAATGAAAAAGAAAGGGTATCCAGTTGGTTCATGAATACTGTAGTTGACTCGACGCATCAGGAAAAGAAGCATTAGTCGACAAAAAAACCGAGTATTAATAACTGGATACTGGCATTAGTAGATGCAGGTAGACTGGGAAATGTAACATTGCGTGTGCGTTGTGATTTTTCAATAATAACTTTTCAGGGTAAATGGAAATTTAATTAATAGACACGACCCATCATCAAATGACAAGACGCATAAGTATGCACAACACCCAAGTATTGATAACTGGATACTGATGCAGAGATACAGGCATACTGGGAAATCTAACATTGCGCGTGTGTTGGAAATATAATTAATAGACACGACGTATCATCAAAAAGACGCATTGACATGCACAAAACCCGAGTATTAATAACCGGATACTGGATGAGGAGATACTGGGAAATGACTGTTTGTTGACAGCTGAAATTAAATAAATATTACACATCAAATATTCATCTACCATTAATACACAATTACACATCATAGAAATATACACCACACAGAGTGTTAAAAATAATAAAATAGAAATATATATTTTAGTGGACCTCCCACATAATTTGACATACTATCGTGTACCCCGTGCACGAAAATAACATAAATAATATTTTTGAAGAAGAATTTAATTAAAGTTGGGTAGTAAAATAAACATCAAGCAAAAATCAACTTCTCTTTTCTCGATCGCCAATTGCAATTATAAGACTCGATTTTGCAGGTGATTTTATGGAATAATTTGAGTATCTTCAAACTTCACTGATTTCTCGTGAATCACTACATTTGCATTGAGAAAATACATTTGTGTTTTCAATGAGTTAAAAGCACAAATATAGATAAATCACTATTATGAATTTAAGTTCAGCAATTGGAGTCAAAAGACTTGTACATGTATCCTTTAATAAAAAAATTAACAATCAACTGTCACATTCAAACATTCAACTGAATTAGAACAGACACATTCCTTTTGATTTCAAACATTCTATCAACCACTCTAACACTGAATTTATTGAATGACACGTGACCAACATATTGTCCTTGTACAAGTGTCTATCAAATAAAATGACAACATTCAACTGACACATTCCAACAGTTTTAGAATTAGAACAGACACATTTCTTTTGATTTCAAACATTCCATCAGCCACTCTAACACTGAATTTATTGAATGACAGGTGGCCAACATATTGTCCTTGTACAGGTGTCCATCAAATAAAATGGCAACATTTAACTGACACATTCGAACAGTTTTAGAATTTGAACAGACTCGTGCCTTTTCATTTCACAAATACTCCATCAGTCGCTTTTTCGAATTCCAACGGAACCATAACTATATAAGAGAGCAAACCGCCCCAAATTCTCAACCCAACTCTTCAGTTTTCTATACACCATGGAGTTGGGTGATATTAGGAGACGGATTAAAAGGGAGAAGCGAACAATTGATGACAATTTTTGGTTTACTGCATGTAACTTTCATAATATGACTCTGGTATCTCTGCTTTGGTTTGATGGACTCATCCTTGTTAAGTTAAATTGTGTTTATGTGTGTCGTATTTCCCCACAGGGCCGATGAACAATGATGACTTCCATTGGGAGGCACAGATGATGGGCTCAATGAACAGCCCGTATGCCGTCACTTCTTCAAGCGAATCATTCATTTTGGGCCTAACTTCCCGTTGTCTCCACTGATGGTAGGCTTATTCCCTTGAGCACAGACACATTAAATAAATGCAATATTAATTGTATAATCATCATGCTAATGGATCTTTTGTTCTTTGATAAGGTCAATTTCCGGACAAAGGTTTTTCATCCCAACATCTCCATAACAGGTGGCATCGAACTTGACATTCTTCGAGAACGATGGAACCCGACTCTTACAATCCCGAAGGTATTGCTGCTACCAATATATATATATTGGATTATAAAATGAAATGGATCGATTCACCATAAAATGTCGATTTTTTTTTAGGTGCTTCAAAGAATCCGCCAGTTGATGGCAGAACCAAATGTGAATGCTCCACATCCATCATCAACTGAAGCGCTGCAACTGTACTTGGACGATCACGACAAGTACCTACGAATTGCAGAGGCATGGACAGCGGAGCATGCGGACGTTGGGGCTGGAGAATTTGAATGTTGATGATGGGCGGAAAATATTTTGTTGAAATGCCGAAACAATTTTTTTTTTAGCAGTTTTTTTTTTGTTTTGTTATGTGATGACATTTTTTTATTTTAATATATATTATATTATATATTATGTGCTGCCCATGGAATTTTTAATTATTTTACGGATTTTATGAATAACGTTTTTCCTTATTTGTGAACATTGACATACTGGATACCTAAAATGAAAAGAGGGGTAGAGTATGTAAGGATATATATATGTCATGTGTATGTGTCTTTGTGGATATTTGGATGCAGATATAACGAGATACTGGAATGCAGTGATACTGGAAAATGAGATACTCGGATGCAAAGATACTGGGATGCGAATGAATTTGAGGAAGATCAAGACAAGTACATATCAATAGATGTTATGGGGTTATTGTTTCATTTGTGAACAAAAGAATGTTGGATATGATTTTTTTGTTGTTCTGTTTTACCATTTTCTATAAACATATACACAATTTATTTTTTCAGTACTCGATCCCTGAATCACACCAGTCATTTAAAATTATGTTTCATAATAATAAATAAAAATAATTTTTCAATGCATTCCTAAAAAATAATAAAGTTACAAATAAATAAATAATAATTTTTGCACATTATGTTTTTAAAGTTACTATTTATTTTTATTTTATTATTTTTATTTTCTTAATAAAGCATAAAAATAAAATAAAAAGATACTTAAAAACATAAAGTGCAAATCATTAGTTTTATATAGAACAAAATAATTTCACAAAAAACCCCAAGATAAAAATTTTCAATCCAAAAAACCCATTCCCCCAACTTTTCATTCCAAAATTATAAATCCTGAAATTTTTTTATCATTGCAATCATTTCTAATTTTGTATAGAGATTTATTTATTTAGAAATTTAAAAATATATTTTTTAGATAATTACCATGATAAAATAAAAAATAAATTATATAAAACAATTAATACAAAAAATATAAAGTTTGAATTGTTCAACTTATCAATTTGAAAATTTTAATTAAATTTGTAGCGGCCCAGTCGAATGGCCCAAAAGGCCATTTTGCTCAGTGGATACCAGATTTAATAATTATTTAGCATACTAAATTCTAAAAGGTCATGTTACTAGTATTCGGTAATTCGGTATGTATATTACTGGATACTTAAACGTCCTGTTATCAGTATTCAATTCGTCTAACCCTCGAATAAAAATCCGAATACGGGAATGACCCTATGTCTGTGCATTTTCATAAATTCAGATGAAATGTATAACCCTCATACGAAACAGAATACTGGACTGATCCTATATTCGAGTATTCTTCAAACCATCATACGCAACAAGATACTGGTGGATCCGGTAAACCAAAATTATATATAAAGTTGGATACTGGATACCCTGTATCCGAGTATTTACACTGCAATTTAATTTATTTATTTTTCGGTTTACGAAATAGAATTTTTTCATTCGCTACATTTTTCAATTTGTTTTGTTTTAGTTTCACGAAATGGAACTGAGAACAGGATACGAGGGTGACCCTGTGTGTGTGTATTTACATAAATTGCGAAAAGAGGTATAAGCCAAATACGAAATTGGATACTGGAGAATCCTGTATTCTAACTTCGAAACCATCACACGAAACAGGATACTGATGGACCGGTAACCCAGAATTATAAACGGAACTGAATACTGGGTATCCTGTATCCTAATATTTTGTTTATGAATTTTTTTTTTAATTTTCTCATTTTGCCAGTATTAACGCTACATTTTCAATTTGTTTTTGGTTTTTTTTTTGCATATCTTTTTTGGTAAAGGTAAGGTGTATCTTCATTAAACTCTGAACTAAGGAAGAGAAATATTTTTCAAATGCTTAGGAAATATAAGTGGTAAGACAAACAATTATTTTTCTCAAAATCATATCATGTTAGGAACAATTACATTACATATTATATTTCGCTAACATCTAAAATTTTCTTAATATACAATCAATACTACAACCAGATTCAGCTTTTTGTGTACAAAGAATCATACAACATGCATATTCAGAATCTCCAAGGCAATCTTCTGCCTAAAGTATGGCATTTTGTCCTGTTTAAAGTCTTTTACATGTCTAACGTGTTCTCTGCTACAATAAAAGTCGATGGATTTAAGCATGAACACACCGCAATCATGAATATTTTCCTGTTTTGGATTGCCAGTGACGAGTTCGTGCAGCCATTGAGAGAAATTTATATCTGTGTCATAAAAGTGTTTAGGGTACTGCTTCATGTACTCATCCAATTTACCAAACACTTTAAGATGTACCCCGTCAGAACCATAACCAAGGGAATCAACATGCTCCATTTTTTGGTCTTCCGGGCTGATAATGGAATGCTGTTCGTTGTTGATAGGGAAAAATATTTTATCACAATCAAGCAGAGAATAATCCATTCCACCAGTTCTAGAATTAGTTCATCTTTTCACTGATTCAAAACCATGAACAGTGAAGATGGGGTAAAATAAGGAACTAAAATATTAACATTTCAGATACTGCGTTGGCTCCCTCAGCTCTCTTTCTTTCATTAACGCTAGGTAAACATCAATCACAGAATCATTAAGCCATCCGGTAGGCTTCAAACATTGAAACTGTTCAGCAGAAACTGTAACACCAGATGTCTCATGCCTTACCAGGGGATTTTTTTTTTTGCTTGGATTTTGGTGAGACTACGGAACAAGTGCTCAAAAATCAGATCCTTCTCATCTTTGGTGAGAGGCAAAATATAGTACTCCCTTCGTCCCAAAAAAAATGTCCACTATTCCATTTTTATCTGTCCCAAAATGTTTGTCCCTTACTATTTATGTATGTATTTATTGTCTAATCTGACTATATTACCCTCCATTTTAATTGAAAAATATACAATTAATTCATTTTTACTATAAACTTGCAATTATATTTAAGGAAGATAGTTTTATACATGGATAAAAGATAATAGTAATAAATTAAATTAAAAGCAAGTCATGTTTTAGAAGGTAATGTTATTAGTTGTCTTTTGTTTTATGGAAAGGGTATTATTGCGAAACAATGAAATTTTGATAATTCCTAAGAAAAGTCAAATGGGGCATTCTTTTTGGGACGGAGGGAGTAATTGTAATCAACATGATGATCATCATCCTTCTTCGCCACAATTTCCTCAGTCATTTCATCAGACGCCTTCTTTTTATTATCCACATCATCTTCCTTTTCGATCTTCACTTCTTTAAACACAAATTTTTCATCTGAAAAGGTGATGCCTTCAGATACATTGGTCTCCAAATCAACATCCAATTTCCCCTACCCATCGTGGTTCAAAATTTCAGCATTTATCAATTGGCTTTCCAGGGGGTCTATAACTATCTTCTTGGCCTGTTTTCATAAAACAATATGCATCTAAAGCAAACAGAAATATATCAACAAAAATATATCAATTCATAACATACAAATTCACCGTCTTACTTTCTTCTTAGCTCCATAGAACTTAGTGTATGGGGACTGCAAATTATGGGATCTTTTCCGCTCCCTCCTTGAATACTCCTTAATGTCCGTCTTTGGATACTGATTGTCAACATCGAGGGGCAGCTCTACCATGTCCTCGTCCTGATTCAACTCCATAAGAGCTTCCGCAACATCGCTTTCTAGACCATAGCCACCCCCATCAGCGACCTCATCTTTACCCACACCAACACCATCATGATCCCTAACTGGTTCACTGCCCGGGGAAGCATCACATGGTTGTAAATCAGCGGCAAAATCATCCCTTTTGAATCTCTCCAATTTTTCTAACCTGCTTTGTAGACAGGATAACCTTCCACTTACATTTGAATCCATCCCCCTTACATTTGAATCCATCAAATGACAAACATTTTCAAGAGCAGAGATTCTTTCCAGTATTTCACTAAGTACTCTAACAACCTCATTATTAGGTTCTGATGAATTACCGGGAGCACTTTCCTTTTGGGATTGTGGGATGAATGAAAAAGCAGGAACGCTCTCAAGCGAAACGGCTGATGAGACGCATGGTTCGATTTGCGGAGGAGGATCAGTAATGTTTCCTATTTGATATCCAATGAAAGAACGTTTACCATCAACATCTTCTACGTACAGATCGTCAAATATAATACGACCTCCCTTCTCAAGTATTGCAGTCCAAGATTTGGTGGTCGAATCCTTGACAGAGGAGTTGGGGGCATTACAAGTAGCAAATTTGACCATGTGACTTGAAGACATTTCTTCCACAGTCGGCTGCATTATGCTTAAAATACTATCCTACAAAGCAAATAATATATACTAATTAGAGGGATAAGACCAATTATGCATATTACCAAGTTTGATCCTTACTGGAACATACTGAAGCCAGATGGGGAATTCCTTCTAAATTAAGGATAACATTAGTGAAATCCAATATTTATAAACATAAAATTGATTTTTGTCAGAACATAAAACTTATTTCACAGTGTTCATTTTACATTGCAAAATAGGTAAACACCAACCTTCGTGTCTACAACCAATTTGAGCACCTCCTCAAAAGTGGGAAATTGTTTCTTCTGTTTGAGTTTGGTAGACCACTTGTAAATTCTAGGCAAAGTGAAATTCACATTTTCCCTCAAACGAGCAATACTAGGAGAGAGTGCGGGGATGCACTAAAAAAGGAAGAAACTAACAAAATGAACAAAAGCAATAGCCAAATTATATATGGAGAAATATAAAAAAGACCAATTACAACAAAGAAATGCAGCATTACACAAAAGTATTTCAATACCATCAGAGGAATAATGAATTTAGGACATTTCCACTGTGGGCTTTGAGCTAGCCTTTTCTGTTGCATGTCCAAACTTGTCACGAATTCAATCAAAAAAGAATAAGACCGCCGACCCCAGGGATAGATTCTGGCAAACTCTAGATCCTCAACAATATGTATCAGTTTGGAATCTATCTTTGCATTATCATTACCCCCAAAAAAAATACCGATCACAACAAATACAACAAAGCAAGCTTCAACTTGTCGTCTTCAATGTTCCTTCGGGCTCCATGCCTAACACTCGTTAGATTGCTACTATCTCGATCACTGGGAGGGACACCTTCTTCAGGTTCAGGGGGAAGGATCACAAACTGTGTAAGTGCTTTCTTGATACCTCCAACTGTGATTTTCTTCCCAACATGTCTTGTACAAAAATTATGAGCTGGTAAAGGGATAGTTGCTTCAGGATACTCATCACAGATCAAGCTAGTCAAAAGGGCATGCTCCACCATAGAGTATCTAATAGGGATGTCATTCAAAATAAACCAAAACTTGGATTTATTTTCAGACTTCAGTTTGCGGCTTAGCAACATCCACAAAGGAGTTAAAATCATCTCCATGTTAGAAGCTGCGTCGAAAAAAGGGCCAAACTGAGAATCCCTCAACCAAGCCATCCCATTCGGATGGTCACTCAAACAATCCTCAATAAATTAGAGTTCTTCTGCCATTTTGCAGTACATAGAAATTTTACCTTTGAAATTACAATTTCCAAGAGGCAAACAAAGAGTGGGAACCTGAACCAAAAATAATACAATATTATTCAAAACTGTTGAACTTGTTCTCATACTTTAATGTAATGTAAGGTTCCAAAAATAGTTTTTTCTCTAAAATTACCTAAATTCATCAATCATAATGAAGCCATTATACTTAAAAACAATTAATAAAGGAATTACAATTTGTGAAATATATATTACTTGCCATTTAATAAATAAGATATTGGATCACATGAACCCAATACTGAAATAAAAGCTACTATACTTACTTAAAATCACTATTTATGCACAAAATCAGAAATACTTTCATTTTAATAAACTAGTTAAAATAAGATAAAACTATCTAATCAAATTTCGACTATGTAGTTCACATTTCAAAATATAAATACTTATATATAAATATTAGGGTTTATTCACACATTTTTACTTACGTGGAGAGTCGGTGAAGATGATGCCTCGGAGTCATGAGGGACCATCCAAAATCTAGACGACGGGCCATTGACTGACAATGCATGATTAACACAAAAAAATAACAAAAAATACTGGATACATAACGCATGAAATATGCTTCAAAACTATAAATCACCTTCGGAAAATTGACGACTGAGCCTGGGCGAAACAAAATCAAACTAAATAAATCCCTCTTCTTGTTCTTCTTCTTTCAGTCCAGCTCTCTCTTCTCTCTTGATGATAATGGGACGTTAAACTGAGGAATCGGCCCCTGTTCATTCTCTTCTGAATTTTATAAAAGGAAGGGTGAAATAGTAATTACACGCATTTATTTTTCTTTTTTTAAAAAAAAATGGGAAGTAGCGTTTCTCTTCAGAAAATGCGCTTCTTTAACAAGGGTTATTTAAGTCTTTTGGCCAAATATTAACAGGGGCTATTTCGGTCTTTTCACCCTAAAAAACATAACCACCCTTTTAACTTCACATGTGTGCATTTTCGTCCCTTTTACCTAAACGACCCAGCACTAGCAGCAACATCATCGTCTTTTTCATCGCAAATCACCACCGCCGTAGAGTATGTCGCGAACCGCCGCTGCTGCCGTCCGCATCCCACCATCGCCTGCATCACCTTCGTTAACCCTTTGCAAACCACCATCGCCCCGAATCCCCTTTGCGAAGCCTTTTCGAACCATCGTCGTCACATCCCCTTCGCAAACCACCGTCGCCGCCGTATGCAACCCACCACCACCTACAACTCCTTCGCTAATCATAACCCTCACCGTCTGCATCCCACCACCACGACCCCGATTTCCAATTGGCACACCCAATTTTTGCCGGGGAGAGTTGAGGGGCAACATTTCCTTTTTAAGTTAATTTTTTTATTTTAAAATTGGTATGAGAAATAAATCTAGAGATGTAAAGGTTCAATATGGTAATTCAGTTTTTTTATTTGTTTTTTTAATATTTTTTCCTTTTTTTGAAAAAATATTCTGTAAAGGTAAAAATGTCTTTTGACATTTTTCATCTATTTTTACATCAATGCGTGAAAACTTTGGATATTAGATGTAATTTATTGAATTAGAGGATTTTTTTGTAAGTAGGCAATATCTTAGGAACCCTAGTGTAATTATCTCATTAAAATTACAAATGTCTAACCCACTATAATTGAAAAATAAAATTACCCCCATGAGATCAGTTTTTTTATGACGCCATCATATGAACTTCAAAAAAAATGTCCATGTCCAAATGTCATTTAGAAAAATAAAAAATTATAATGCATTTCATACAATCACCCTATTATGTATTAAAAATTTCTTACAATTTAAACCTGAAAAAATCTTACGATTAGCCCCTGTAAGGGGTGTTGGTAATTTCAAAAAGAAGATGTTTTTTTGGTAATTACACAATATGAATGGCCCTAACGAAAATATTATTCCAGCTTCATTTGTTTTTTTTTTTTAATGATTTAAGTAAATGGTAGAAATGTCATTTAGTATTGTTTGACCACTGACCGAGAGTTTCCAAGAAGATAAATGTAATTTTCAATTATAGTGAGTTAGATATTTATAATTTCAATTATAAAAAGGTAAATTTATGTTATTATATAAATAACAGTGGGTGTTGATGTAATTTTCTCATATATTTTTTTTGCATCAATTTATATAATTTTATTCTTTCTCATTTCTTCTTCTTTTTGCACATGTTATTTTTCCATTTTATGAAATCAAGTACGCGCTACCAACTAGCTAGCTTAAGTTTTAGTTTTGATATATCTATTGTATTTAGTGTTGGAGCTAGGGAGCTGAGGTGGAAGTTGGCCCCTCAATTTTAAGCAAATTATTTTTTAAGCCAACAAATTTTTATATTTAGAATTTCGCACCACTAAAAACTTAAAAATATCAAAGTCCCCCCTCTAATTTTTGTATTTACCATCAGACTAATAATTATGTCCCCGACCCTAATCGTATTAATTATTTATCAAAGAATTGATTCTCATTTTCCGTAGAATCGATTATGCCAAAATTAGAACTTTTCTTTTCGTCAGAACGTAGTTTGTCAAGTCAAAAATGCATAGTTAAGATTTTGATGAAGAAATCATATTCTCATTTAAACATCACCTCAACAACGTAACTTTTAACTTTTCAACCCCGGACCAAACTGGACGTATCTAATAATTAGAAAGAAATAGGGAGAAAGGTAAGTTGAGGATGTTTTGGTCATTTGAAGCATAGTAAATAAGTGGCTCCGAGAGTTCAACTTCCGGAACAAACCTATTCATCACGCAAAGTATTAAAACACAATAATATACTTTTTTTTATTGGATCTAAATATATTTTAATATTGTATGTGATAAATATTTTTTGGGAGTTAAAGACTTCCTAGAGCCACCAACAACCTCTGAGTAAATGGGCCTAGAAACGTTAGAAGCAAGGTTAAGGGCCCCGGGAAGGGTCTTAAATTGGCAAGGGGGAAGAATGGTAGTGAGGTGAGCCTGCCACAGCAGTGACACGTGAGTGGCAGCAGAGAGGGGCGTGACGGTGGGATGAGGTCACGTGACATCAAAATTCCAACTTAAAACTTTGTTTGGTGTGCTCCAGCGCCCAAACACTGACGCGTACTTGACTATGCCCCTCCCTCCATCCGTACTTGACTATCCCTTTTAACTATTATTTTTACACTATAAATACATCATACTTATATAACTTATATATATTGGCTATATTATAAGTTACACGTACGTATAATCAATTTAATGATTAGTTAGTGAGTAATGATTTGTACCAATCACCATACTACTAGGGTAATTCTATGTTCATCGAGTTCAATAATCCAAGCGTAAATTCTGTATTTATCTCTCTCACAAAGTATGTGTGGGGATCGTACACAGTACATATTATTGTGTGATTGATATAAATACTAGAACTATTGAACACGATCTAATATAAATTTTTCCATACTACTTGATATGATCCCTAGTTTTGGGCATAATTTTTAAGATGACCAAAATATCATCCAGATATATGAAAATTATAGATCAAATATTGCTAGTGGTCACCAAAATATTATTTTGTTTCACTTTCGTCTCTTGGGTTTAAAATGTGTCTCATTGGTTATTCAACTTTCAAAATCATCTTGCCTAAGTCGTTGGGGCCACAATTTTGTTAGAAACTGATGGAAAATTATTTTTTTTCTTACGATTTTGATTTTGCATGTAGGAAAAAATCCAAATAAGAGACTATTCTACCACTTCCCGATGGATTTGTGGCCTCAGGGACCGTAGTGAGATGATTTTGAAAGTTCAGGGACTAACAAGGCGTATTATACATTTAAGGGATTAAAGTGGGACAAAAGTAAGATTTGATGGACCACCATTGCAATTTGACCAAAATTTATAATGGGGTGAATTACATGCACATCCCTCACTCACTTGAGTGTTAATTAGCAAACCCTGACTTTTGGTAAATTACAATGAGACTCCCTCAAGGGGTGTATTTGTAAGGTTTACAGGGAGTGAAATTGTAAGATTTTTTTTTAAATACACAGGGGGTGCAATTGTTAAAATATCTTAACATGAGATGATTTTATGTAATTTCGAAGAGGTCAGACAGTTTTCAATAATTTTGCACTAAAGTGAGGGGGTGTACATGTAATTTTCTCATTATAATAAATCTTATGTGGCTACACCTTGGAACTGTTAGATAATATAATATTTTCCCATATTTTTGTAGTATTTATGTTAATTTAGGTTTCTTTATGTTTACTTGTATTTATTTTTTCCTTATTTATAGTTAGGGTTTCTTGTTTACCAAATAGATATATCTCTATAAATATGTTACTCAATAACACAAGTTTCCTGCTGAATTTTCTCTAATCTAACATGGTATTAGAGTCATGGCTTCGAGCCATGGTCTCTCGATCTCTCGCTTCTGCCGCCATCCTCAAGTCGCCATCCCCGTTCGGCGCTGCGTATCTAGTTTAGTGTTTCTTTATCTAATTTCTTTTTTCTTTCTTTCTCCTATGGCCGCCGCCGCCGCCAGCTTCTTCTCCCTTATCTCGTTTTCTCTTTTTGTTTTTCTATGGCCACCGTCTTTTTATTTTATGCCACTGTTTTCTCTCTTTGGCTGCAGGCCGCCGCCGCTTTTAGTTTTGTTAGTTGTCGCCACTCACCCTTTGAAAAAGAGGATTTGGAGCCGCCGCCGCCACCTCTTAAGACCGCCGCCTTTAATATTTGTCGCTGTCTTCTTCTCAAATTCTCTATGACCGGATTTCTTTGGTTCAGTCTCAACGTTCAAGAGTCTCACGTTTCGACTGCGGGGGAATGTTAGCTAATATAATATCTGTCCATATCTTTCTAGTATTTATGTTAATTTAGGTTTTTTTAAGTTTCCTTGTATTTATCTTTTCCTTATTTATAGTTAGGGTTTCTTGTTTACCAAATAGATGTATCTCTATAAATATGTTACTCAATAATACAAGTTCCCTACGAGATTTTCTCTAATCTAACGGGAATGCCATGTGTCTTTTAGATATTTGTTAATCATGAAAATCTTTATAAAATACTACCAACTAGTGCATTTAAGAGCTATCACTCTCCAGCTCTATGATTAGCATCGTATTCAACTTTAAGATATATTTGCTATCTAGGTTCAAAGCAGTTCCGGATAAATTCGACCTTGGCCATTACTCATTACAATGGTCCTATTAGTCTTAATAGTTAAACTATATGAATTTCGAATATCAACAAGTGGTTGATGTGAGTGATTCGACACTTTTATCCCTTAAGCAAAGATCAAGTGTTCGATTCCTTATAGATGGAGTTCTATTTATTAGGAGCATTTTAACTCATTGTGGACCGACTAGGTGCAAATAAGATTTCCCTAGTCCAATGTAATTAAAAAATACTTGTAGTTTAGACCTAAAAGAATATAAATTACGAATGACTTAACTCTCTAAAGAATTAAATATGCAGTGTATGGACATCAAGTTCGCGTATAATTCAAATTATCTATAGGACTGTAACCAAATAGTGACCAACCATAAGCTTCTACTGACGAATTTCATATCCCCAAATTTGAGCCTAATCACTACTTCTCATGAGAAAATGGGTTATCCTAAATAACTCAATTTTGCCACGTAAAAGTTATATATACTTATTCAACTTCATCCAAGTGGGTTGGACTTCTAGAATTCTAGATAAAATAGGTAACATCAATTTAATTAAAATTCAAATTGAGAACCCAATTGTCCCACTAATTTTATATTAGTATTCTAATATATCTACCTAAATATGATAGATGTCCATCGCTTTATCATTTTTTATAATTTTCAAGTATATGTATAAGAGCCAAACTAGCTAGGTGAGGACTTGGTGTTTCACAGTTTCAGTTAACTTTTGTTATTATTACAAAATAGTTTAATTTTGTTATTTAGAAAAGGAAAACAAAACAAATAAAATAGTACTCTTGCAAAAATCTGTAATATATATAGGGAAAATTGCAATTTGGTCCCTATATATTATGGGTTGTGGTAACTGTAACTTTGGAACAGTATATTTTTTTAGGGGTAATAGCATTTTTCCATCCAAACTATTAGGATTTTTGCACTTTTGTAAACAAACGTTTTTCTTTTGTATTCTTTTATCCGAACTTTATAAGGCTAAAATTTTAAGTAAAATTTGACTGAAAATTGCTAAAAATATAAATTTTTTGTAAAAATTCGTGTAGTTCATATAAGAAAGTGTAAAAAATATACAAATTTAGATAAAATCATGCAAAACCCGTTTAGTTCAGATAAAAAAGTACAAAAAAAAAATTATTTACAAAAGTGCAAAAACCCGAATAATTTGAATGAGAAAATATCATTACTCCTATTTTTTAACTTACATTCAGTGTTTTAACTTTCAATATTGTGGCAATTTTAGTCGTTCGAGCCAAAAAAAAATTAAAAATTGGGGATTCTTCGAATTTTTGTGGGAAAATAGAGCTTTCAATGATTGTGACTGAACTTGATAGATAATTTATAATTTTCCATATATATATATATATATACACGTAACCAAAAGCGATCCTTATTATTAATGAAGTCTTAAATTTTGCTGTTCCCCAGTCGCAGAAAATAATCCAGCCAACCAAATTAAAGAGTATACATGAAAAGAAGGGATATTAATCATGACATGATAGATGTAGATTGTATTGAAAATTCTAACACATAATAGTGAAGTGGGAGCCAACTATATATATATATATGTATGTAAATAAATAAATATATCAGTTCCTAAATATTAGTAGATCTTGTGCTCTTTATTAGGTCAACACAATCTTCTTAGATCCACAATCACATTACATCATCATATATGGTTTTTATTAGGTTGTTCAGATTATAATCTCCACATTTATCTGCTCTCACAGTCTCACCTATGTTCTTCATGTTTCATTAATTGTGTCACTTCACTACAATAAATTAAGACCATCTATTTATTTTTAATTTTTGTAGTGGGTATAGGAATTAGTCTTTTATTAGTTTAGGACAACTTTTTAGAGAAAAAAGGCATAACATACTTATCGGAAGTAATTAATTGAAAGTTAAAAGTAAGGGAAAATTACATACAAATCTCTTCACTTATTGTGTAATTATCAAAATTTCTTCTTATTTATTAAAAATTATCAGCACACCCATTATGTTAAGGCATTTCTTACACTTATACTCCTTATGTAGTTAAACATTCTTACAATTTATCCTATATAAATCTTACAAATAGACCATATTTGTAAGAGGAGATTTTGGTAATTACACAATAAACATTCTTACACTCCTTGTGTTTATAATTTTTAATAAGAGGAGATTTTGGTAATTACACAATAAATTAAGTGAAATTCTATGTTGGACCGAGACCATTGGTCTCGATCCAGTTTTGACCATTGGATTAACAATAGGGGGTGGGTTTGATTTACTAAATGACCCCCCCTCCCCCCTCTATTGGGGATCCAATGGCCAAACTTGGACCGAGACCAATCGTCTTTGTCCAACATAAAATGACCCATAAATTAAGGAGTCTTTGTGTAATTTTCTCTAAAAGCACTAAAATGAATGAGGACTTTATGAATTTTTCTGAAACAAACCTAGAAAACCATATAAATAACATAAAATAATTAACAAGATGAAGGCATAAACATGCATTGAGTGGAATACAATACAACATACTATTTTAGAATGGAAAATCTGAACTGTTCTTTATTTTATATTTAGTATGATTGTATTTTGATATGGTTTGGCAAGTTGCCACCCGTTTGTTCCCGCACTCTAGTAAGTGGAAAAATCTATGGTGCACTCGGTCTATTGAAGTCAGTGCCATCATTACTACATATTTGTGTTGGGATATGTGATTTTTATCATCCCAACACAAATGTGTGGTAATGATGGCACCGGCTACAATGGTCCGGGTGTACCATAGAATTACCCCTAGTAAGTAGCTTAATCTGTCGAGAAGAACCATCCCTACCAGATCGGACATGTAACCAATTTTCTCCATTTGAGAGGGAAAGACGGCTGCTCTGTGAACTACCCCAGTTGCTGGTCTTGCTTCTGCTACTGTCTGAACTGCCACCTCTGCTCTAATACATAAGCTCCAGCTGAAGTGTAGCAGCTCCGTCCCATTTTTCATTGCTTTCTGTTAAAAAGAAAGAAGAGCTTGCTTCTGCTTCAGGTGATGACTCTTTCGAAGAGCATTGAACTGGTGTAAGGGCCAGACCTATTTTGAATGCTTAAGGGATGGACCCACATCCAATACCCTTTTGAAACCAGTACCCCTGCGACTGATGTAGTTGCAGTTCCGACCCTTTTGTTTGAAATTTCTTCGTTCGTACTGAACCGCTTGTAGAATCAAATCTAGTTTCACAAAATCCTATATCAGTTGTACATCCTCCTTACAATAATGCCGGAGACGTCGCCAGTGCTATTGGCTTTGGAATCCTATGAACGTGGAAAATATAACGGATTGGTCGATTCGAATTGAAGTTGTAAAGTCATCTATAACTGTTTAGTCAAAACAAGAATTCATTTTGACCAAACCATCTAGTTTCCTTTGTTTATTGTGGGGCATATCTCATTTCAAGATTTATCGACTAACTTGACCCTAAAGTAGCCAGGTCCTTTTAAAAATTGAACAAATAGGGTAGGACCAGCTATCAACCACTTTTCTTTTAGGCGGAAAAGATGATGTGCAAAAAGGCGTCACCGAAAGTTGAGACTGGGTATTGGTGAAATGGAGCTTTTGACTCAATTGAAGAAAGAGAAGTGAAAGTAGCTCTCTCCCATAATGGATGATTTCTTCCTTACGCCCCTGAATACCTGAAGTGCTTTTTACGTATTTTAGTTAGAGGTGTCCTTCTATTCCATCAACATTTTTAGGAAAAGAACATACCTCGATGTTGCTGAAGAAAGAAAATGACTCGCTAGAGCACCGAAATATAGATTAAAGAGTCCTATGGATTCAATACAGCGATCCATTTTTCTTATTAGTAAGATAACCTATGTTGCGTACACAAAATGAATAAGGATAGGCGAAGCTCGACTGCCGGTGCTTGGCATTGACGGAGCCATTGCTATCAGCTGCCTTCCAGCCTCTTGGAACCCTGCTTTGCTCGAGATTTTGCCTTTGTTCATTTGTTCTGGTGTAAGGCATTTTCTTTTGTTATGTTGAATGATAGTGCTAGCTCTTTCTCCTGTTGGGATCGGATCAAGAGTGGAAGAAAGCTTTCCTTTTGCCTTCGAGCTAAGGGAATTCCCTACATTTTGAGTTTGACTTTTAGTTATTGAAAGTGCCCCATAAACCATCGAATTCCAATTGCCTTATACCCTCCCTTCCTCTCTCACAGGCGATTTGAGTTCTCTTGCGGTACTGGTGAGGGCTAACGATAAGAGATAAAAATGGTAGGGAAATGGATAAGATTCCATGAGAGGGCTATAAGTAGGCCGTTTGCTATTGCTATAAGGGCTGCTCGCCAAATTTCTGTTAGGTATATGCCCTAGATGCCAATGAGGACAAATAGTTAGATTAGGGTATCTCATTGTGTTGTACAAACTATTAAAAAGATATTAATAAAGACATCTATATTTTGTTCATATAAATCTTTATGACATCTAAATAAGTATTGAACATATAGTCCATGTGAATAAAGGTTTGACTCTTTGCCCTTTATGGAATGAAGACGTGGCATGGGAAGAGTCTTACACCTTATCACTTAAAAGGGTTCGCAAGTCAAAGAATCTTAATTGGGCATTAAGATTCGACTTGTATGACACATGCTCTGACGATGAGTGTCAGTCGAACACTATAGGGTAGTGGGAGCAAGTATCATAGATATGTCAATGGAATTGACATATTCGAACACAGCTCGTAGTAATCCGATCACATGGGTATTTACTCAATGACTGTCAATGATTGAATTATTGATCGTAATAGTATGCGTGAGCCTTAGACCTGAGGGTTCATGATTAATGTGCTTGTATTATTGGATCTGTTACCAGAGTAGTTAGGCCCATATCACCCGTCGGTGGGGTCAACCACGAAGTGCGATATCAATGAGACAAATAGCAGTTGATCAGTGATCGCCAAGATGGGATTCACTGTCTCGATAGTAAACGAGTAAGTATCATGTGCGATTATAGGCTAATGAAATTATAAAGTTTTTGGCCAAAGCATAACAACTAACTCATGTGGGACGCTGAGGGTAGTTTAGTAATTTCATTATGCTATAGTCTAATGCACAATATCAAGTTTAGTGAGTTTGACATTTTTCATGACTCTCACTTGATCGGGATACATCAGTGAATGACTTATACTCATACGACATTTATGATCAAGAGGTTCATAAAATGATTCGTTCATTTCGTACTCAATTGGGTTACGATGTGAGTCCACGAGACTGGCTAGGTGACACTCACATCCTTAGGTAATTCCTCCCTTTGCCAATTGAGACGAACCTAAAGAGTCGCGCCATAAGAAACGAGCAGGATGTATCTTTTTGTGTAAATCTTTTAGAAAGAATTAAATGGATTGATTGATTTAATTATATTAAATCAATTAATGAAATATTTAATTCAATTGGATTAAATTAAATTATTTGATTAGTACATTAATTAATTGGAATTAATTAATAGTATATATTATATTGAAATTAGATTTAAATTTAAATATATACAGATATGCTAGAAATTACACAAGCAAATTAAAAGCCCACCCAGTCAAAGACAACCCTAGTAGGGGCGGCCACTTAGGGCTTTTTGGAGTAGTCTCCAACTTGTTCCACAAGTTAGTTAAGTTTAAAAGGACTCCTATAGTGGAACAAACCCTAAGTGAAAAGATAACATTACACAAAACAAAAAGAAAAGAACTCTCTCCCCTCTCTCCTCTCTAGCCGTCCACTACTGCAAAGAAGGAGAAGTCTCGGGATCTTTGGAAGGCTCGTTTCACGTGAAACTTTAGAGACAGGAGCCCTTGAAGGATTGCTGTTCTGCAGAATCAATAAACGAATTAAAAGGGTATGTTTATTCGTTCAAATTTTCGCGAAACCCATGAAAAATCATCAAATCTATTTTTGTGATCTGTCGATAGGAATCCTCGAATCTTCTGCTGCAATTCTCTATTTTCCTGTACGGGATTCCCAACAATTTCATCATGTTTGACCTTTTTCTTTGCCTTTCATATATTACCCATACATAATACGACCGATTTATTGCTAGCATTGTGATTGTGAATTTTTTGATAGCATCGTTCTTTAACTTGATATTACTGTGATTGTGGCGCTAAGTTGCACGGGTACGGATACTGCCACACGATTTTTTTTTAATTTTAAGATACGACATAGAGGATACGACTCTTAATATATATATATATATATATATATATACACACACACACACACATATATATATATTATTAATTATCTTATTTAATCTCCAAGCAACCGCACTCGCCAATAATAAAAAATTGAACATGTTAAATAGTATGTATCTCATATATAGTGTAAGAAAATCTAGTTCTAAATGTAACTATTTGAATCCTCAAGACGCTGCCCCATCTTTCTTATTTTTGTTTTCCTTGTGATTTTTTTTCTTCATCCACTATCTCTCAAACCTACTAATGTTCTTTGTCATCTGTCATGTAATATTTCCACTTAATATCAAATTGTCATTAATTAATCTACCATCGTTAGGGGGCTAATCCTCGCATCGTCCCTTTTACCATAAATCACAAAACTTTGAATATTTTTATTGGAAGCAATGGTGTTTTCGTCAAGTTTCTGGCTTGGACACATTTCGAATATGTTCCGAACACGCTGTTTGTAATTTTCTTTTATTTTATATTGTGATACTCCACGTGGCGTGTCCGATACGTATCCAAGGAGTATTTCACGGGTATCGTATCCCTCAAGTATCCGACACTGCATCACGTCATTTTTAGAAGTATCTGTGCATCATAGTTGGTGGGACTAACCGCCTAACCCAAGTCGCTTGTGTATGCAACAACCTCACCCTTAACCATCGCCTAGGAAGGTGCTTTACGTTGTCGCTGTGATTGTGATGGGACTAACAACCCGACCTATGACGCTTGTGTGTGCGCAACCACCTCACCTCTAACCATCGCCTAAGAAGGTGTTTTACACTGTCGCTGTGATCATGACCGGACTAATCGCCCTACCGATATCGCTTGTGTAAACGCAACCACCTCACCTATGACCGTCGCCTAGGACCATGCTTCGCTGCCAAATGTATAAAAAATATATCCTCTGCCACTAGCTATACCTTTTAACACAATCTCAAACCCTTAATCCTAACAAATACACATATAACTTTAGTCCAACTTCCCCCAATTTTTCAATTTCCTAAACTCCTCACCAGGCGTGTGAAAAATACGGCACAAAAACGAGAGTAGGACGTAATTTGAATTCCTCCCTCCCCAGTCCCCAACACTATTATATATGCCCATATAAAGTCTTCATACCGAGAGAGAGGGAGAGAGAGAAGTAAAGCTAGCGCATAAATAGTGTCTTAAAACCTTTCTCTTCAGTCTTCACCCCATTGCCAGTGAACACCAACACCACCTCACCTCTGCAGACATATAGAAGAGAAGAAAAAACCTTGAGATACATAACTCCAAATCCTTTCCTTTACCTTCACGCCTCCCCCCATTACAACTCTCTCTTTAAATGCAGACCTTTTCAGACTACGTATACATATACATACACACACAAGCAACCTAATCACCCCTTTATTACTACTTTCTTACTTTCAATTCTCCCTTTGATCTGGCTCAATTTCCTAAATGGGTTCTCAAAAACAAGAACAGCACTATACAAAACACAACGTAAACTGCCACTTCGTCCTCGGCCCCATCATCGTGGGCGCAGGCCCATCGGGCCTCGCAGCTGCAGCATGCCTCCAACAAAACGGGGTCACTTCACTAATACTGGAGCGTAGCGATTGCATAGCTTCGTTATGGCAACAACGAACCTACGATCGTCTCAAACTACACCTCCCTAAACAGTTCTGCCAGCTCCCCCTCCTTAACTTCCCCGAAAACTTCCCGAAATACCCCTCCAAACGTCAGTTTATTACGTACATGGAGTCCTATGCTAGGCACTTCAGAATCGAGCCGGAGTTCAAACGAGCTGTAATTAAAGCTGAATTTGACAATGCGAATGGGCTTTGGAGGATTCAAACTCAGGGTTGTGATTATTACTCTAGGTGGTTGATAGTTGCCACAGGTGAAAATGCGGATCCCTATGTACCGGAAATTCAAGGCATTGAGAGGTTTGACGGCGCCGTTTTGCATACCAGTCTGTATAGATCGGGGTCCGAGTTTTCGAAGCAAAGAGTTTTGGTTATCGGGTGTGGGAATTCGGGGATGGAAGTTAGTTTGGATCTCTGTAGGTACAATGCAACCCCACACATGGTCGTTAGAAACTCCGTAAGTATATATACACTTTGGCACGATTCTAGCCCGCTCCTGATTTGGCCGAAATATGCTTGCAGTGTATTTTGCAAAGTGAGTGAATTACAACTGCAGTGTGATTTTTTGTTCACTTTGTGAAATACGTCTGGATTTCGCTGGCTAGAACCCTTTTAGTGAAAATTAATATTTTTTTTAATGGAATTTAATTGTGTTTGTTTTGATGATTTCAGGTTCATATTTTACCAAGAGAAATGTTTGGGGTTTCAACGTTTTCTGTAGCTATGGCGCTTCTCAAATGGTTGCCTTTAAGATTAGTTGACAAGTTTTTACTACTTGTTGCTAACTTCACCTTAGGGTACACAGATGGTTTAGGCCTCCGGCGGCCGAAAACGGGCCCGTTAGAGCTTAAAAACGCCACCGGAAAGACGCCCGTGCTCGACGTTGGAGCTTTCTCACAAATTAAGTCCGGTAAAATTAAGGTGAAAATTAACAAAACTAAGAAAACCCTCAAATTTTAGCGGTCCGAATCTTTTATAACATTTTGGTGTAATTGTTACACTAATAATCATTAGACTGGTGTCTACTATTTATAGATACGTGTATGTTGTTCGTTAGTGTAGCATCGGAGTGTTAAACCTAAATGTTTTAAAATATCCCGAGCCCAATTCTAGTGATCGATATTTCTATCTTCTTTTGTCAAAAATGTGATTATTTAGTTAATTAATTTAAATAATTTTTTTATGATAATGCAGGTAATGGAAGGTGTAAGGGAGATTACAAAAAACGGTGCTAAATTTATGGACGGACAAGAAAAAGAATTTGATTCTATAATTCTTGCAACGGGGTACAAGAGCAATGTTCCTAGTTGGCTCAAGGTAATATAAGCATCATATAAAGGAGACAAAATTAAATAAATAAATGTTCATAAGTGTACCTTTTTATTTAATTTTAGTTTTTTTTTCTTTATTCGCAATCACGTATCGCTTTCAGCCTTACATGCAGTGGGCTACAAAACGTTTTCTTATACTGATACAGAAAAAAGAGGAAATCTGATGCCATTTGTTTGGATCATTCCCCCAGTTAGTGATAAAATATAGTTTTGTTTGGATATCATGATATGTAGCTATCATAAATATACACACAGATATATATATATATATATATATATTCTTAAAGTGAGCCTGCATTTACCTACAAAGTGTTGCTATTTTGCTCTTTTCTAGAGGCAGAATCAAACAATTTATAAATGTTTTTATTACTATAATTAAGTTGCTTAGCTAGTTATGATTGATGACTTACTAGAATTAATGTTAGGTCTTAGGTAAGACTATGAAAGAAGATCAAGTTAATGGTAGGCCCAAGATATTCTTTTTTTTATTATTATTATATATATTTTATAATTCTTTACTTTCATTTAAAAAGAAAAAAAAAATCACAATCCCAACTAATTAAAATAATTGGAAATAAAAGTCCCAGCCACTTTTCTTTTACTAACTTAAGTACTTAACAAGACTCTAGTAGCTATATTGTATATAGGCTGAGAGACAATTAAACCTGTAATAAATGGCTTTTGATTTTTTTTTTTGATAAATCTTAATTTCCAACTCCCAATATTAATTTCTCTATTGACTTGGAATAACCAATTACTTTTTGACCTACTTAGGCTTATTATCATGAAGTTAGATGAGGTTACTCGTGAAAAACTTTTATAGCCTTAAAAGCGCTAAATTACTTAAAATTTAAATACACCCGTGTCGTAATTAATCGAGTTTAGAACATTAAAACGGTAGTTTGGTTCGAATAAGATTTACAACAATTATGAAACAATAAATGCTGACGTGATATTATCTATACGGTTGGTCAGAAAAATATTTAATTTTGAAAATCTAATGAATTTTTTTTTTTTTTGTGATATATCCAGGGTAGTGATTTCTTCACAAAAGATGGAATGCCAAAGGTACCTTTCCCTAATGGTTGGAAAGGAGAGAATGGATTGTATGCGGTGGGGTTCACGAGAAGAGGCCTTCTTGGTACTTCATCGGACGCATTGAATATTGCCAGAGATATTGGTGATCAATGGAGGATAATCAACGGCTTGAAATCATCTTCTGCTTCACATATTCTTCAAATATAGCCCAGGAAAAACAAAAAAAGAAAAAAAAATGCTGTAATAATTAACAAAAATGTTGAGAAAAGAGAAATATTTTGGGGGGAAGAAAATGAAAAAAGAGTCAAAATTTTCTATGTTTTTATTTTTATTTTTTTAGATTCTCATAACATTTTTTGTTTTCAGTTGTAAAGTAATGAGGTTTGGTGAGGAGCTTTGCTTGTTGTTTTTCTTAGGTTGTATCTGTAATTGTGTATCATACGATGTTTAGAATAGATTTTATTTAGTATTTTCTCGGCATCAAGATTATTAAAGCTTAATTAGTACAATCTTGAGGAACATTCCATGTAAAACATTCTCGTATGAAAATGATCGTCTTGTTACCAATCCACAAATATCGTTTTGCTTCACCCCTAGAGAAAATTTTAGCTTGATCGAATTTAACTAATCACGTAGTCTGTGTTATGTCACTTATTTTGAATTTGATCACATTATAATTATAATTCACTCACCGAGTGATTTGAACTAAGCTTATATGGCAGGGTCGGATTACAATGGTACCATTTAATTGTATTTCTAATCTTCTATTTTAAGTTAATTATTACCTTCTTTTTTTTTGTAAATGTATAAACATTTGAAATAGTGAGCAAAAATATGGAGAGTATTTTAGTATGTGCATATGTAAAGTAAAATACAATGCAGAACACCATATTACTATTAATGTTACTTTAATTTCAAATGCCTTAAAAGCATTATACAAATTTCCAAATTTGCTCAGAGAACTTACATGGTGGGACCAAAAAATATTGTCGGAAACTAAATACTTATTGTAAAGATAACAATTATTGATATATTCAAGGACAAAAAGAATTATTTGACTTCAGATAGGTTAAGGGAACTTTCTACATCATTTAATGCAATAGAATAAAAATGAAATAAAATTCAATTTTATCGTTTCTGCAAAGTTAAATGCCTTCCAAAACCACTTTCTATATAGCATCATAATAATAATGTTTTTATTTTATTTTAATAACATGTAGAAGTAGTGTATATTGGTTACGTAACTTACGTTCATTGGGGTTTTGCCAAAGTGAGATATATTATATCTACATTGAACGCAGTTGAGAGTTAGCCACTTTAGGCATTTTCCACTCTCTAAACATATAACATTAGTTATTTCAGTTATCAAGTACGTTTTTTACACGCAACAAGTGCGAATCTATGGAAATTGCTTTTTCTGAGTTAATGATTGCAACACGATTACATCACCATTATCCCAATCCCCAAAACATTTTCTTAAATAAAAGTAGTATTTATCTCTTATTTAACAAAGATTAGCAATTATTTAAATCCCCCTCTAACTTGGAAGTAATGTGATAATTATGATAGGACTTTAATAGCTCCACTCATTACGACGTTTATGTGGGCGCGACCACCTCAACACTGATCGACCGTCCCTTTGCATGGTGCTTTGCGCTGCAAATTAAAGTGTATAGAAAAATAAAATTACACCTCTATCATCAACTATAACTTTTAGCTCTTAAATATTATTCTAAGTACAACTCCATATATACACACTAACTTATATAATTAAATTATTTATAATAGTCTAAACAATTAGCGATTATTTTTTTCTACACACACAAGAAACATTTATAACTAATATATTGTCATATCATATCTAGTTAGTTTTAGGTAGATTTTTTTTTTAAAGGGTTTTCCAGTCGGAAGCCGGAAATTAATTCCTTCGAGGCGTAGAGATCATCAAAGTAGATTTTGCCTTTCTTAATAAAGCATTTTTTATACACATAGTCAGGAATCGAATTCTGGACAATATGCTTAAGAAACTCAATTATCTACCACTGTGGTGGAGTTGTTGATAGTTATAGAAATATCTACTTGTGAAAGGATCCCCCAATCCCCTATTCAACCTAAATTAATGAGTAAATGATATGGGTATCTACCAAGAATTCTAAAAGATCTTCATTGTTCAACGTATCTTTGTCAGGTTTTAGATTGAAGATGACATTTTTGGCTCATATTACAGTCCCCCACATCATCTCCCCCTTTCACCTTTTAATACTTAAGAATTAACTTTAGTCTACAAATACATATCCTCATTATTGTAATATCAACATGTGGCAATGAAAGCCTGTTTGTATCTTAACCCCTTAAAGCCTTTTAACTTGGTCATTTTCATTTTGGAACAATAGTTTTTGTTAAATTATCTTTTGAAAGAATGTATATAGCACATTACGTGCCCGAGCGTATGATATATGGACATTTTAAAAAATCACCCCTTATAGTGATGGATACAGCGTGTGTCCGTGTCCAACTATTAAAAAAAAGAAAAAAATAAATTTGGGTAGTCATGTCCTAGCCGTGTCTCTGTCCTAATTTTTTAAGAATTAACGTGTCACGTATTTGTGTTTGTATTCGTATCCGTGCATCGTAGCTCTCAGCTACCCCACCCCCTTCCCAATTAAAATCTTCTAGTTCAATTCAATACTTCATCTCGTATTTTAAATTATATATGTGTGGCAATTCAGTTGTAAACAATGTTTCCTATTATATATACTTTTGTATGAGAATTTCATATATGGAAGAAAGAAAAAATAAAATAGAGAAGCTAAAGTGGTCCCACATATTTTTAGACCGCTTACGAGGATTGGGTAGGAGTCGAGTAAGGCACCCCCTCCCATTGCCCCCAAGTTAGCTACTCTTTTGTCGACTATGTTTATGCCAGTGACAAATATAAAAATTCCAAATTCAATTTTATTATTATTATATATATCTATATATATATATATATATGAATACTCTTATCAAATTTTATACGAAGTTAGGATGGTAAAATTTAATAAGTAGGTGATTATGTCATATATATCGACGTTGCATACACACACACAAAAGAATTGATGTTGTTAAGTAAACTAGACGGAACCACAATTATTTGGCAAAAGGCGAGCTAATCAACACGTACATTTTGAATTGGAGGACTTGAGTGCAGCTAAACATAATTGTCAATTCAAATTAAAATCTTTTATCAAATAACAAAATTCAGAAAAATGTGGCATGGAATAATTTTACTGTGCCAATATTTATAAATATTAGTAGTACATATTTTTGTGTTATAAACGTCATAAAGAGCATGCACGAAACTATAATTGTGTTATTTCTCTCTCTCACTCAGAGTCTGGAGTATAGTACTAGTACATAGAGAAATGTTGATAGTAGTCTCTCTGTCACCCCTGATTATTGAGACAATGATGGGCCTCTGACAACCAATTGTACGCATCCTTCACAAGCCATCTTTGCTTCCGACGGCTAAATGGGTAATTCTATATCAAATCCTGATCAATGATTCTGTGAAAAAAGTATGTGTGGAATAATTTTTTATCAGGTCGATTTCAATGATTCGATTGTATATTCTGTATCTAATTCTTTCACATAAATATATGTAAGGACCAGACACACTTATGTGAAAAATATAAATACTAGGACCATTGAACTTGGTCTACTTTAAATTTTTCTCGGCTAAACTTCGATCCACAACGGTCCAAGAGAAAATGGTCTCATAGATGATGTGTTTAACCCTAAATTGTTTTAGATTATGTGATGTTAGTATCTCTACTACCATGAAAAAATGACGTGTCATGGCTCAATCTGGATGCTTTGCTGTATAATCAACGAATCCATACAAGAATTTTTAAAGTTTAAGCTAACGCGCATTTGAGCATATCATCTCGGACGATTCCAATGGCAAGCTAACACTCGGTAGGCCATTGGCGCGATAATTTTTTGTAATGGCAAATGTCCATCCAATTATTATCATTGATATGAAAGGAATTAAGTGATAAAAAAATATTTTTATAATTTGATATTTTAGAAGTAGATCAGCTCCATTGTACTTATTTCATTATAATAAAAATCACAGAGAAGTATGAAGAAAGAAGGAGAAAGGTGGAGCGCGGAAGAAGTGGAAATTTTTTTAGTTAGATCAAATTCAATAGTTCTAATGTCTATTTTTGTTACACAATAAGGTAAATTGTTTATGATCGGCCACACCTTAATATATTTAAAAAAGAGAATGTATTATGATTAACATATGATTAGTCACTCATATTGTCAAAATTATTTCCCGTGAAAAGAATATACACAAAATACACTTTCGAAATATTAGAGTCGATCAGTAATAGAATTCGGGAAGAAGTGAGGTAAAAGGTGGAAGGGGGGGAATTTATGAATATGACTATATGAGTATGGGAATGGTGAAAAGATGAAATCACACGCTAGCTAGCTTCAATTAATCAAAAGCACGCCTTACGGGGAAACATACGTCATTTCTTCTCTATTCACACTCTTCTGACACTCTCTGCTACTCACTGACGCCATTTCTTCTGCCTCCACACGGAGAGATAAATTCAGAACTAAACCCACCACCTTAATTAATTAATCCTATCGCTTTATTTATATATATATATATATTATTTTTTAAATATTTAATTAATGCCCATATACATACTTATAGATTTATTTCATTTAATTTATATACTGCCATTAATTAATTTCAGGCTGACTATTTGAATTTCAATTATAACACCTGACAACTTTTCTCTACTGCCCTTTTTCCTTTTCCCATTTAAGAGAAATTCGAGGGGTCCGAAACTATACGTATGGGTGTACTTTAGTTCCAATGTTGTGTATCCAATGAGCTAATTCTATGTTGGACGAAATTAATGGCTCGAGTGTAAATTTTATATTTATTTTTCTCATATAATTGTAAGTGAGAATCGTCTACAATACACCTTATTGTATATTCAGATCATTTGATTCGATCTAGTATAAATTTTTCGGTATCCAATGTAAGACGGATATATATATATATATATATATATATATATATGAGTAGAAAATGTGAAAGTACGTGTTGAATATTTTTATACAATAAGAAATTGTTGTGTCATGTATCTTTACTTTAATTAATTGAGTACTTTAATGGTTGGAGTGTAATTGATGTATCTATCTCTCTCATATAATTGTGAGTGAAAATCGCATACAATACATCTAACTGTATATTCAGATCATTGGACTCGATCTAGCATAAGTTTTTCAGTATCCAATGTGAGACGGATATATATATATATATATAAGAGTAGACAATGTGAAGTTGTTGAATTTTTATACAATAAGAATTGTTGTGTCGTGTATCTTTACTTTAATTAATTGAGTACTTTTGAGAATATAACATTCATTACACTCTAAAAAAATTGCGTCTTACTTTGAGACATTATGAAAATTAAATATGAATGACACATTTTAAATAGAGGAAATATATTCTTTTACTAAGACTCGGAAGCATTAATTATTTTTGTCCATACAATTTTTTTTAAAGATCTTATTTGTATTAGTACAATGGATAAAGTTCATTTAACGCTAAACCTTATAATATAATTAAGCTGGTTAATTACCCTTAATATAAGAACGTTAAAATATAAGTTAACGTGCATCGAAGAAAACCACAAATAAAAATGTGGGATCGGATTTCATGCAGGTAGGTAGGTTGGGGTTATTATATAAGGCATGCAAGTATAGATTGGCACCACTGGGCATGCATACGTACTCATCAAAAAACAGTGGCTTGGTTTTATATATATATATATATATATATATATATATATATATAGGTAGCTAGCATGCATGCCATTTTGCCATGCATGCATTAAACAGACGACAAATCGTTATTAGGATCTATATTTCGGTGTCTGAATATGTGTGTAATTTGGATTTATGTTCTAGTGCATGTTTTGTCTCTTTTATCTTATATCTTCCTTTGTATTATATATATATAGGTAGAGAGAAGAGATTAAGGTCCACAAAGCCAGCCAGAAAATTCCCTTCTCTAGGTTTCGATCATTTTGGGTCCACTTTTCGCACCTGTTTAAGTTCAGTGCCAAGTAGCTTTTCAATCTGCATATATATATGTACGTACTGACTCACAAGAAGATCGATTTCTTGTGTATATATATGTATGTATGTATTATATATATACATACATATATATATATATATATATTCGTCTGCCATTTGGAAGAGAGACAACTCCTAGGATGGTCACCTCCTTCTCAAGCATTCAAATCTCATGTAATTACAATATATATATATATATATATAATATGCAGATCCCTACTAACATCAAAATATATATATATATATATATATATTATAGATCCCTATTTGCATCAAATATATATATATATATATATATATATATATGCCTACATTATATTATTTTTTGTTTTATATATAAAAACAGCCAAAAAGAATAGTCTATAGGTATGCATACATCATATGTTGCAATAAAAGACAAGAATAGACAATTGGTTCATTACTATATAATTATAACACTGCTAAAATTAAGTCATTCTTATAAATAGGGATATATTTTTAGTCATCTTAGTTTCTGACACATATAATTTGAGCAATTTTTTGTAAAATTGAGTGGCGCTCTCTTCTAGATATTCTACAATTTTTTCACAAGAAATGAATAAATAAGGAACAAACTCGTTCCAACTACAAATATCAATGGGAACAATCAAATTAAAATTTTATTTTTGTATCAATTTAATTTTTTTCTAAAAGTAGGTGGTCTCAATTAGAAATTAAAAGCTAAAGTCTTTATTTTACGAATTCCCTCCTGCTTTTCTTTCTAATTAAAAAAAAAGTAGTTTTTTTCTTTAATTTTTTTTTATGTGTTTTGTCATTTTGAGGGTCCAACTAAAATTTGTTTCGAAATTAACTCGATATATGGTCATATTGATATTAAATGTTTTGGGCTCTCTGTGTTGACTTATTAAGTGGGCTCAATACAAATCCAAAAGAAAAGGTGTCAAGCCCATTGTGCAATGTGAAAAGTGAAAATGATTTGGGTTATTGCACCTTCAATACGTCAAATTCCATCAGGCCTACGATTGCATATATTTTCAATCTAGTTCAATACGTTTGCCAAAAGGCCTCCAAACTATTGTCTAGGGCCAAATAAAATACGCCCAACAACTAGCATTTAGCATCATCCGCTTCCCATCCAAGGCTTCTTAGCCTAGTGATATCGGCTTTTATTTTCACGTGGAAGGTTCTGAGTTCAATTCCAGATTGTCACGAATTTGTAACTTTTCTCTCCTTATTTGGAGTTTTATAGAGTCTGTGTGGCCAATGATTAAAAATATTACCCGAGTTTGTTGGGTCAGGGTATACCCTTTCGTCTAGAATTAAAAAAAAAAAAAAATAGAGCATCATCCGCTTCCCAACTGTATTAATTAAATTTTGCTGCGTCAAAATGAGTATGTTCTATGCACATGAGATTTTCTATTGTAAAATAGTATTCCATCTTGTTTTGTTATCATACTTGCAGGAAAAGTGTTTATAATCCATATTAAACTTATATCAAAGGAAATATTTTATACACATGGTGTTTATATATGAAATGTAATAGAATATTATAACACGATTTGCAATAGAAAATTCAAACTGTGTTTCATGCCATATTTGTACTTCTATTCCACTTTGTATTTCTTTTGATGTTACATTCGGTACGTGAAATCCTATTTACTCACTTAGGTCGAATCACAAAGATAATTACTCGAAAGACGAAAATAACTCCAAAACACGTCCTATTTTACCTCCCTAAACATGCTAACAAATAAAGATCATCTATTGTATTTCGACAGATTTTGGCACTTCTCTCAAAAGCTTCACTTTGTTTTGCAATCATACATATTGATATATCACATTAAATTTATTATAATTATAAAAGGAAATAAAAGTCACACATGATCAGTGTTAGGATTCAAGTTTCTATTATAGAAGAAACCACAACTCCAGAAAAGTTAGAAAAAAAGAGAGATACTAAATTGAAGATAAATTTCTGCATGACCTTCGGGTCATATTTAGTAGCTCCTGGTGTTGAACTTTTGGGCAATTTCCATCCCACATGTATAAATATATATGTGAGGGGTCCCCCATCACATGTTGGAGATCATCTCAAAAGTCCAACACTGGGAGCCACTAAATATCAGCCGTGATGTTCATTCCAACTCCACTCTTTTTTATAATATTTAGTTGCGAAAAATAAGGGAAATGTAAAAGGATCACTAAAACCAGTCTGGATCTTCTATTGCAAACGATGTTGCAATTTCATATTGCATTTCACATATGAATGACATGTGTATAAAATATTTTTATGAATATAAGTTTAACATGAATTATATATACTTGTGGGGGCAGCCATGATATGCAACACCATTTTGCAATAGAAAATCTCGTGTGAACTAAAACCACTAAATCCACTAACCCACAACAAATACTCTGAGTTAAATAACTTAAAACAAGAATAAGCAACAAACTAATCAGATAAATCCTTCAACCAAGTCGGCTTCTTAACTGCACGCCTGGGCTTTATGGTTGGGCTTTCATTCTTCATCGGCCCACTATCCTGCTTTTCATAAATGGATTCTTGAATTAGGCTCATAACAATCAGGCCTTTGGAAAGATTAAGGTACTGAAACTATAAACTGACATAAACATGTATCATTCAATAATACAATAATCCTGCATAGGCTGACAATATACCGTTGGATGTATTAGAGCGGGTCCATCTAACATCGCTGGATGCAAATAAATTAGGTGCGTTTTACCATCTTGTCTCAGCATCTAATGGTGTTTGATGCACCGACTCTATTGACGTGGTACATCTGATAATCACTCCTTCCTCCAGGCTCCAACTAGACAACCTGATCTGCACAGACAGAAGATCGGCATGTATGCAACGCCAGCACCGTGAACATAACCAAACCCGAGACCGTTATGCCGACATGGAAGTACCGTTGATACACGGCGAACATATCAGGTTCCTGTTGCTGCTTCATATTTACTATTGGCGGATCAACTTCCACCTCATCCAAACCAAACCACCCTCTCTGCTTTTTTCACCATTTCTTTCGAGATAGGCCATCTGGTGATAGTTCTCTCCCACGTCGATAAAGTTCCTGTCTTCGTTCGCACGTATTTTATAACCGTGGTCGCGAAGTTGAGGCCGAACATAAGAGCTATATTGACAAAGAAAGAAAGAAAGGCTTCCACCAATTTCGACATTGATAAGCTGACGGCTTTGAATTTGATAGAAAGATTACCAATTGAGATGCAATGTAAAACATGGAGAGATTCAAAGCCTTTGTTTCAAGAAACTGGATTTGTTTCTCTTGTTTGTTTATAGCCAGCGTCAGCTCTTTGTAGTTGTCTCTGAATCGTTGCAAGGCGTGGTCGATTCGTCGAATGTTGTTCTTCCACATACCTGTGTTAAAAGGAAGTACGTATTATCACTGTAAGTGTGAACAACACTTTTTTAGTTATTATTTGGAAGGCTATTAGTTAGATGGCAGCTCTCCAGATTATCAATAAAGATGAAGTCATTCTTTTCTATCAATTCTTTACATGGTACCAGAGCTGTGGTTTTAAACCCGGCCTCTTGATTCTTCATCCTGGTGAATTCACGCTTGAAATTCCGCTTCGTTCTTCAATCAATCATCAATTCCTTTTTTTCTTCTTCTTGAAAATTGAGGATTATGAGTTCTGAAGAATCGATGGCTCCTACAATTGATTTTCAACATCCGCTTTACATACATCCGTCAGATTCACCAAATTTGGATTTGGTTTCAGGTTATTGTATTACAAGATCTGGAGTCGTGAGATGATCGTCGCAGTAGAGGCGAAGAACAAATTGGGGTTTATCGATGGATCTTGCTCAATACCCGATGAAAAATCTGGTCTTCTCGCTCATTGGAAACGCTGCAACGCTTTTGGTAAGATCCTGGATACATAGAGAACTAATACATGGGGTAGTTGTTGTGGAACTCAGAGTCATATTCCACCAAATATAGAAATAGCGAGGGAAATATTGTACTAGAAAACCACACTAGATTTAATTCCCACGAAAGATTGGAGGCGTCACAACGGTCGCGCTTAAAACCCAACCTCCTAGACAGAATTAACTAGACGAATTTAATAGCACAATATAACACTACAACTATAACTAACAATGGCTACTTGAAGAATAGCACAAAATAAAGAACACCAAATTTAACGAGGTTCGGCTAATTTAGCCTACGTCCTCGGACCCCACCAAAATATTTCACTAAAGGACTAAAGTGAAACTATTACAAATTATAGAGGAAGAAAGAAGAAATTGCTAAAAGACTTAGGCAATTTGGGATATCTTCTAAGGTGAAGAGAAGACCCACTTTTATACAACAAAAGAGCCTTCCACTTCAAATGTTTTCCTATGTGGGACTTTTACTCTTCTTTTGAAATGAGTCATTCTTCAACAAATCTCCACCTTGGCGAATTTCAAAATCTTCAATCTCCTCATCAAACGGGGTCACCAAAACCAATCTTCAAATTTTGACAATGTTGATCAAATCCAAACAAAATTTGAACTTGATTGCAGTCACAACTTTTGTCAACATATCAGCAGGATTCTCAGTAGTATGGATCTTCTCGATTCTGACTCCACCTTCTTCAAGTATCTCTCTTATGAAGTGATACCGAACATCAATGTGCTTCGTCCTTGCATGATAAACTTGGTTCTTTGCTAAATGGATAGCACTTTGACTATCACAATGTATTTTCACATACTTTTGTCCAATTCCCAGTTCACCAAGCAACCCTTGAAGCCAAATTGCTTCCTTTACAGCCTCTGAAATTGCCATATACTCTGCTTCCGTAGTAGACAGAGCAACCGTTGACTGTAAGGTAGACTTCCAACTGACTGGTGCTTTAGCAAGAGTAAATACGTAGCCTGTAGTTGATCTACGCTTATCTAAATCACCAGCATAGTCTGAATCGCAATATCCGACTACATACTGACTATGTTCCCGCTCAAATATCAAACCAACATCAGCTGTGTCATGGATGTATCGCAAAATCCATTTCACAGCTTGCCAATGTTCCTTTCCAGGATCATGCATATACCTGCTCACAACCCCCACTGCTTGGGAAATATCAGGCCTCGTACACACCATAGCATACATCAAGCTACCAACAGCATTTGCATACGGTACTTTTGACATGTATTCCCGTTCTGCATCAGATTTCGGTGACAAAGCGGCGCTAAGCTTAAAATGAGGAGCAAGCGGAGTACTAACTGGTTTTGACTTTTCATCAATGTCAAAACGCCTCAACATCCTACTCAGATATTGTTTCTGAGTCAAACAAAGCCTCCTCAATTTTCTATCTCTGAAAATCTCCATGCCGAGAATCTTCTTCGCCTCACCTAGATCCTTCATCTCGAACTCCCTTTTCAAATGAGTCTTCAACTTCTCGATTTCTATTAGACTCGGGGAGGCAATCAACATATCATCAACATACAGAAGAAGATATATGAAGGATCCATCTTGTAGCTTGTGCAAATACACACAATGATCGTATTTGCTTCTTGTGTACCCAATTCCCATCATAAACTTGTCAAATCGCTTGTACCACTGCCTCGGAGATTGCTTCAATCCGTACAACGATTTTTGAAGTTTACAAACCAAATTTTCATTTTCAGCAACTTTGAATCCCTCTGGCTGAGTCATATAGATTTCCTCTTCCAAGTCTCCATGTAAAAATGCAGTTTTTACATCCAACTGAACTAGTTCAAAATCCAACTGTGCTACCAAAGCCAACAAAATTCTAATGGAGGAGTCTTTTACAACTGGAGAAAACACCTCATTATAATCAATGCCCTCCTTCTGAGCGTAACCTTTGGCCACCAATCTGGCTTTGTAGCGAACATCACCTTGGCTAGGAAATCCATCTTTCTTTGCAAATACCCATTTGCATCCAATTGCCTTCTTTCCCTTCGGGAGACTGGCCAGTTCCCATGTTTGATTCTTATGAAGGGACTGCATTTCTTCACTCATGGCAATCCTCCACTTATCTTTCTCTGGTCCTTTGACTGCTTCAATATAAGTGGTAGGAACATCATCAGCGGCAATTGCAGATGCACAAGCCACCATATCATCAAAGCGAGCAGGCTTTCTGATTATCCTCTTTGGCTTGCTAGTTGCAATTGATTCAAGTTGCTGTGGAAGTTCTTGGGGTTGAACTTCCTCTTCTTCAAAATCTCCTTCTACCGTAGGAGAATGATCAAGAGTTTCTTGATCTGCTGGGACAACAAACTTTTCAAACTCCACCTGTTTGGGAGTACCATCCTGCTATTCTGCATTCACCTTTTCCAACACGGTAGATTCATCAAAGGTGACATCCCTGCTAAAGATTATTTTCTTTGTCTCTGGACACCAAAGACGATAGCCTTTTATACTAGAGGTGATCCCCATGAACACTGCTTTCTTTGCTCTAGGATCCAACTTTGATTCCTTAACATGATAATATGCAGCGGAACCAAACACATGTAAGGAATCATAATCAGCAGCAGGCTTTCCAAACCATTTCTCAAATGGTGTTTTTCCATCAATAGCAGTAGATGGTAGACGATTAACGAGATGACACGCATACGTCACAGCCTCAGCCCAAAATTCTTTACCCAACCCAGCATTGGATAACAAACACCGAACTTTCTCCAGCAAAGTCCGATTCATGCATTCTGCCACTCCGTTCTGTTGTGGTGTATGTCTAACAGTGAAATGTCTGACAATGCCTTCATCCTCACAAAATTTTTGAAATGGACCACTCCTAAATTCTCCACCATTGTCTGTACGGAGACGTTTGACCCTTTTATCAGTCTGAGTTTCCACCATCTTTTTCCATTTGAGGAATACCTCAAACACTTCATCCTTTGTCTTCATCGTATACACCCAAACTCTCCGGGAAAAATCATCAACAAAGGTTACAAAATAGTGTTTCCCTCCCAAAGAACTCGTTTTTGAGGGACCCCATACATCCGAATGAACATAATCCAAGATACCCTCAGTATTATGGATTGCTGTTCCAAATTTAACCCTTGTTTGTTTCCCACGAACACAATGTTCACAAAACTCCAATTTGGAGTATTTCACTCCTTTTAACAATCCTTGATTTATGAAGAGATTCAAGGATTTTCCACCTGCATGTCCCAAGCGCATATGTCATAGCCTAACTGCTTCTGAATTCCGATCATCAACAGTAACTGCTGCTACTGCACCCACAACTGTACCACCCATGTAGTGATACGTATTGTTGTTCTTCCGAATTCCCTTCATTACCACGAGTGCACCAGAGATGATCTTCATCACCCCATCCTTAGCTCTTACTTCAAAACCTTTTGATTTTAAAGTTCCAACGGAAATAAGGTTTTTCCTCACTTCTGGTGCATACCGAACAGCCTTTAGGGTTATGATTGATCCATTGTGATTCTTTAAGCGAACTGAACCAATCCCAAGTGTAGTAAGAGGAGCTTCATTTGCTGTGAAGACAACGTCATTTTGTTCTTTGAAATCAAAGAACCAATCCAAATGTGGTGTCATATGATGACTACATGCTGAATCCAGCATCCATACTTCAGAAGCACCGCTGGATGATGTCGCCAATGAGAAGTCCGATTCGGCATCATCACACGCGGTTACATTCGATTCCGCCACGGCCTTAGAATTGCCCTTAGTTGTCAGCTTTGGGCAATCTCTCTTCCAGTGTCCCGTTTCTCGACAATAGGCACACTCGTCTTTGCTTAGTTTATGCCTGGACCTGGATCTCCCTTTCTTTCCTTTGTTTTTGTTTTGTGAACGACCTCTGACGAACAAAACCTCTGCATCTCCGCCTGAACTAACTTGCTTGTCCTTCTTTCTCAGTTCATAACTGTACAGGGCAGCACAAACTTCGCTAAGAGATACAGCAGCCTTCCCGTGAAGTAGAGTGGTTTCAAGAAACTCAAACTCCTCAGGAAGGGATCCCAGCAACATCAGAGCCAAATCCTCGTCTTTAAAAGTCTCATCCAAATTGATCAAATCGGTAACCAGTTGATTAAAACTAGTAATGTGACTATTCATAGTGGAACCCGAAACAAATGTGAAGCAAAAGAGCCGCTTCTTCAAATGGAGCTTATTCTGACTACTTTTCTTCAGAAACTTCTCCTCCAGTGTCATCCACAATTTATATGCCGAGTTTTCTTTCGAAAACGCATATCTCTACTCTCTGGATAGACACGAACGAATTGTTCCACATGCCAACTGATTCATCATACTCCAATCTTTTTCCTCCATATCATTTGGTTTCTTTTCTTCAATAGCTAAGTATAGACCTTGTTGAAAGAGTGCGTCTACAACTTCGCTTTGCCACATACCAAAATGGCCTGTGCCATCAAAAGACTCCACTGCCAATCGCGTATTCGCCACAGTGGTTCTCGCCCAAATGGACGACGACGATGCTTTTGAGGTGTCTTCCATTTTTGGTTACAAATTATTCTTCAAGAGCCCTCCAAATGCGAAAGCCAAATAGCCCGGGAAAACTTTTCTGATGTGGAAGATCAGATTAAACTGCGACCACAGAGCATACTCAGAATACCCGAGCTCTGATACCACTTGTTGTGGAACTCAGAGTCATATTCCACCAAATATAGAAATAGCGAGGGAAATATTGTACTAGAAAACCACACTAGATTTAATTCCCAGGAAAGATTGGAGGCGTCACAACGGTCGCGCTTAAAACCCAACCTCCTAGACAGAATTAACTAGACGAATTTAATAGCACAATATAACACTACAACTATAACTAACAATGGCTACTTGAAGAATAGCACAAAATAAAGAACACCAAATTTAACGAGGTTCGGCTAATTTAGCCTACGTCCTCGGACCCCATCAAAATATTTCACTAAAGGACTAAAGTGAAACTATTACAAACTATAGAGGAAGAAAGAAGAAATTGCTAAAAGACTTAGGCAATTTGGGATATCTTCTAAGGTGAAGAGAAGACCCACTTTTATACAACAAAAGAGCCTTCCACTTCAAATGTTTTCCTATGTGGGACTTTTACTCTTCTTTTGAAATGAGTCATTCTTCAACAGTAGTTTATTGTGATTCTGCTCACTTGATATGGATTGACTTGAAAGAGCGTTTTGATTAAATCAATGGGGCAAGAATGTATGTTCTTTACAGGGAAATTAATACTCTAACCCAAGGAACGAATAGTGTAACTGTATACTATTCGAAATTGTGACAATTATGGGATTAGTATGAATCTTTAATCCCATCACCATCAAAAGAAGTATCTAAAGAATACTTGGAATTCTGCCAACAGTTGAAAGTCATGCAATTCTTGATGGGATTAAACGAATGTTATAGTCAGTCTAGATCCCAAATTTTAATGATGTCACCTCTCCCTACTCATGGTCAAGTATTTTCTGATACTCAAAATAGTTTTAATGGGATTAAAAGAACTAGTTTGACATGTGAATACTGTCATCGGAATAATCACACTAAAGAGACATGTTTTAAGTTGGTTGGTTACCCAAATATTGGAAGAGGTAGAGGAAATGGAAGAGGATACAATAATAGTGGAAGAGGAAATGGAAGGGGTAATAATAACAACTACAATAGACCCTATCAACCTTCTTTTCAAGTCAATCAAGTTTCTGGAGGCATTGAAAATAATGAAGTTACTGGACAACTTCAGAATCCTGGAAATTCAAATCAAAACTCTTCCACACCGAATTCTCCATCGCCTGGTTTTACACCTCAACAATATCAGCAACTTATTCAACTTTTGAATAACTCCAATACCAACCAGTCCACTATTTCTACTATTGCTTCTGCTAATATGGCAGGTATGGATCATATATTTCCTATTACTTCTATTGTTTCTCCTATTTCTTTCAATCTTGCTACAAAATCTATACATGAGGAATGGATCATAGACAGTGGTGCAAATCACCACATGACTTCAAACTTTGAGATTTTAGAAAATCCCATTAAAATTGATCCATCTTCAACCACTGTTAGTTTGCCTAATGGTACTCTTAAATTTGTGTTATACATGGGCGATATTACTATTGACTCTGTCTTTACCTTACAAAGAGTCTTATATATACCTGATTTCAAGTATAACTTGTTATTTGTTTCAAAATTTAATAAAGATAACCAATGCTTTGTACCTTTTACCCAAATTTTTGTGTGGTACAGGACATATGGACTGGCAAGACAAAGGGGATTGGTAGGCTTAGGAATGGCTTGTTCTACTTAGATACTAAGATTGATCAGATTTTTATTTCAAATTTCCAGAATCTTTTACCTTCTTGTAACAATGTAATTTCTGGACACAATGTTCTTCCTCAAGTGTATGATCAATCTACCTTATCGCATAATAGATTTGGACACATGTCCTTTAATAGATTCTCTTTTTTACCTGAGCTTGGTATTAAAATTAGTAAATATGATTTTTACTGTCCTATTTGCCCTCTTGCTAAGCACAGTAGATCTCCTTTTCCTGAAAAAACTAATATCTCTACTGGAATATTTCAATTGTTACACATAGATATTTGGGGACCACATAAAGAGGCCACTTATAATAATGAAAGATATTTTTTATCTATTGTGGTTTGTGGATGATTACTCTAGGGCATGCTGGGCTTTTTTGATGAATTATAAGACTGAAGTGTTATCTATTCTGCAAAAGTTTTTTATTTTTGTCAAAAATCAATATGGAGTAGATGTGAAACAAATCAGAACAGATAATACTTGGGACTTTTTTAAACATGAATGTAGACAGTTTTTTGACCTTAAAGGTATTATTCATCAGAGTTCTTGCATCTACACACCTCAACAAAATGGTGTTGTAGAAAGAAAACATCGACATATTCTAAATGTTGCTAGAGCTCTAAAATTTCAGTCTAATATGCCCATTAAATACTGGGGAGAGTTTGTTAAAACTGCCATTTATCTCGTTAACAGAACACCAACACCTCTCCTCAAGGGCAAAACTCCTTTTACTGTGTTGAATAATAAACCACCTTCTGTATCTCATTTAAGAACTTTTGGTTGTTTATGCTTTGCTAAGATCCTGCCTCAGATTGATAAATTCAAGGTAAGATCTAAGCCATGTGTGTTTATGGGTTATGCTCCACATCAAAAAGGTTATAAATTGCTTGATTTGGAAGATAAAGGTTTCCTGGTGTCAAGGGATATGATCTTTTATGAGCACATTTTCCCTTTTTCTGTTTCACAACAGACTAACACCTTACATCAATTTTCTACTATTGATCATAAACAATACTATGATGATTTTATATATCCATATTTGTCATCCTCTCAACAGCATAGCACTTCACACACACCACATGATCATGATTCTTCACATACCACTGTCACACATGATTTACATTCATCATCTCATCATAACACAGAATCTGCAGATTCTGTTAATGTAGATTCTTCTAATACTTCATCTATACCACCACCTGACCAAAATTTAAGAAGATCCACTAGGACCATTATTCCACCTTATTGGTCCAAAGATTTTGTTTCTCCTTTTATCCCTGGATCTACTCATGATGCATCCACTTCTCATCCCATCTCCAATTTTATACAATATGATCATATTTCATCTACATATAAAGCTTTTTTTAGCTTCCATTTCTGAAAATATGAGCCAAGAAATTTTTATGAAGCTGAAAAAGATCCACAGTGGAAACCAGCTATGGACACTGAAATTAAAGCCCTTGAGCTGAATCATACTTGGGATATTGTAGATTTACCCTCAGGAAAAATTCCCATTGGCTGTAGATGGGTATACTCTATTAAATACAAATCAAATGGTTCTATTGATAGATTCAAAGCTAGGTTAGTGGCAAAAGGATATACACAAAAAGAAGGGTTGGATTACACTGATACTTTTTCTCCAGTAGCTAAACATGTAACTGTTAGAACTGTTATAGCTTCAGCTGCTTTTTCTAATTGGTCGTTGTGGCAAATGGATGTCACTAATGCCTTTTTACAGGGTGATTTAAATGAGGAGGTTTACATGCAAATACCTTTAGGATTTAACAATCCGGGGGAGAAAATAAAGTGTGTAGATTGGTTAAATCATTGTATGGCCTTAAACAGACTTCAAGGCAATGGAATACTAAATTCACATATACTATGATTCAAGCTGGATTTATCCAATCAAAAAATGATTATTCATTGTTTACTAAATCAAGAGGGAAAGATATTGTTATTTTACTAGTTTATGTAGATGACATCTTGATTACAGTTAATAATTTGTCTATGATTAACGATCTGAAAGTATATCTTAACACTACCTTTTACATGAAGGATTTGGGACAACTCAGGTATTTTCTTGGCATTGAAGTTGCCAGATCATCTAAAGGAATATACTTAAATCAAAGAAAATATTGTTTAGAGTTACTAACAGATGCAGGGATGATTGGAAACAAACCTATTTCTGTTCCTATAGAACAAAATTATAAAATGACTACTGCAGATTTTGATAAAGGCATTGATTGTAAAGAAGAAGATCCATTGGCATACAATGTGAATTTTTATCAAAAAGTAGTTGGAAAATTGATCTACTTATGCATGACAAGACCAGACATAAGCTACTTAGTCCATATGTTGAGCCAGTTTATGCACCAACCAAAGAAGTCACATGTTGAAGCAATGTATAGAGTATTGAGATATTTGAAGGGAAAGCTTGGTCTTGGGATTCTTATGTCATCTAAAGGAGATTTGAAGATAAGAAGTTATTGTGATTCTGATTGGGCAGCCTGCCCAATGACAAGGAGGTCACTTACTGGTTTTGCAATTAAAGTTGGTAATTCTCTAGTGTCATGGAAAACAAAGAAGCAAAGTATAGTCTCTAGGTCTTCAGCAGAAGCAGAGTATAGAGCTTTGGCATCAGTAATAAGTGAAGTGGTCTGGTTGATTGGGATATTTAAAGACTTGGGAATAAAAGATGTGATTCCCGCTACAGTATATTGTGATAGCAAATCAGCCTTATATATTGCAGCCAATCCAGTATTTCACGAAAGGACAAAACATATAGAGGTAGATTGCCATTTTATTAGAGACAAGATTCTAGAAGGGATAATTCGTACCGAGTATATTTCAACTAAGGAGCAACCAGCAAATCTGCTTACAAAAGCTCTTGGAAGACACCACTTTGAGTATTTGTTAACCAAGTTTGGAGTTCTTAATATTTTTGAACCCCAAACTTGAGGGGGAGTGTTAAAAGGAAATACGTATTATCAAAATACGTTTCTATAAGTGTGAACAACACTTTTTAGTTATTATTTGGAAGGCTATTAGTTAGATGGCAGCTGCTGTATTATATTTATAGGGTTGTTTTTCCTTTTCTTTATTCACTATTCATTCATCAATATTCATTGTAATTTTCTCTCCAATTATAAATAAAGATGAATTCATTCTTTTCTATCAATTCTTCAATTCTTTACAACCTGCAATGTTGTTGTGATTATATATAAATTCGTGGTGTGGTGTGTGTGAACTGCGAATGATATATATGTGACAAAAGGGTGATTTATGAAGGCAGAAGAATATGTATAGTTTTCAGTAGGTGTATGCTGAGCAAAATTGTTCACCAGCAAGGTTTATCATGTTCCAGCTAATTAAGATATTAAATTTATGGTATATATGTCCAATTTTGTTGAATTTCCAGGACTGAAAACCAACTATGTTCCTGTTCTATATATCTTGATCAGCTACTCAGTGTGATTGTAATCCAGATAATTGTGTGATCCGTATAATCCAGATAGTTGTGTGTTCCGTATAATCCAGATAGTTGTGTGTAATTACCCCCCTTATATATAGGGGCATATGGGTCGTTATCATGCTATGAATATTAAAACCTACAATATAATTACCAATGGGAAAATTCTAGCCCACTTCCGGTTCAGCCACGCTGAAATGAATTTCACAAAGAGAGTGTATTACATTTGCCCTATGATTGGTCATCCATTTTGTGAAATACACTTGGGTGTGACCATACTAAGAGCGGAAAATAGTTGTAAATTGTAATTGTAAAATTTTCCTTTTTATTCGTGTAATTGTACTTTAGTGTTTTATCTTCCCTTATAAGTACGCTATATGCATAATTGTTTACTTAAATATACAAGTGACGTGAATTTTATACACGTGGTGTATGTATGCGAAATGAAGTACAAAATGAAACATCATTTTGAAATAAAAGAATCGAAAATAGTAGTGAGACATCTATATATAATAAAATACAAACATTAAGGCAATCTAAGTAAGCATACACGCGGATAGCGTAATTAAACTCAGTCTTGCCACATAAGTATTATTGTATGTAACTAAAAAATCAATTATATATATTTTTTCATTTAACATAGTTATCAACCTTTATCTAAGATAGTCAAATTCTAAAATTCAAGATATATTGGTTACCATTATAATTTGAATTCTAATAAAAATGCTGGCTTTTCCATATTTATCTCTCGTATTAATGATGGTTGCATGCAAGTCATTTTAGTTTGAAATATTTGTTTTACTAAGTTCACCAATCATGTATTATATTTTTAAAGTTAAATTGCTATGATTTAATAATCACATATAAAAACTTCCCGATGATAATTATCAAAATTGAATTTTTTTTTTTTGCAGATTATAGAATAATAAAAAGTGTAATGATAGATATATATTTTTTATTATTAATTCTAGTATATATCTAAAGGTGAAAGACGAACCAAACTGCTCGATACTCGGCTCGAGCTTGATCGCTAAAAGCTCGTTTGAGCTCGGTTCATTAACTTATCAAACCAAGCTTGAATAATTTTTTGTGTTTGATAAGTTTTGAAACTCGGCTCGATCTTGGCTCGATTAGTAAAAAATAATAAAAATATGTAAAAAAAAATAATCAAACTACTCGAGCTCGACTCGATTAGAGATCGTTTGAGCTCGACTCGATTAATAATCAAACAAGCTCAAACACAAATTTTGAAACTCGATTGTATTTCAAACAAGCTTGAATAACATCTCGTTCGGTTCGGCTCCACTCGTTTATACCCTTATATATATCCCATGCTTAGCACGGTTTGCGTCATAGTTTATAGAAATTTGGATGTGACCGCAAAGAATTGTTCAACTATTGATGCTATATTAATTTCGTTTATTACCAAGTAAACACCTCTTTGCCTTGGTAATGATTTTGTAATAATATTAGAATAATGTACTGACATTGAGACAAATAATATATTAACTTAAAAAATCTTTATTCACGCCACTATATTAGTTAACAACTATAACAATTAATAATTCACAAATTAATAATAACTTATTATACTAATAAACTAATAATTATTACAAAATTAGACAAAGATACACACTTTTTTTTAGTATTAGCATAAAGAATGTGCGTTGCACGTGAATGTCCAATTCTTTTCATGCTAATAGGGATATTAATGTTAAGAAAACAAAATACATATATAGTTATCGAGAACAAGACTTGAAATTTTAAATCCTTGATCTTAGTGTATATCAGTATATTTAGTTCAAAATGTCTATGCGATAATGAAATCTTAGAGAGGATGTGATTTGATTTAATTGCTCTCTGTTCATACAGTTAGTTATATTTGCATGATCGTGAGCATTTGATTAGTTGGTGTATGATGATACATTCATCATGAAATTATTTGGATATCAATATATCTTATAACTAACTCTATCCCCCAAGGTCCACAAATGATTGTTAACCATTTAACGACTCAAATTCTTCAAGCAAAATGCTAACACAATTAGTCTTTGAAAGTGGAAATCTTAACATATATATACACTTATTTGTATTTGAGACAAAATTGAGTTGTGGAGCCTCACATATTTTCTAGATGCTAGGCAGATGTACATAACTTATTGACAATTTAACTTGTTAATTCCATAAATACCATCTTAGTGGTGAGGAAAAAAAAATGTTTTGGAACTAATATTCCAACTCAATCAACCAAAAATTTAAATCACATTAAGGAATGATTTTGCCAGTAAAAAAATTAAACCAATGTGAGGCGGCCACGACTTGAAGATAGTATGGTTTAAAACAAATATATACAAATACAATACTCAATCGAAATAGACTATGCATATTGAGATAGGCTTGGTGAAATCAAAGAAGACATACGAACCAGAAAATGATTGAAATATAGTACTTATGAATATGTGTTTATATCAAATCCATTAGAGAAATAGCTAGGTAAGATCTAACCATGAGAATGTTGAATTTCAAGGGGATGAGCATTTTACAGTTGATTTTGAAATTTGAGGAGCTGAATGGAAAGTACCGATTGGTATAAATAGTAGAGTTATATACACAAGGTGGAAGTTGAAAGACCAACTTTGTTATAAATGTGTTAGGTAGATTTTGAACTTGAAAATTGCAATGCATTAATTGCATTATGAAAGATTAAGAGCCTTCATTATTCATTAATTTGGTAGGGAAGTGGAGGGTTTTTATATGTATTGAAATATTAAGGGCTTTCATTATTCATAAATTTATAGAGTAGTGGAGGCTTTAATATGTATCAAGTATTATCAATTGTAATTAGTAATAAGGGTAGAAAGGTGAATTCACAATTGGAAGAATCAACGGGAAGTGGAGGGTTTTTATATGTATTGAAATATTAAGGGCTTTCATTATTCATAAATTTGTAGAGTAGTGGAGGCTTTAACATGTATCAAATATTATCAATTGTAATTAGTAATAAGGGTAGAAAGGTCAATTCACAATGGGGAGAAACACAAAGATTATCTACACTTTTAGTATAGTATATGGATATGGATATGGATATGGATATGGATATGGATGGATATGGATATGGATATAGATATAGATATAGATTGGCGGGAGTCGTAGACATCTGTCCTAATCTTCTGTAACAAATTTGCGGTTCGGACGAGGAGAGAGAAATCTCACATTTTCATCCACAATAGCTAACCACACTTGTATATACTTGTTACGGTAAGACTATAAATGAGCCGAACCTTGTAAATTTTACAGGTTCGAACTCGAACTCGAGCTCGAGCTCATCGAGCCCATTTCTTTTGAGCTCAAGTTCGAGGTAAGCAAGCCAAGCTCGAGTTCGCATCGTTATCTCATTCGAGCTCGAGCAGAGCTTGAGATTTTGGCTCGTTTGCAAGCTCGAGTAGTTTTTTTCTATTGAATGAACATATATTTTAAATTCTTAGAATTGTACAAAAATCATGCAAAGATGAACGGATAACGATAAGCACTTGGGACGTCAGCGGTGAAGACAACTTAGAGAAGAAAATTAAATAAATATTCTTTACAAAAATATATGCATATAATTATGAGTTCCGAAATGAATACATGCCAAAATGAACAAATATATTTAGTGTGAAAGACAATAATTAGGTATATTGGATTCGTCTGTCTGAAAGGAACTTTCATAATATTTTTGAATATATTATTTCCTAGTTACTGATACTTAGTTGTTATTTACAATATTATTCATATAATTTGTTATTACTAATATAAGTAAAACATGGATAGTAAAAGCATTACTATGAATATATATATACATATACAAAAGTTGTCACTTAACAGATGAAATATTTGTTCAATATCATTTGATCAAATATAATGTGTATAACAAAATTACAAAAAAATTGAATATAATATAAAGGAAAAATAAATATACCTATATCTATGTGTATATAATAATAGTAAAAGCTTGTGAGTTGGCTCGCGAGCTTATGAACACTCAAATACAAGCTCGAGCTTGGTTCATGAATTAGCTCGAGTTCGAGCCGAGCTTTATTAACCGGGCAGACTTGACTCATCGTACACCCCTAGTTACGGGATTCGGCTCCTCTCCAATACTCCTCCCCACCAATTACATCCAATACACTCTTAGATGGATGACACATCATAAAAGGTCTGATCCAATAGCATATATCATAGATACTTAACCAAACTTCCTAACTTAAGTCATATATCTAAGTTCTAACATTCTTTAATTAAAGAAATTTAGCAATCGTATCTCCTAAAATCTCTCTTCCTTCTCTCTATTTCTCTCAAACACGTTAATTACAAACATGGGGACAAGAATCAAAATCTTTTTCCCAACTTTGTTTCTTTTATTTACCAAAGTATAATAGATTCATTATATTTTCTTATGAAAAAAATACAATAGTTCCTTGTTGAAGAAGAGGCAAAAATTTTGTTGTATGTAATTTCGATTTTCTTGAACAAAGATTAAGCTGAAGTCGGTTTCTAATCAATAAAAATGGTGGGGAAGCTAAAAAATGGCAGGAAGCCTTTAAGAAAATTATAGACGGATTTAGTTTTAATTCCTGTCCCCATATCTTTAATTTGTCAGAATTATATAAGTTAATTATATTAATTTAGGTCTCTTATTTATAGTTTCCTCATTTATTCATTCTCTTGTAATCTCTATATATACCTTGCCATCATTAATAATATTCTTAAGAGGAATTATACCTTAACATAGTTAACATGTTTGAGAGAGAGAAAGAGAAAGAGAGAGAGAAAGAGAAGAGAAATTCTAGGAGATATAATTGCTAGATTTCCTTAATTAAAGAATATTAGATATATAATTTGAGTTAGGAAGTTTGGTTAAGTATCTATGATACTAGTTGTTGCCCCGTGCGTTGCACGGGTAATGATTTTTAAATTTAAAAAATTAATTTTATTTAATATTGAATATTGAAAATAATTTGTATGATGTCTATAAAATGAAAATAATATATCTATATGCATATAAATTAATTTTAATTTATATTTTAATATGTCACAAATATTAACAACTATTTTAGCTAGAAAAGTGGTTAATTTATGATATTGTATAAGTATCTATAACATGTAAATTATTTTATAAAATATAAAGTGTATTCGCAAATTGTATCACGGAGCAATATGATATTTTGACATTTAACTAAAAAATGTAAACACATCAATACATGATGAATTTTTATTAGTGCATACAATTTACAAAGGAATCACATTATTGAGTTCAATCCAGCTTTCTTGATTGATGTTATTCCTACCAAATTCGAATATTTTCATCTATACAATATCATATCGTGAATTCTTATTATATGAAGAATTCCCAAATAAAGAAACTTTATTCATTGCTCCAATAAACTTTCTTGCCCTTGGATGATTTTCTCCATATCTTATCATTAGTCTGCTAAAATAAAATTAATTAGAAAAAGATTTGTTATTCTAGATCAATAATATATGCATTTATACACAAAAATGTAAAAGTTGATATAAATAATATACTTGAACTTATTATACTTGTTTATAACATCCACTTTCATGTTTCCACATATTTATACACATTACTATTATTGTAAACATAATGATGTTCTTATATTTAATAAATTAGTCACAAAATCAGTTACCTCAATATTGTTGCAAATTGCAATATCTATCAATTGAATTTTCATTAATACATTTATAGAACTGCAACAAATAAATGAAACATTAAATATATAGATAAACTGATTCAAGAAAATGTATATTGACACACTTGACATTTTGAACATGTTTACTTTATGAATTTTTCTTTTGCCCTCATCTATCAACTTTGCTCATACAAATTAATAAATACAAAATGACTAAAGTAATATCTTATATATAATAGCATGTACTACGCATTATAAGCACATACCTTAGACAATGGACAAATTTTAGTAACTTTTTCATGGCATTTAAACTCAAATTTTGATATTCATTATTGAGGAAATTTCGTATGCATATCCTACAAATAATATGAAAAAATTGTAAGAACCAACATTTCATACTGAAAAGTAACACAGAAAATGCTTATATTCCCTTTCAACATGTTTTTTTCCTCCATTCCATAAGAATCAATCCCTCATTTTTGTGATTCATGAATTGATTTCAATTGAGGTGTTATAAAACGTGTGGAGTATATGTAAAGCTTCAATCTATGGCAATTTTTTGCTAGATGTATCTCGTCTTTAAAATAGGAATATTTATAAATAGGGTTAATATAGACAATTTGGAATACTAATCGAGAGAATTAATAGTAATAATTTTCTTGTCACTGATAATTCAATGATAGCCACAGATAAGCAATTATCAAACCTTCGATTATTTGCATCCATCCCCTGAGGTTTTGTTATTTGGCAAGTACCTTCATTGATAGTAAAGAAACCACTTCCATCTGTCAGTTGACCATTAAGTCCACCTTTTGTTTTTAGCCCAATATCAAACTTACACGTTTGCTATTTTTTTCTTTTCTTTTTCCTAAACATTTTTTAAATAATTACGAATTTTCTTTCCTGCCATTACATATCATGGGTCTGTTTGAAACGACATTACATTTCATTCGTCAGTTTACTCCACACACATACATCTCATAATGTAGATATTAAATAGTATTGTATTATATTATACTATATAATATTCTGTTAAAATATTGAAATGCAAATATAAAGACAAATCTGCTGAACAAAAGAAGCAAAAGAAATGAACAAACTCTTGAAGATTTTAGAAACTTTTAGCATGTTGATTCTATGATAAGATTCATTAAATCAAATATAAAGAAAAGACTATGTGAGATTAATATGAGGGAATTAATGAGGTTTTACTAGTGAGTAAACCGTTTAAATGCCATGTCAATTATCAATATTTTTAAAATTAATTATAAAATTACCATCTCTTCCGTAAATATAATGATATACTTAACAGTCAACTGATGGAAGGGGTCTTCTTGCCAAAAATTCAAACATTGGTGGAGGTCCTTGACAGAGAGCGGAACCTCATGGAAGGTGGATGCAAATAACCATCAAAAATTTTCCCCTTGCATTTATCTATAAGATATAGTTAACGAATTACACATATCTTGTAAAAAGGCATGTAAAAGTTACCAAAAAAAATCATGATGGTTTAACTTACCTCGATAATTGATAAGTTTTGAAGAGCTTTCGCAAATATCACCCTACATTATAAATTTACTGAAATTCAAATAGAAAAATGCAATTGTTAGCAAAATACATAAATATGATAAACACGAAGCTTAGTAAAAAGTGAGACTTACCAAGATGGAGAAGTTGAGCGACGTCACGGTAAAAGAGCAGCAAAACAAAAGTGCATAAGCTCATCTTATATTTAAGATTAAACTGATAAATTTAAGGAATGAAAATTATGGAAGGAAATCATGCTAATATCACCAAGAATGATGCTAATCTTGGTGGATTGAAGTTATGCTTGAGAGTACACCCTTAATTGGTTACTTTTCAGTTTTTTTTTTTTTTTTTCCAACGTGGACTATTAGATCATTGGAATGGAGTGTTGATTGCTAATTTTTAGGACACACTTGCAGCAATATCTATTTGGTAATTTTGAATTTTGATTTATGCATTAAATTCGTAATTGAATGCCTAAATTTAGTAAGTTTGAATTGATTAGCTTAATCTAATCAATATTTGAATTCAATTCAAATCTATAATAAAATATTATATATATATATAATTATGTTAATTAGCTTATGGTGTGTATACATATAATATTAACATTAATATTAATATGAGTAATAATAATAATAATGACAAAAAAATTCCTTTTTCATTCCAGAAATATAACCTACCAATGGTTTCAATTCAAACATACAATAAAATATTATATATATATATATATCTATATAACCACATTAGTAGCTTATGGTGTGTATACATTTAATGTGTATTAATCTGAATTTGAAAGGAGTAACATAAGGTAAATATTTAATGTGTTTTATTCTGTGTTTGAAAATCAACCGTTTCTAAAGTTGAAATTCTGGAAAGATGTTGCTATCGGTCTAAACATAAATATAGAAAAAAAATCTACATGGCCTAAACAATATACATTAAGAATGAGCTATAATTAAGGAGGGAAAAAATGACCAATAATTACAATTAATATATAAAAACCCTTATATAGAGAAAGACATAAAACGAATAAATATGGAAAGATGTAGACATGGCAAAATAATGAAAAACTATCTTGTCCACCTCATGATCCACATAGGAAAAAAATTGAAACATTGTGGTATTCATTTTAAATATTATAATAAGATAATAAGATGTAATAAAGACATTAATGGTTGCTAAATTTAAGGAGCAAGCTAGGGCCATGGCACTTCATTGCATAATTCTGTTAAATATGAAAAAATGAAATGCAAGAAAGTGTAGTATAATGGAAAATTAATTAATGTTATTGAAATACCTTTGTTATATTGGAACGTAACAGGAAGGTTCTAACTAATATGAATTAAATCATGAAATGATTGAATTTTAGAAAATAATATGAATAAAGAATTTTGAACGGACTTCATTTTTAGAATGACCATTATTTTGGTATATATCATGGGAAAAATAGTAATTGATAAATATATATATATATATATATAATGATTATATGTTACAATTACCTAATAAATATCTTTCCATTGTGGCAAAATGGTGAACTAAGGAGTTGCCACCTCATTATCTATGTAGGAAAGAGATTGAAACATTAGTTGGTATTCATTTAAAATTATATAATACAATGATATGATATTATAATAAGATTTTAAATCAGTATAATATGATATATTTATTCATTGTATTATTATAAAAGGAGAATTTGAATTTGACGTTAATCTTTGCGGAAATCATGTCAACTTGTGGAGTTTTACATGTTATTTTGCATGGTACATGTATTTATTATATTTTTAAATTTGCAAAACGTATATAAGCCTAATTTGGTCAAATATATATGGAAATGTAATGAATATGGATAGTTACATAATAAAACATATATATGTATATTTATATGTTTTCAAATTCAATTAGTCACTTAAATATGGAATTTAAGTCTACATGGCCTAATGGAGCAAAACTAACTCATCCATCTCATTATCCACATAGGAAAGATATTGGATCATGGGTTTGGATTCATTTTAAATATTATAATAAGATATGTCATTTGATCAGACTTCTTATGATGTGTCATCCATCTAAAAGTGTATTGGATGTAATTTGTGGGAAGGGGTATTGAAGAGGGGACAGATCCCTTATTATTTGTGTGTATACCACGAATGTCTGTGTTACAGAAGAGATCAACGGGCAGACATAGTTAACGGAAAAAATCTGACATTATGTTGGATAAATGGATTTTTACAAAGTGTGGTTCCCACCACTTTTGTGTACGAAATTTGAACACCATAAGCATCCGGGATACTAAAGATTATTAGATAATCTAAATCTACGTTCCGAGTAGATGAGTTTAGCATTTCGAATTTCTCAAATTGAACTTGTAACGAATGAGAAATTAAGTGCTAAAGTGATGTGTTTGAACTTGTGTATCTCACGTTGGATATAAATCACAATTAAATTGGGTTTATAAGTCCTTGCCTTAAGGTAAAGGGTTAGCCCTTGGGTCATCCACTTTGGGCCTTTGTGTGAAAGGGGGAGGAGCTATGCAATTGGGCCTCGGAAATTTCTTAGCTCTTCACTCGGGCGGTTCGGTAGACCGGACCGGACCTGGGGTCGGGCTGGGTCGTGGGCCGCGGGGCTTGAAACTTGAGACTTGAGGTGTGTATACTGTGGACTTGGGTTTCACAATTAATCTTTATGGACAAAGTTTAATTGAGCTTCTCCAGAAAATTCAACAAGTAGTAATCTGAATTAATTAAAACCTAATTGAATTAGAAAATGCTGGTCACATTTTTTTTAATTTGATTTTAAATATGCCTTCTAGAAAGACCATTGACTGCAGTCAACAGTCCAACAGTTACAATATCTGTAACAGCTGAAATTGTTTACCGGTTACAGAAATTGTAAATGGCAGATTTAATATGGGCTTTGATTTTGTATGATTTTTTCAGCTATAAATAGCCTTCTCCAGCATTCAGATTTTTCACACCAACACAAAACACAATTCTTTCAAGTGTTCTTGTGTTCTTCATTTCTTCATCCTCTCTCGAGTTTTTCAGTAGAAAATAAAAGTTCATTGTTTTCTGAAATTGAAGTGATTCAATTTTTAGAAAGTTTTCGTTGTACTTGGGACACGTTTTGTCAAAGCCGGTATAGTCAGGGCAATTTCGTGTTAAGGATAGAATTCATTCTCGCCTCGAAAATTCCTTATCCTTTCGTTGCATTTTCAGTTTGTTCGTTGAATTTGGTCAACATATTTAATATGTAAGTTTTTATTAAAAACTGATCAATTGGAATGTTTGATGATGATTGTAACATTCCAGCTGACTAGGCCTACACCTAAGGGCTTTTTCTTCTACACTCTCTCCTCTTTGGAAGAGTAGTGCCGCCTAGGGTTTTGCCTCCGCTGTGGCGGCGGCCTCCTTTTCATCGGAATTTTCCGGTCTCCCCCTCTTCCCCTCTCTCATCTCCTCAACATCTCCGTCCCGATGCCACCACCACACCTAACAAAAAAATGTCAAGAATCCGTCCTCCTTCCCACCTCAAGGGCCCATATCGGAGATCGTCACCTCCGGCGCCTCCACCAAGCCAAAGAGCGGTTGAATCAACTCTATTGAGAAAGCATCCCCCAGATCCGCCGCTCGAAGGTGAAGAAAGCTCTTTTCCGACGGCCACCGACGTCTTTCACATCACCGCCGGCCGATCCATCACTTCCGCTGTCCAAGACAAAAAGAGGGAAGCCATAGATGGCTACCCTTTCTTTTGAAGATAAAAAAATGGCTTCCGCCCTGCATTTTTCAGATTTCACTTTGTTAAAAAACGAGGAACTTTTTGCTTTGCCGGTCGAATATGTTTTTATCGTTTGTATCAGCTTTCCGGCTTCCCCTCGGAGCGAAAAATGGGGTTGTTCTGTTTTTGTTTATCATTTTAGTTTTTATCTTATGTTTTTTTGTTATTTGTGTTTGTTGGTTCTCTGGTTTTTGTTGCAGATTATATGGCAAAGTATGACGAGTTCTCTTAAACATTTTCATTTGAAATGTGGCAAGAAGACTCTTCATCTTGATTGTGATAAGAAGACTCTTGATGGAGGTGTGTGTTTGAGCCGTTCCCTCACGGAGAACATGGTTCTTGTTCAACTTGATACCTCCGTTTTCGGGGATTGGGAGCCCCTGCTAGATGTGTTCTCTTGCTACATACAAAATTCAGACCTTCATTTTGGCGCCGTTTGTTCTAACTGTAGCGTCTATGATAATTTTTGTACTTCCATTTTAGAGTCTTATTTATTTTTTGTCAGATCTATTACATGTGTTGATGAGCAGAAAGTGTATGCCGTTGGACTATTTTGTAATTACTTTCTGTTTTATTAATGCATAAATTTTATTAACATTCCAGCTGACTCCGTAGAGATATGATCCTATATTCCTATTTGACTTTCTGCATGACGTAGATAGCTCATATCAGGCCATCCGCAAATTAACTTCAATTTCAAGTTATATCAATTATGCTATTTTCTGAAATGTTACAATATTCGAAAGGAAACGAAATTTTCAGCTTAGTGCGTAATATTAATTTGCAGTTGGCATTTGAAAATTGAGTGATCTGAATATGGTAGCCAGTAGCCACATCCTCAAAATTCATTAACATTATTTATACTACGGACAACAAAGTCTCCTAAAGTCATCTCTTCTAGCTAGATCTGAATGTTCACTTGATCAAGTCAACTTTGATAATTATATAGAAAAATTCTATTTCCAAATCTAGATTTTAAAAATAAAAGTCCTGTGTGCGAAAGGCCGGGTAACCCGAGAGCGAAATGTCGGGTTCTAAAAATAAAAGTCCTGTGTGAGAAAGGCCGGGCAACCTGGGAGCGAAAGGCCGGGTACTAAAAACATAAGTCCTGTGTGCGAAAGGCCGGGCAACCCGAGAGCAAAATGTCAGGTGCTAAAAAGAAAGCCCCGTGAAAAGCCCCGTGCTAAAAACATAAAGTGTATGCATCCTATACAAATTGCCCCAGGGATGTGGGCTAGCTGCACTCAAAGTAATACTCGTCAGCAACCTCAAGTAAAGCTCGTCAGTAGCCTTAAAGCAAAGCTCATCAGCAGCCTCAAAATAATTATACTCTCAAAACTTTGAAATTCTTTCAAACTCTCAAGAATATGAGACTTATGATGTGGACGTAAAACATCACTTTTCGCAATTTGGGGTCTGGAGAATTGAGCCTCTAGGAAAGCTCATGGGTAGTTTAGAGGCTACCTCAAAAGCGAGCTCATAATGAGATCAAGGGATACCTACATCAGACACGTGGAAGACCAACTAAATGAAGATGAAAGATTGGATCAGATCAAATCATGTCAGATCCCAACCGACATCTCCTAAAATAGGGGACAAAATTCCCATATCCCATTGGCAACAAGAAACCGGTCAAAGAGACCAATTTGAAGATGGAAGTTGGCCTTATGTCCTTATAAATATGTGTCATCCCCTTTTATATATTTTATGTTTTCTAGAAATGCAAAAATTGATATTTCTGTATTTTCTCTCAAGAACATCAAAAATAATAAAACACCTCTGCTTTTCCATTTTTTATAATTTATTCCACATTTAGTTATTTGTTTTTATTACTCTTAGTATTTTCCATAAATCATAAATATAAAATCATGTTGAATTTCTTGATTTTTTTTGGTGTAATTTCGAACCGCATCAACCTGATTTAATCACAATAACTATTTAAATTCTTTTTTTATTTGGTTACACAACTATTCAAACTATAATTGTAGTAATAATTAAATTAGTACATACATTTGATATTTTTGAATAATATTATCTATTTAGTTCTAATGTGCTAGAGACATATCCAATATGCAATAACCTTATTGTGTTATTAATGATCAAGCTATAAAAAATTATCCAATTAGTTTCATAATTCTGATTTTATATTTAAATATAGAGACCGTTTTGAAGACACAACTTCAACTAATAAAGATTATAACTTCAAGTAATCATTCTTCATGTTGATAATATTCTTAGTCTTAATAATCATAATTTCCTGTATGTTTATAGTATTTAACATGCGCACGACATAATATTATTTAAATATCTTATACTAGTTATTCAGAAATAAATGCTAAACCGCAAATATTTGTATGTTCGTAATATCGATTTACGAATGACTATTAAGTTGATTACTTCTTTAATTATCACTATTTAGTAACTATTAATTAGTTCAGAAATTGTATATCCTAAATATGAAAATTATTAAATATTTTTTTGAAATGATAGTTTATATAATAAATATAACTTAAACTAACTATTTTATTAGTAAATATACTAAAAATGTTCTTAAACTAATCAATTAATAAAAAATATATTTTCAAATGGTTAAGTCTTAATTGTATTTGACAACGTCAACAACATCATATTAAAGAAGGGTATTGTAGTATTTAAAAAGTTGGTCAATGGAGTTATTAATAAAAATAAAATAAAAAAGAGAACAAGGACCTTTTTGATACGTTATAGTTTAGGGACCTAAATGCGATAAAATAAATAGTTTAGGGATACAAAGTATATTTTACCCCTTTATTTAATGAATTAAATTAGGGAAAATTGCAGTTTTTGTCCCATAAGTTATCCACATTTTGATTTTGGTCTCATTGGATTGGGATGTGCTGCATTAGTCTCATAAGTCAAATTAAATCTCACTGTTGGTCCCATGAGAAGCTGCCGTCTAAAATTAAACGAAAAATTATGCGTGCGTTGCACACTTCCGTTAAGTAATCACGTGAGGGACACGCGATTAACCCCAATACAACAATTTCTGAACTCTCATCCGCAACACCGTTTCCGTACGTTGTAACTTCTTCACTCAAAAATTCCACCACAAACATCAATTCTAGAATTTCTACCTCCAATAACTCGACCCCGTTACGGAGCTTGGGTATGACCATCTTTGACTTGTAGCACATTGGGGAATCCTCCCAAAGCTCAAATGGACACCCATCTACTTTACAGCCATAGAATCGCCTACCCGGGTCTTCCTCCTTTTCATGAAGTCTGTAAAATAGCTTGTTTGCCACGATAACACAAGACTTCTCCATTAGGGCCAACTTGCTTCCTTGAAAATTTCATGGTGGAGTAGAAATCTAAAGAGAATAATTTAAGAAAGAAAAGCCCTAACTTTTTTGTGCGTCTGAATCTGACTTCCCATCTTTTGTAAGCTAATTTTCCCACTCATTTCAGTCCAAGACGTGTATTTTTTCCTCCAGTTACTGTTCCTAACGGAAGTGTGCAACGTACACGCGTTGTTCCATTTAATTTTAGACGGTTACTTCCCATGAGACTAATATTGAGATTTGATTTGATTTGATTTATAGGACCAAAATCAAAATGTGGATAACTTACAGGATGAAAATTTCACTTTTCCCAATTAAATTATTTTATACAAAATAAAGCACATGTTTAGCTCATAAAAAGCGGAAGACAAAAAGAAAAGAAAAAAAAGCAGAGGACCTGTTCTTTACTTCTTTTATTACTTATATTTCTCACAATTCATATTTTATTTTGGTGGTAGCATTGTACTATAGTCAACCCGAAAATGTTAGCTGTACTACATGTACAGATGTACTGCAGGTTGTACTGCAATCTGGTGGTACTAAATATGTATGTATTATTTATAAAAGTACAAATAATTCAATCGAAGAATTCAGGAAATATGATCTTCCTTATCATGATTATTTTATTTTTTATTTTTAAATGAAACGGTTACAATATTACATCGTAATCAACAATCGTAATCAATAATTTTCTATTACAAATTAGTGACGACGAGTTACAAACTAAAAATAAAAAACTATTATATAAATAGAAAAATAATTCACACAAACCCCTCAATCGATCATGATTTGATTTTGAATCCATGAAGTTACTCGAGTAATATTTTTTAAGATCAAGAAATTATTATATTTATCTAACCTTTTTAACACTGGTCAAATTGAAACAAAATGATATAAAAATGATATATATGAATAATTGTATACAGTAATTTTTCTTAGTATGACACTGTACAGTATAGACTATAGATGCATATAGAATTTTCAATTTTCAGAAATATTCCAAATGTTTTACAATAAGAAACAACTTTTAGCGCCAGACTTAGCGACAGCTTTCACCGGCGGCGCAGCCTCAGAAAAGCCTGTCGCCTCCCACCGCCGCCGCGCCGACGGCCGTGGGAGATTCTCCGGCACAATAGTCTCGAGTGAATTCACGCGCCACGGCTGGCAAGCCCTTTTGTCACTCCATCTGACGATCGTTGATCCTGTTTGCATATCAACGGCCACGGCTCTTTCTTGATCCCTAATTATCGAGAAATTGCTCGATTCTAGTGCGATTATCGCGCATGTTAACCCTAATAAACATTGATTCTGCCATGATCGTTCCTTTCGAGGACTGCTGTGCAATTGATTGAGATTATATTTCGTTAAGAGATATATATATATATATATATCGAGAATTGTAGTGTAAAGAAGAATCGAAGAGGGTTGTACGATGTCGTATTGTGACTTACCATGCAATTTGTGCAGTTCTTCTTGTAGTTGGGGAAGGGATTGATGTAGAAGTTGGAGGAGGGGGCAAAGGATTGAGGCAGCAATTGGTTGAAATACCCATTCTTTCTTCTTTTCTCTGTTTTCTCTAACTTTTTTCTTTTCCTCAAGTGTATGTATATGTGTGTATATATATAGATACTAAATTTTTGGTTCTATATATATATGACTAAGTTCTACATATTTTCTATTTAAAAAATAATAATACCTTATTTTTCATATTTTATACAGGGGTATAAACGAGCCTAGTCGAGATGAACGGGATGTTGTTCAAACTTGTCTGAAATACAATTGAGATTCAAAGTTTGTGTTTCAGCTTGTTTGGATTTTAATCGATTCGAGATCAAACGAGCTTTAATCTGGCCGAACACGAGTATAACACGAGTAGTTTCAAAACTTATCAAACACGAAAAGTTGTTCAAGTTTGGTTTGATATGTTAACGAACCGAGCTCAAACGAGTTTTTAGCGATTGAGCTTGAATCGATTATCGAGTCTTTCGTCCCTAATTTAGAACTCATGTCATGTCTATATTTAAAATATATTTTATTTTAAGTTTGGCTTCCTTAAAATATATTTCATACATTTTATAAAGTGTCTATCTACGATGCACGGACACGCGTAAAAATCACCTCGTGCAGTGTCCGACACACGTCGGACACGGCACCGGGACGTGTCGGACAAGGCAATGGTGTGAAAATGATTAAATAAGTCTCAGACACGGCACGGACACTACTCGGACATGGCACGGACAAAGCCAGGACACTTCGGGCTGATTTTTTGCATTTTTTTATATTTTTAATATAAATGTATTTATATATATGTATATATATGTAATTATATATAGATAAAGTTTTATAATTTACAGAAGTATTGTCATTAATAAGTTGTTATTTTGTGTAAAAATAGGTTGCTCATGTACAAATAGTGAATATATATATATATATATAGGTTGTTATTAATAAGTTGTTGAATTGTTGATTATTGTCTAATAGGTGTTCAATTACTCATAAGTTTATAACATATTATATATATATATATATATATATATATAAATATGGGCAGACGTGTCCGAGCTGTGTCGTGTCCTAATTTTTTAAGAATTAACGTGTCTCTTGTTCGTGTCGTGCAGTGTCCGTGTCTATGTGCAATGCCTATATATATATATATATTATTTAGGTGAATTGAAGAAGAAGTAGTTTTTTGATGTGGATGGTCAGTTATCGGTGGCTGACAAAAAGGGCCATTGGGGCATTGGGCCTACTTTTTGTTTGGATTGGAGCTTCAAAATGAAGATCTTTCTTTTGCTTGCCGTATTGTAACACTATTTTGAGACGTGTAGTATATGAGAACATAATAGGAGTCCATTTTCAGTTTTTAGTTTGAGCCGGCGGTGTTGTTGTAAATGTGTAGTACACGTTCGCCGAAAATATTTTCAACTTTTATTTCATGTTCTAATTAATGGTTTATTCTCCAATCTCTTTCTTCCTTTTCCATACACTTTTCATTGCTTCATTTGATTTTTATTTTTCTTCTCACCTACCCTCTCTATTCTTCCTTGCACACACCACCAAACGGTATTAAGTCGCATCTGCAATATAATTATATATACCATGTATTTACATGGCTTAATTTACACTATTCGTTGTTCATTATCGAATGTATGCAAGTATTTTCCTATTTTTCCCATATATTAATGGAAAACTTAAAGTCTGTTTCATATAAATCATTATCACATATTTGCTAATATTATAAGTTTAATTTGAAGATGATTGCAAAACTAGACAAGCTGTCAAGAAACAAAGAAATTCTCAAGAAACTAAGGTTGAACTTAATTGGATTTAGTCCAAGTTTGATGAAACTAACTAGGGAAATAACTTAGTTCATTATGAAAGGTATCTAAAACTAGATTAATTAATAGATACATCTGATTCTGATGGGAGTTGATAAAGATAATACTTCTAATTGTTATAAAGACATTCCACTTTTATTAAAATTTATTATAAAATGCTTTTTAGCCTATTACATGTGATCCTTATTTTTTGACAAATTAGCTTTATAGCACGACAATGATTTTCTAGTTAAAATATAAAAATAAGTAATTAGTATGTTAATTTGATAGTTCATAATATTAAAATTTAAACTAATGATTAACTACCATAGATAATTAGAAAAAGAAAAAAGATATGTAGATGTGGCAAAAAAATTATTTATTTATTTATTCAAAGTAAAATAAACGTATATATATTGAGTAAAGATATAATTCAGTTAAATATAGCTAAAAATAGCTATTATTCTAGGTGATGAAAAATTGAGTTCATTCATGCTTTCTTATCGGTACTTGACAATTACTTTTACCTGTTTTTTTACTAGTTTTTAAGCGTTTGATGTTACATAAAAACCAAGATTGACGACTATAGATCAAATGAGCAACACATATTTTAGGATGGAGTAATAGTTGAGTTTGAATATCCATGATAAGATGATTAGTCATATTGCTTTAATATAAAAAGTAGGTGTTCTTTATGTTCATGACCTCATTATATGTGCAAAATAAATTAGAAAAAATAGAAAATAGAGAAAAATGAGCAATTTTGGTTGATAATATTTCTGCAAAATTTTTGTAACAAAAAAATAAATAAACGAAATTAAAGTTAAAATTATTTAAAGAGGATAATCAAGTTCAATTTTTAATATTGATTAAATTTCTACATGACATATTGAGAGTATTATAGTTAATTAATTTTAAAGGGATAAGGAGTACCTTTATCAAATGTAGGAGTGTCAATATATATAAACTCTCATTTCAAATATATGAGATCAATTGAGATTAGGGGTGTAACTTGAGCCGAGCCGGCTCGCGAGCTTAGCTGGCTCGGCTCGAATGAGCTTGACTCGAGCTCGAGCTTCACGAGCTCGAGCCTATTTCCCTCTAAGCTCGCAAGCTTTTTGGTTTTTTAATTTATACATATTTATTTTTATATTATATATATTAATAATTTCTTTTTAATGTCAATAGTCAATAGTTTTTTATAATATTAATTATACATTTATTATATTTGTTTATAATATTAATTATATTAACAATTTAATAAATTATCAAAAGCCAATTCAGGCTCGGGCTCGCGAGCTTGGGCTCGACTCGAACTCGTGTCGAGCTCGAGCTCCTCAAAGTCGAGCTCTCGAGCTCGGCTCGTTTACACTCCTAATTGAGATCATAAATGAATCATAAATGGCTTTATAAATTAATTAATATGTTTATATATATATATAATATTTAGATTTTTTTTGGTTAAGAGTAATACTATACCATCCATTTTTCATCTCTCATAGTTTTAATAAGAAATCACTTGCAATTATTTGATTTTATTGGAATTAATAAATTCATGCTTTCTAATTAAATCAAGGAGAGGTGAAAAATTGATAATATCAAAACGGTGATATATATAGCATTTTCCTTTTGCTAAATATTTTATTTTTAACTTATTGACCCAAACTCTTATTAACAAGTTGATCAGGTCACCTAATGTAAACTTGACAAAAAAAACAAAAACAGCCGCTGTGAAAGTCTTTGGCCCAAACAGAGCTAGCTTCAGGAGGCCGGCCACGGCCGAGCTAGCTTCAGGCGGGTGGCGACAGCGGCACTGCAGCACTTAGACTCTGGCCGCCGCACGTAATCTTCCAGCATCCTATCAGCGTGATAACAAAAAAACCAATAAAAAGGCCCATGCAAACTACTACATAAAACAGGCGCCAGTGCCTCGCACATTTCACTGCAATCGGCTCATTATTATTATTATTACCATTTCCGCTCCCCGCCACCGCCTGATTAGCACGCGGCGCACACCTCATCGCGGTTTTATCTATATCGTCTAAAATCATCTTGTACTTCAACGCGATCGTTGTAAGGGCGCAGAGATTGAGTGATCCAGCGAGTAACGATAGGGTAAACGGAATCCAATGGTACTTGCACTTGAGATCCGATGGCATGTTGTAAAATGCAGTGAAAATGACGCCTTGGAACACGAAGTAATAGTTTGCGAGCTGGAAAGCTTCTTTCTGGAGGTGGCGCATTTGGTCCCGCCTTTCTTTGTTGGTTTCGCCATTTGTGTCGCACCCGATCTGCTGAATAAGGTTCTGAACCTCTACGGTTCGCGCTTCGACAGACATTGATTCCATTCGAGTGTTATGTGTGTAGGCGAGCTAATAAGAGAAATTAACACGATTTATATATATATATATATATATATATATATATATACAAGATGGTTCGGAATCATTTGGAAAATGTAGATGCTAATGACTAATTAATGACTTAATTTCCATGCTGGTAGTGCTCATATCGCTTTCTTTTACCATTTCTAAGTCTTTTTTTATATTAGTATTATTTCGACTAGCGGAATTCAAAGAACAAGAACAATTACTGGTGACTAATACCCATTAATCGTCATGATTAATTATAATATATAATTGTTAGTTAATTATGCTGTAGATGTTATGGATACGCAATCCGATGGAATATTATTATAGTCACCCTTTTAATTATTTGAGCTTTCAAGGACCAGGTCTGTGTGTGTACGTAGGATGTATATGAGATAGACTATTCTAATTAATTTAATTTTGAAGAGCATGAAAAGCCGTTTTAACAATGGAAAAACCTCTACATACTAAGAGCTAGCTCTTGTCATCTATATTGATCATCTCTAGGTATTTTTCTGTGAAGAAAAATTGCTACGAGGAAATATAAATATATATATATATATATATATATATTTATATACCGAATTAAAACTTTGCAATAAAAGTTCCGTATGTTAGATTCCAAACAATTAAAATTTCATGAAATTACCAAATGAACTCTCGATTCCAATTCATGACAACAAATGTAATATAGTCACTTAATTAATTAAGCAAATTATGGATTCTCTAACTTTTTGGACATGTTAACTAAGGGTTACAATTAATATTTTGCACAATTTTGATTATGATTCTAATTACTAATATAAAAACCATTTAAATCCATTTTGAGTTTGCTATCGTCAACCACACTACACTAGTACAGAAAAGGCCTGTTACAGCGATTTTTTTTGGCCAATTACAGCGGTTTTTAACCGCTGTAATAGGTACCGCTGTAATTGGTTCAGGCCAATTACAGCGTTGAAAAACCGCTGTAATAGATACCTATTACAGCGGTTATACAAATAACCGCTATTAAAAAAAAAAAAAAAAATTTTTTAAGGGGCCTATTACACGGTAAAAAAACCGCTTATAGTGTAGCCTATTACAGCGGTTTTTCCAAAACCGTGAATAGTGCCCTGAAATTAAAAAAAAAAAAATTTTGACCGTGTTGGAATGACACGAAATTCGCACGGTCACGAAACGGCATTCCGAACAAAACGCAAGACATAGTCAATAGCCATCCGAGATTTTAATATTTTTATTATAGTACAAGAGGCCTTAAACGATTTGTGTAATGAATGTGTGTTTCATTCTCTTGATAATATGTAAATACACAAATATACATACACATACACAAATATACATATACACCCACATATACACAAAATAAATATACTCACACATACACAAATATACATACCCCATATATATAGACGAAGAAAATTAAAGTTGAAATCAAGAGAAAGAGGAGTGAGAGATATAAAGAGGATTTTTATTTTCGGTCAAAGTGACAATTAGTGACCTGTTACAGCATGTAACAGGGAACCGGTTGTTCGCTATTGAACAACACATTCATGTAGTCAAAAAATGTCAATTTATTTTTCGGATGTTGTCACTAAAATATTTAAAAAATTCCCTCCCATTTTTCCCGCCCAAAATTTTTCGGATAAAAAAAAAAACTTTTTATAGTGTCGGACCGAACCACTAAACTGGGCTAAATGTTTTTTTTTTACTCCGAAAAATAAAATTTGGGGGGAATTTTTTAAATTTTTTTTTTTTTTTTGACATTACAGCGGTTCTGAAAAAAAAACTTCTGAAAAGAACCGCTGTACCCTATGCGGTCACTAATAAATATTATTCTGTGTACAAACCAAATAATGTATTCGTTCAGCGGTTTTCATTATGTAATATCCATTAATGACAAAATGTGTGACAATATTTGTTACTAATTATAAATTTTTAGAGACATTGTCACTTGTGACAAGATTTGTGTCACTAGTATTACTAGTTTTTTTGTGAGTTGTCCACTATACATGACTAATTGTCAACTTTTCACTAAAAATTATTATTGTGACGTCAATGCCAGTTTTTAGTCACTTGAAAACTAGTATTACATTTTTTTGTAGTGCCATATGATGAACTTTTCAAACGTCAATGCTTTTTAGAAAAACATTATTTGAACCTCTTATATACATTGTGACCAAAATATCATATGAAATAGAGGATCCACATCTAAAATGGCCAGAACAAGTATTGTTCATATATTTCAAACTATGCGTACGTAAAGCACAAAAGTTAAATAGATTCTTCTTTTGCACAAGATTTGATCAATTGCACCAAAATACAGTACAAGAGACACAATTTACAACAAACAAGTAGTCCAAACCAAGCTCACCGTATCAAAATGCACACATATATTAACAAGCAAGACATCATCGATCAGTGATTGACAATTACAAACAACAAACACGATCGGGACGAACAAATTAACACAACTTGCGAAGTCGGGGATCATTGCGAAAACGCAATTATTCACACAGGAAACGACACCAGATATTGCACCAAGCAAACCAAACTTAGTGCAAAGAGAAAGAGGAGAACATGAACAAAGCTATCCATGTTCTGAAATGCTGCAGGCACTTCCTGCTTCAGTCTTTCATGGTCCCTCCGCCTCCGCCTCTCCCTCTCATCAGTTGGCGCGTCCACCTCAGTTAAGGTGGACATCTCAACACCGTTTAAAACACGATCAGGGGTACTACTTTTGGGGCCCGCCTTATGAATTCCCATTTCCCGCCCTCTAAATCTCTCTTGCTGCGGTGGAGACGCCACGCTGAAAATCTCTCTTGCATCATCTATTTTGCAGTCTGAAGATGCAGCTAATTGCCTGAAAGATAAAAATAGTAACTTTAATAAGTGGCGTAACATCGATTAGCTTATAATTATGTAATGTAACAAGGTCCACAGCACCAACATTACTTGGATTTAGGTATGTTCCTGTCAACTAGTACTCTGAGGCGCCACGGTCATGATTCACGAGAGACACAAAAATAAAGACGAACGAACGATTTGTTATCAAACTGAAATCACATAATTAACCAAAGTTATTTCATTATATACTCTAGCCTGATATATAAATGTTTTGTATCATCTAAATTAAATAAAATGTCATTTCACGTTATTGATTAGACGGGCGGTGTTTATATATATATATATATATACCTTTGCGGTAAGCTGGTGTCGTCTCTTACCAATGGAGCCACAAGGTTAGGGTCTTCCAATCCTCTGCAACCAAATTTTATTTTTTGTTCAAATATTTTAGAAAATAAGAGAAAATGGAGACCTCATTAAAAAGAAAAGAACAAGATAAATTAGTTTTATCGAAGAAATTGATCAATATCTAGTAGTATAGTACTGGTAATTACCTCAACTTTATCGTCCATTTAGAGTTCGCTTTTGCAATTAGAAGGGCTGATCTCTTGTTCCAGATGATATCTCTCCCAAGGAAACCACCAAAGAACCTATTATAAGATGATATATACATATATATATATAAATGAACCAATGAACATGAAATGTTAATTATAAGATCAAAATTCGTGATTTTCACAATACATACATACGTACATACATAATATCAATTTATTGAATCAGTTGAATTTATTAGGTCTATATATTTCTCGTCAATAAAAATGTGGCAAGGTAAAAAGTGTGTATGTTGCACAAGACAAATTACTACCACATCTTATTGTTTTCTTTTCTAAATTTATATATATACAATAGGAACAACCAAAAGAAATAAAATTAGTGAACTCGAGGAGGGTAATTTTGTATTTAATTTTGAATAATTAGCATTATTTGGAAAATCAGGACGTATATATTATTATAATTTACAAAAGGCAAAGAAGATTAAGAAAACATGCATGAACAACAAACAAATAAAGAAGAAATCAACTTGAGTCGGAGAAAGTAGTCGGCGCGTTCCTCCGGAATTCCTAGCGCGCGAAGCTCATACGATCCCGGTGTGATCAGCTCGTATCTGAATACGATCCTAGTGAAAATTAGCAAGTCGAATCCACGTACGTACATGCCCGTGAACTCATTGTTAATCAGAACGCGGATCCGCCAATTAGGCGATTCGCGCTCCCGGCAGCATCCGCGGATCCGGGAAAGATTCAGGCTCCGCGTTTCGCCCGAAGGCAATCCGCGGATCGGACAAAAACCCTGGTCCACATCGAAATGGATCGGCCAACGGGTTTGGTTATGTAATTGGGTTGTCAGAGTGAGTAATTTCTCCATACAAAATTCCAATTAAAGAGAAGTGTAACGATTTAATTAGGACAAAAGGGAAATCCATGAGAAAATGAGAAGACCAAATTATTTCTTCATGGCTATCTATGAATTCCAACTTTAAAAAGGAAAAATTAAAACATTTTTTGAGGCAATATCAAATATCGAACTTGAAATTTGAAACTATATATAACTGATTTTTAGTGATAATTTGGGAGGAAACTACGTACATTGGAGGTGTTTTATAAGATTTTTCTTTGATTTGGGATTGGATTTACACGTAAAATCTACTCAGAGGGATGTGGCTAATACCTGTACTAATTGACTTTAGGGCAGAGATTAATTATCTACGTCGACCATTTTTGGTGACAGTTCAAATGGGGAGGTTGAAATTTAAGTTTTTGTGATCATCCTTTAAGTTATTTGAATTAATTAATATAATATGAATATCTTTACATTTAGTTATAAAAATGTTATCTAAATTTGTATCTATTTATTATGTTATAATAAATCATTAAAGTACATATATATAGTGTATAGGTTTTTAATTGTTTTATAATATAAAAAATAACCTTCTACGAAAACGAAAACGAAAATATGTAATGATAGAAATCTAACAAGAAGAAAGTAATATTGGGATATGGTGGAGTCGGATCAAAAAGAGGGACGAAGCAAATGGAAACGAGGTGACAAAAAGGACGAAAAAGGGGCCAAAAAGTCGTTCATGGAGTCAACGGGGAAAGTTGACGGAACGCCGCGGCATGCTCGACAGTGGGCAAATTCAGCGAACGCGGAGGCATTTGGGGGCAAGAGTATTCGGGCAATTTTTGGACTCCTTTTTTGTTTTCTATTATGTTTAGTCCTCTTCTCTTGTATTAGGATTATAATTCCTAATTTGATAGAGCTTTAGATTGCTCTATTATTATAAATTGGTGCTTTCAACTTGTAATTGTTTGATTTACTCGATTGACTCAAAAATAAAAATGTAGTCTATTGTTGACTCGTGGATGTAGGCAATTTGTTGAACCATGTTAAATCCTCGTGTTATTTTCATGCGTAGTTTTATATTTTTTTTACTTACTTTTTTCATGCTCCGATGCTACAATTCTGGCTAGTAATTCACTTAATCCTAAACATTGAATTTAGACTTTTCCTTGAAGCTTAAACAGAAAAACCCAAAGAAATTATACAAAGAAATACTCAGAGAAGTCTAAACTTGTCTGTCATGTATCACCTTTAATTTAAGTGTACAATATGAGAGAATTTACCCAGTCGTCTAAATTTGTGGTTTAGAGTCTATTCCACGAGCCGGGCTAACCTAAATAAAAGCACAATCAGGCAAAGTGATGGAATTAGTCATATAATATTATGCATAAAAATAACTAAATGTAGTATCATATTTATATTGTATTCGTATTTGGCACGGATATTCTCGGATGTCGTGTTCGAGATATTTTTTAACTGTCCAAAAATAAAAAGAAAAGAAAAAATTCTAAATACCATATTCGACACAAAATTTGAAATATCTGACACGTCGTGGTTACCGGGCAGAGTATTTTTTTAAATATTACAATACTTTTTGGGCTAAAATAGGAAAAGAGATAATATTTCTGGTCTTTTGTCAAAAATTAAACATAATAGTTAAACAAATAACAAAGCAATTAAAGGAACGAGACAAAACTTTATTTATATCAATGAATACATTGAATCAAATTTATTTTTAAGTTCTATACATGTAATGTATATATATAAACGTATTCTCAACGTATTGTATCCTAAAATTTTAAAATTTGCATATTTCATATCCATATCGTATCATATCTATATCTTCGTATCTGTATTCGTGCATCATAGGTCATATTATACATTGGAAGAGAATTGGTATTTATTGAATCCTTTTGTATGTTAGAAATTTTATTGGAAGAAGTTCTCGTGTTAACAAACAAATGGTATATGGATCATGGATGTATTAGTACTCTTGGTTTTCAGGCCCAGGAATACCTTAGGAAACCGAAATAAAAAAAGATATATGCATCAAGAAAATAATTAAGCAACAGAGACCAAAGACCTGTTGTTCTAGTGGTATTCATCTCTCATTTTATGTGAGAGGTCCTGGTTCCGAATCCAGGCAGCCACAAGTTATGGTTGTCCTCATATATGGAGTTAAATAGAGTTTTTATAACTCAAGATTATAACTATCAACTCGGGTTTGTCGGGTTACATATGTAAGGTATCCCCCTTCCTCTTGAATAAAAAATAATAATTAAGCAATAGAGAGTTGGTTCAAAAGTAAATTGGTGCCTGACATGCGAATTCGACATGTATTTATGGCAAATAAGGAGAATCACACTTGGTCTCGTCTTGTGACTATAAGTCCGAGTCTGTTGAGCTAAGTAAATTAGGGTAACCCCCCATTCGATTCGAAAAAAGAAAAAGAGTAAATTGGTGCCATTAGATCAGAAAAAATAAAAAAGGAAATTGATGCCCGAGCCAAGATTTAAGAGATGTTCTTGAGCAAGATAGAAACGGTCTTACATGGCCTAGGCATACGACTATAAACCCAAGTATATCGGGCTAGGTCTAGGGTAACAATCTTCTTTCACAATAAAAATAAAAAGGTAAATTGGAGCAACATTAATTTGACCTCGTAAAACCAACATGAAACACAACACACTTATATATGTTGTCTGTCAAACCATTTGCTATGGTACATGAGAATTATTTCACATCACTAGTAATTAATTTGTTCAATGTCCAAAAACATTTAAAACATCAAAATGAATAAGGAACAACCTCAATTCAGCCCTGAAAAATCGACTGAAGCATGCTCCATATCCTCTTCTTCAAAATCGATGAAAATACACTCGACAATGTAATAAATCACCATATAATTCTTGGGAAGTCCCGAACCATTAGGCCCGTTTATCCACAATACATATACATGAATGAAACTCCATACCTTTCACTAGGCAAAAACTTTACATACGTATTGGAGTTTCGACTCCATCCATAGTTTTGAATACTCACGGCGGGCAACCGGAGCCGGACCAAAACGTCTAAAATGTAGCAACAAATTGTGTATATATAGACCTCCTATATATCTATAACGCGTCATCATTAGTTGACTTGTTCAATATAACTATTCCCAAATTTATTCATTAAAATTCTCAAAACAAAATGAAACTATCGCACGGGTAGAAGTTGGTAAGAAACGTGTTGACATTTTGCTCAAACATCACAAGTTGATATTAACATATAAGAGAAATTATATTTTTTGCCCCATTATACTTTTGGTCTCATTTGGTATGAATTTCTCATATTTAGTCGTATAACTTTCAAAATATCACACATTTAGTTATTACCAAAATTTTCGTCCAAATTTTAACGGTCAACTCTGTTAGTCGACATTTTGAATATTTATTTCGGGAAGTTTTGTACATGAGTGACACGTGATATTGAATAAAAAAAATTATAATATTGAATATAATTTGTGTACAAGTGTAATCACACACGAATTCCCTCTAAAAAATCGATTAAAATGTTGACTAACATAGGCAACCCTTAAAATTTGGATGAAGAATTTAGTTGGGATTAAAATTAAAACATTTTTTAAATTATAGGACTAAATGTGAGGAATTCATAATATATACTTTTGTCTTGCTTGTTCACGAAATGTCTATTGCTTTTTTTCTTATACGTAACGAAATGTCTATTGAGTATATCTTAAAAGAATATAAGACGTACAAGATAGCACAACGAAAAAACAGTATAAGAGAAAAATAATAGAAATATTATTTGTGATAAGATACCAAGTAATAATAATTTTTATTTTATTAATCAAATAATGATTTATAAATCTTATGATGACAAAGAATTATTTCGAAGTTCTTCTCATTTTATGGTAAGTTGTACTAATTATTTGAAAATAAATATACTAATTATTGTGCTATTGTGGTAATATTCTTTATTTAGTCATTCAGTTTTTACTATACATATGTCATTAAAATCAAATTTATACAAAAGTCTTTTGTTACTAATATATGAGTTTTCTTTATTAAATTTATGAAAATTACTTTTATACCAAAAGATAAATTCATGTTGCCTAATCTTACTAATAATATAAATTTGGACTTTGAATTATCTTTTCGACATCTTTGGAGTTGGGCTTATTTCGTTAGCCCATACCACAGTCTGCTTCTTCATCTTTTCCCCATAAAGGCCCAATTAGCATTACAAAGGGCTTTCATGTAATTTTAAGTCCGTGGCTATCCTTCATCAAAGCCCAATTTAGTTTTTATGTTAGTTCGTATCGTATTAGGATTAAAATCAAAAATCAGTATTTCTTGAAGTGGGAAATAAAAAAAAAATATTAGCAATTAAAATCACAAATTTGTATTTCTTGAAGGGGCAATACTATGGTAGACCGGGACCATTGGTTCCGGTCCACAAATCATCATTGGATCCCCACTAAGGGGGCAATTACTAAATTAACCCCGATTCAATGGTGATTTGTGGAACAGGACCAATGGTCTCGGTCCACCATAGAATTTCACTTTTTTGAAGTGACCCACGATCAGTTGATCTAGTTGTATCCACCTCTCATTTTATGTGAGAGGTTTTGGGTTCGAATCCAGCCTGCCACAAAATGTGGCTCGCTTTTTCTTTATGGAGCTAGATAGAGTTTTTATGGCTTAAAATTATACCTATCAACCTGAATTTTTCGAGCTAGATATTTAGGATATCCCCTTCGTCTTGAATTAAAAAAACGAGAAGTATTATTTGAAGTGGAATTTTTTTTCCGTTTCTGTTTCTTTCTTTCTTTCTTTCTTTTGTGTTTTTGGAACTGAAATCTAAGATCCAAACACAACATTAATCGTTTCAAAAAGAAGAACATGTAATCCTTCACTTTGGACCACTTTATGTAAATTATTGTGTTAAATTTTTTATATCCACATTAAAAGTAATCAGGATTAACTCTGAGTGACTGATGATGCATGGAAATTAAAGGATTAAGATCCAATTACTTACAACATTAAAGTTTGAGCTGGTCCTGATTCTGATCATAATTACATCAGAAGACTCCATCCAAATTAAAAAATCATAAATTTTAGCTAATTGACTTAATTATTATAATAATACCTTCGTCGTGTTTCAATAGTACTATGAACCTATATCTATTATTACAAAATTACTCATCATCAAACTTTTATCATGATAACAAACTTGTGAAACTATAGGGGTTAATCTCATTTTTGGTCCCGAAAATGGTCCAAAGTACACATTTAGCCCCGCACTTTATGAAAGTTTCACATTTATTCCCATAAGTTATAAAAAGTCTCAATGTTGGTCCCAAAACCAATTTCCGTCTATTGACCAACGGTCAACTCCGTTAGTCAATATTTTGACCGACTTTTTCGGGGAGATTTGATTCGCAAGTGCACTCACACATGAATTATATTCAATATCACGATGTTTTTATTGAGTATGACGCGTCATTTAGACACAAAATCTCCCAAAAAAGTCGATCAAAATGTTGACTAACGGAGTTGACCGTTAGTCAATAGACAAAAATTGGGTTTGGAACCAACATTATGACTTTTATAATTTATTGGACTACATGTGAGACTTTTATAAAAACACGAAATTAAATATGTACTCTGAAACACTTACGGGACCAAAAATGATCCTTGCTCGAAACTATAGCAATGCAACAATGGAAACAAAAGAAATAAAGATTATATTCTCTCTTTTCTTTTATAAGTAAACATATTATAATCCAATGACTAATTCAAAGTCTCTTTCAAAGTGGAAATCCACACAATTGTTTTGTAATTGCTTTAGACTTTTCTTTGTGCTGTTGTTGTGTTCTGGTTGGACATTGTACTGTTTTCTAGTGGTTAATTTAGGCCTTGTTCTGATTATGATTTTGAATTCTATTTTCAATCTTTTGAATCACAAAATTTTAAAAAATCATAACACAAACTACTCATCACTCATTATATTTATTATTTCATACAATTATCGATCAAAATTATTTACTCCAACCATTATCTCACTTTCCTTTTAATACTTTACAATTTTTAATTTATATTTTTTTATTCATTTTTCATTCATAATAATTATTATATAAATAACTAACTCAATCACTCAACACATTATTATATCAAATTGTCACAATTGATTTGACACATTTTTATAAATTTTTATAAATATAAAGAATCACAGCACACATCATATTATTTTCACACAAATTTCTATAATATATATTTCTTGAATTTATTTTAAAATTTTATCTCAAAAATATAAAATACGTAATCTAACTTTTGCATGCACAAAAGCTCCTTAAAAAGTACACACGTCAATCACCACACGTCACACAACGCCGTTTGCACAATACATAACACGTCCACCTACCTATATATAGGGCAAAATTTTCCTCACGACCCACCCAGCACAAAATTCAACGCTTCAATCTCTCCAAAGACCCCCCTTCTTTTTTTCTATACATACGCAAATCTGTATCTATATATATTTACTCACTGTTGCATTATCAAACCCTATTTCCCAAATCTATCTCACTGAAATTACCCCCAAAATCCTCGAATTGTTAGCGCCATTGCCGTGAAATTGCATTTCTAAACTCAAAAACTTCGAATTTTTTTTCGGAGGAGTGATGGTTGAGATTTGTAATGGAAGGCAGTAAAGTAATTATCAACAATGTCGACGGTGTCAGAGAGAATGGGAGCTCCAGCGACGGCCGGCCACCGACTCCCAGCTCCGCCGCCGCTTACCACCACTGCTTGAGCTCCGGCGGTACGACGTCGTTGCGTGCTAAGTCGCTCGTTCGTCACCCCTCTTTGGTAATTTCAGTTAAATTACGCCTCTTTTTCTGGCCTCATTTTAATGAAACGTGATTTTAAGTTTGTGTTTTTACCAGATTAGGTAAAATGGCGTTGTTTTAGAACAGTGACATTTATTGTTTGTATAAGGATTTATTTATTCACTGTTGTTATGAACAGTTATGAATCACTTACTGTATCTGATTCTAGATAGATAAATTGTAGTCTATTCAAGATACTATCGTTATTGTAATTGAAATGGCGTTTTTATAATTGTTGATACTTATGATTGTGCTTATTCACAAATGATTTTGAGATTGATGTATAGAATGTAAAAATTGGGTTGCGCAGTTGTGAGCTTTATATGTTCTTGTCGGAATTGTATCTCCGTTGTAGGGGAAGGGCCCAAGGGGGTGAAAGGCAATTCTTTATGTTGCCGTAATTACTAGGGCTGAACGATTACTAGGTATGGTTGTAATTGGTATTTCTTATGATTGGAACTTTATTGGTTAGGACTGATAGGGGTAAGAATGAATCTAGAACGAATAGAAGAAGGTGAGGGTAGTGACATTATGCTAAAACTTGTGGTCCTGAATGTGTGATGAGTTGTAGTTAAAGGCTGTGTATGATATAAATTTGGTAATACAAGTACTTTTATATACTTTTATAGATATAGCCATATCTCGTGGCAATATCTGAACTACCTTTCATGGAGATTCTCATATGTACATTTGGTGATGTAGTTACACACGTCAACTTGGAGACTCAATTGTTTTGAGTCATGTCAATTTACTGTCATTTATTGCTGTTACAACTTAATGTAATTATTTACGGTATCTTTTTGCTGCCACTTTTCTGGCCGTATTTACTAATATTGCAAACAGTGGTCGTGGAAAGGGATACAATTGAGATTCTTATGGTCTTAAGCTATGTAGGAATTTCAACTCAATTATGGCTATTGCGTAGGAATTACAACTGAGATCGAAGCTATTAGTTTTGCTAACAATAGGTTGTCTATTTTGGGCTGTAATACCTCGCTTAAGTAACAGCAATGTGCCTGCTTGTATAATACTTTAGTGTGCATTCTATTGAGATCGAAGCTATTAGTTTTGCTAACAATAGGTTGTCTATTTTGGGCTGTAATACCTCGCTTAAGTAACAGCAATGTGCTTGCTTGAATAATACTTTAGTGTGCATTCTATTGGCTTTTCGTGTTCTCCATACAATTTGGCTTGCGTCCTACACTGCTTGCTAGTTTAATTTTTACTGAACCCACAATCGCGCATTATTGCTTTCAACTTGCATGAATATATGCTTAACTTCCCCATGAGATCTCAATTTTGTAAATCTTTCAATTGCTATGTGAGGATTATATTTTTACTTAAACTTTAGCAGGTGAAGGCCAGGTCTTCAAATATTCCAATTGAACCGAGATTGAGTGAAGATGATAGTGATTCTGAATACGCGCCGCTGCTTCGCTCAGGTGCATGGGCAGACATTGGTTCTCGCTCGAGCATGGAGGACGTCTATGTTATTGCAGACAATTTGATGCATGATTATGCACTAAATAACTCAAATGCCAGGCCTAGTGCATTCTATGGGGTATTTCTCACCTTTCCTTAGTATTTTATTTTACCCCAACATATTATGGTGATTAGTTATTATCTGATTTAGTCCGTACTTGTTGGAAACATTTCTTTTTTGTGTGCACATTTTATTTTTATTGTTGGTTTTGAATTAATTAGAATAGAATATCATAAAGTTGATAGCATCTCTATGTACAAACACTACAATTGGACTTGTCAATAAAACAATTAGGACCTATTCTCGTTCAATTTCAAGGAAAATATGAAGGAAATGTTTTCATGAATAAACTACATGCATTTCATTTCTTTTTCGTTACACTTGATTATGTTTTTAATAGATTTTAAAGTTGGCACTTACGTTGTTTAAAAGGAAAAAAAGTGATGCAATATAACTTCCAGTGCTTTCTTCTTCTTTTTAGCTTTCTTCTATCCTAGATCCATATGGAGCATTAAGAGATCCACATCGAGGAACTATTAGGAATATCAGAAGTTAGAATAGTGCTTCTTAGACATGGTGCAGAATATTTGAGCAACACTGTTGTCTAGTTATTGAAAACATGTCTAGAGATGTATTAAGCAGTTAAATGCTTCGCTTGGAAGTGTCAATAACAAATTTCATCATCTTCTAAGAGAGATAAAGAGCCACACCTTCTTTTTCAGAGCTTAAAATGTGAATGTAGATTGCACGATTGGATAGCTGGCCTTTGGTTCTTATTATAGAAATCTTATGCATTATGGATTTCTTGATTGTCAGTTTTGACAGATATGGATAGACTTCTCTATGCAACTTTTCATTTCTCAGAGAAATTTTTACCAAGAAATGGCCTTCTCAAATAGTTCTTTTTGTTTTATCTTGTTTGGAAACTCCTTAAGAATGTCCTTTACGACTGGCTTATGCATCCGTCCTTTTACTACAGAAGCTTGCAACTCAATAGTTATTATTTGTTTCTTTGTCGGTCAGGTTTTTGATGGACATGGAGGAAAGCATGCTGCAGACTTTGCATGTCATCATTTGCCAAGATTCATTGTCGAGGATGGAGAGTTTCCAGAGGAGATTGAGAGAGTCATTTCTTCAGCATTTCTGCAGACAGATACTGCTTTTGCAGAAGCTTGCTCCTTGGATGCGGATCTTGCTTCTGGTACCACTGCTTTGGTCGCTGTTGTGATTGGAAGGTTAGAATTACAGGACTTATACAGATTACGAGCTCCTCATAAGTTTGAAATGCAAAGTAATAAAATCTGTAAGTTGGATGATTTAGTCAGCTAAAGATAAAAACTAGGGATAATTACATGCACTCTGTCACTTATGAGATGATAATTACCATGAGCCCCTGAAGTTTTGCAAAATACTGAGAGACCCTGGTCAGATCTTGACAACTCGGAAAACAGGGGGTGAAACTATAGTCTGTTTCTTACTGGCGGGGTGAAATCGTAAATTGTAATATGCTTGTAGGGGAAATTATGATAATTTCTCAAACCCCTGGTGTTATTTGTAATTAAGGTCTCAGGGTTGTCTATGTAATTTAACCCTACAAAATAATGATCCTTGTTTCATCTGTTCACTGGATACAGCTCACTGGTGGTGGCCAATGCTGGAGACTGTAGAGCAGTGCTTTGTCGTCGGGGCAAAGCAGTTGAGATGTCTCGAGATCATAAACCCGTTTGCTTAAAGGAAAAAAGACGTATTGAAGCTTCCGGAGGTTACGTATACGATGGCTACCTCAATGGGCAACTCAACGTCGCTCGTGCTTTAGGAGACTGGCATATGGAAGGACTTAAAGGTCAAGATGGTGGGCCCCTTAGCTCAGAGCCTGAACTTAAGAGCACAAGACTAACCGAGGAAGACGAGTTCTTAATCATAGGCTGCGATGGCCTGTGGGACGTGTTTATGAGCCAAAATGCTGTGGATTTTGCACGTAGAAGACTTCAAGAGCATAATGATCCAATTAAATGTAGCAAAGATCTTGTGGATGAGGCTTTGAAGCGGAAGAGTGGAGATAACTTATCGGTGGTGGTTGTGTGTTTTCAGCCACAACCGCCCCCCAATTTGATTGTTCCACGTCGGAGGGTACAGCGGAGCATTTCCGCTGAAGGGTTGAAGGAGTTGCAGAGCTTCTTGGATAGCTTAGAGAGTTGAGATGGTGATGAAAGCTTCTTAATTATTATCCTCTTCCTTTTTCTTTTTCGGAAATTGTTCTTGTTTGATGTTGAGAGAGGATGTAATTCCAAATTGTAACATATGCGGCACTAGAACATTGTTTATTGTTCATTAATTTCAGTTTTTGATGTTTTCTGAGGTTGGGTCTCTTTTGACATTTGAATTAATGTAGAATTGAATTACATATTTGTTTCGATGATCTTGGGGTTGAATTTTTCTTGACAAGTTGCAACTTTTTTCCACCGTACATGCCAATTTAAGTCGATGTTTATTTCCAACTTTGAAAGCATACTTTTATCAGCAATTACATACTCTCATGTAGCTGTTCTGGATGTTTTGGGAAAGGGTATAAGTAAATCGAGTCGAGCTATTTTATATTGCTCAACTTTGTCTGAATTTTTATCGAGATTCTATAATTGTGTTTGAGCTTGGTTATGAGTTGTGGTATTCAAACGAGCACTAACCATGTTGAGCTTAAATAACTTGATAGTGTTGTGCATATTTTGTCGTTTTTCAATTGACTGAGTCGAGCTCGAATCAAGATTCATACCTTGTCCAGGCTTACTTGTTTAAACAAGTAGAGCGCAAAACGAGCTTCTGACAACAAATCACGAGTCGATTATGTTAATTTGATTATCAGCCCTAATTTGGGAGACAGGCGAAGAAAGCAGAGAAAATAAGAGAAATAAGTTACTTTTCTATCAAATGTGTACGTGTATATATACTCAAAGTGCTCATCTTTTCTGGAAGTTAAATGCCCTGATTGAGTAAGCAAAAATGAAGCCAAAAAGCAAAGGTATTCCTATAATAATAACAGCAACAATTCCCACAAAGTCATGTCTGAATCCGAAGTAACTACTTATAAATTCTTTCACAGTTTCACCCGTGTCGAGCATATCCTCGATGTCTCCATACTGTGACGTAACCAATCCATACAGTGTCCAAGCCATTGGACATACGTAATAGTTCCATCTCCACCACACCGGGATCCTCTGTAACGAAAAAAGAAGAAAATATTAATCTTTTTGAATATCTTAATTTCTTATGCTTTTTGCTCCTGTTGTTGTACTAACTGACTTACTGTCTTTGGTACGATGAATCCCGCGAAAAGATTCCATATCGCGTAAAATGCAGATGAGATTATGGCAGCTATGTTGTGGTTAGGCGCGACAGCCACTGTCATCATCCCGTACAATGTGAAATATAGTAAGGTGAAGTACATAAAGAAGAGGTACCACAAGAACTTGGCGACTGTCCAATCGAATCCAATCATGGCGTAAACTATGACGCCGTAGATTAGTGTTTGGATCAAAAGGTGAGGGAGTTCAATTACAACCTGTGCGAACAGAAGATTTGATGAGAATTATTCTTTCCTTTTTTTCCAGCTTTTTGAAAAAAAATTCGCGAGAAATTTAACAGATATTAGCCCTCTTTGCAAAAATTCAAAAAAGGAAGTGTTTTTGAGAACTTTTTTATTTTTCTTGCATCACTTCTCTAGGAAAAAGCTGAAAACAAGCAAAATTTAAAAGCACGTCTGAAGTTTTTATACCAGCTTTTTCTTACTTCTTCTACTTCTTTACATGTTTTGCCGTTGCAAAATCCAACTTTAACAATTTTGGCACTTTTATAACTTTTTCTAAAATTTAAGATCTTATAAAAGTATAAGTTTTTGAAAACAAACTTATTCGGACCTGTCCAAAAGCATAGGGAAGAGCTGAGTACATTCCGGCTGCTCTTTCCCGGTAAAAGACTGTTCTCTCGACTGCAACGACTGGCTGCACTGATGCGGCATTTTGTACTCCGAGAAATAACACAGCAGCATACATAGAACCCATAGCATTAAAGATATCTAATTGCTTTCTCCTAGTACCCAAAAAAATCAATAAATGTTACTAAAATTCGAAAATTTGGAGGAAAAACTGATGATAAGTTGTATTATTTTACCTTTTGGAGCCGAGATTCCAGAATATAGTCCCGAATAATAAAGCAGTAAATGTTGTAAACACAAGTCTCACTGCAATGTAAGATGGATTTCTTGAATATGACAGCTTCTGTTTCCAAAGGCAAGCCATGCACTGTGTGTAGAACGACCGCGAAAACTGCGTAGGAAAGTATAGATCTTTTGATCCTGGGATTGGTTTACTGAGTTCTTTGATCAATGCTTTATTTCTCCTGAGATGGATTCACCAAAGAGTACAAATTATAAAACTTCGCAACTCTAGTGCTTGGAATGAATACAATAAAAAGCATATTACAATTCGCTCCCCTTTCAGTAAAAATATATTACAATTTCAACCTCTATTATTTGAGTTATCAGGACGTTACAAGGGGTATCTTGGTAATTTTCAAAACTTCAGGGAACTCGTAATAATTACTTAACTGAGGGGTGTGCAGATAATTATCCCTTCTTTTTCCTTTTTTTACCTGTATAGTTCTGATGTCTTGTAGAGTTCTGCAAATTCAACTTTTCGAGTTGTGGAAGTTACCTCCAACATCCATGTTGCTGGATTATAACCGTCTTTAATCTTAGGAACACTATCTATTTGCTGGAGGCGGGGTAAACGAAGAATCAGTCACTTTACATTGGTTACTCAAGTGAATATTCATTACATCTTCGATAGATTCTTACCTCGAAGTATCTGATAAGCTCAGAACAACGCCATCCTAATGGACCAACATATATTTCTTCGCCTCCTCGTTGTAGTAATAGCAACTGCATTTGTTTTTTCGTGCTTAAGCCTTTCTTCTTTAATATAGAATAAAAAAAAACTTATAGATTAGAAAGATTTATTTACCTCATCAAAAGCATCAAATATGTCGATGCTCGGTTGATGGATTGTGCATACAACGGTTCTACCTGTATTAACCGTGTTTCTGACAGTTCGCATTACTATTGCAGCGGCTCTAGCATCAAGCCCTGAGGTCGGCTCGTCCATGAATATTATAGAAGGGTTGGCGACGAGTTCAACTGCAATAGTTAGCCTTTTTCGTTGCTCAGTCGAAAGACCATTTACTCCGGGTAATCCTACGAGCCCTCCCCTCAATTGAGTTAGCTCGACGAGTTCCATAACCTCTTCTATGAACATCTATGGTTCATTTTGTCAATTTATAGTCAGAGCAGACAGAGATTTAGATAAGAGTTGAAAAGGTGAAAATGTCGGTATCTTTACAGTATTCTTAGTAAGAAGGTTATTTTTGGATTAAAAATTTTCCGCTTTTAGAAAATTGAGCCTATTTTGAGACAGTAGTATGTTTTAAAAAAAAATTAAATAAATTCAAGGATTAGAAATCACCTTTCGTGTTTTGTTGTCAACTTCTTGAGGCAAACGAAGCCAAGCGGAATATTGTAGAGATTCGTATACGGTAACATGAGGAGAGTGGATGTCTGTTTGCTCACAGTACCCTGCTATACGAGCAAACGTTTCTTGCTTCTTTGGATACCCCGATATAGTGATTGTCCCGTCTATATATCCACTCGTTTTCCTCCCTGATAACACGTCCATTAGGGTGGTCTTACCGGCTCCCGTTACACCCATTAGAGCTGTCAAAACACCTGGTCTGAATGCACCACTTATGCCTTTCAAAAGCTCGAGTCGGTCCTCTTGAATGCCACGGTCTTTCATTGCCTGTAGTCACAAAGGATCTTTCAAGTATCCGAAGACTAGTTTATAGTTAAAGTGCACATTTTTTTGAGGTCAGAGGGCAGAGTGCACACGTCTCAAAGTATCTAATTAAGAATCTCCAACAAAATATTCCTCCGAAATTGGAATCAGGAAGTATTAATGAAAAAGACTGATTATTTATACCTGTGGCATAGCTACTGAGTAGTGGATATCCTCAAAAGTTATTGAAAGAGGTTGAAATGGTAAAACCATTCCTCTATTCCTATTTGGATCGGCTTCATTTGACCTCGTTGATACACTTTGTCGAACTTCATTTCTTCGTCCTGGATTTGGATTTTGTAATTTACGTCAAATATATGATAGTAGCTAAATATCTTATCTACAAGTGTTGAAACTTAATCGACTAACCAGAATTAATGTTTCTTTCTGATGATAGAACTGCATGTGATTTGCCAAATGCTGCATTTCAAGTATACATTTACCCTTTCATTAATAGTTTCGAATTTTCTTAACGAATAAACTGAGTTGCAGAAATACAATACGCATTCTTACGTTTAAGATACGTTAGAGCCAAGGTGTCTAAGAAGTTGAACAGCAAAATATACACAAACAGAGCTCCAATTCCTATCCAGTACCAATATGCTTCTGGATATATCGCCCGAGACTTTAAAATCGACACTCCTAATGGCTCTTCGGAGCCTTGAGGTACCTGAAACCATAGACAATATCGAGTCCTAGACAAGCAGATCTAATTTTAACAGCCGGAACAGTAACAATGAAAATGGCCCCTTCCTTAGTGAGATTATATGAGCAAATGCCCGAACCAAAATATGTTATTGCTATGGGAGCTTGTACAATTACAGGAGGGATGTTCAGTACCGATTCTTATAGTACTGTTCGGGGAGTCGATAAGCTAATTCCTGTGGATGTCTATTTGCCAGGTTGTCCCCCTAAACCGGAAGCAGTTATAGATGCTATAACAAAACCTTTTTTCGTCTTTAAAACTTCAATATATGGTAAAAGGTTTAAAAAAAAAAACACTTACTTTTGTCCAACTTTTGCCAAGAAATTCGGTCACTGCTATAGCGTTCTGCCCGTACATCATAGGCGAAAGCCAGTAGCCCCATATCCACCATTCCTTGATGTCGTCTGACCCGAAAATAAGTTCAAGAAAAACACATATGAGTATCATTTACATATAAATAGTTTTAGCCTTACATGTAACTTATATCTACCTCGTGACAGAATGAATCCGCCCAACACGAAAATTGTAACTAACGCACTTGATCCAAATGTATTAGCAACTATCATGTTCCTGCCTAATGCACCCAACAAACGAAACAGCCCTGAAGCCGTCTGATTCACCAATATCAGGAGGAAAAAGTGCCTAAAAAACCTGCAATATGTAATAAACACTCAAAATGAGATCACCCAAGTTAAAAACATTATGGATAGAAGTAGATTTTCATTTGATGGCAAAATCGCAAATTTAAGAAATCGTCCTAATAAATGACAAAGTTGTAAAGCGCGAGGCCAGAACTAAAATGATTTCTACGTGACACAATTTGCAATTTCACCTTCATTTGATTCAATAACCGATACCTTGTTGGATCAGAATCGAATCCGATGGTGTAATAAGTAATGCAAATCCAAATGGCAACATCAACAAACGTTATCGGAATCTTTAAGATCCACGCAGGCAAAGAGTATGCCCATGCAGGAAAGAACAGAAGGTCCCTTTGCTTGTAAAACACTGGAAGCTTCATTATGCTTAGTGCCATTTCTGAAAATCCATTAAACATTAATGCAACAAGTGAATAAAAGAGAGCTCCCATAAAGATTCCACCGTCTGCAACTGTATTTTTCGACATCTCGGTTCGTAGAAATACCGTCATTGACATGATTCCCATTACAAGAAGCTGCAGGAAAACATATGAAAATAAATAAATCAAAATTAATCAGATTATATACCGAAGAAGAGAAAAAACACATTTTTCGTCTCATAACTTTGCCGGATTTCATTTTTGGTCTCAGTTGTTATGAGTTTCTCACATTCAGATTCATACTTTCAACATGTCTCACATTTAGTCTTAACCAAAGTTTCGGTCAAATTTTAGCGGTCAACGCCATCTGCTGCGTTCGTCGACGGTTTAGGGCTCTTTTTTTGGGGAGAATTCATGCGTGAGTGGCACTGCCATATGAATTCTATTCAATATGACGTGCCACTCAAGCATGAATTCTCTCCCAAAAACATCCCAGGACTGTCGACTAGCAGAGTATATAACGTTGACCTTTAAAATTCGGACGAAAACTAATACAAGACATTTCGAAAGTTAGGAGACTAAACGTAAGAAAGTATAACGAATTACCAAAATTAAAACGAGGCAAAATTGTGGGACGAAATATGCAATTTGCTCACAGAAGAATTAGAAAATATATATATATATTTTTTGGTAATTACTTGCATCATTCTGAATATATAGATTGGTGAATTCCTCTTCATAAGAAGGTATTCTCTAGATATGCAAGCTTTTAATACTTCAATTTTGCTGAGACCATATTTATCAGTAGCTAGAGCAGCAGGGTGGCTACTAGCCCTGTCAAACGGAACATCGAGCTCGTCATTTATTTTCTTTCCAATATGGAAAGACTTAAATTTTTCAGAAAGTTCCTTGATAGAAACAAAATTATAAGGCTCGTCTCGACGTCCCCAGTACTGTTCTTGATCTTTCCTTGATGTCACCTATAAAAAAAACGAAAAACGGTTAAAAATACATACAATGTCGAGTTTTTTCTATTTTCTTCTATGAAGAGACAGGTCAAATATCTTTGGTGGTCCCTCAAATTTTACTTTCGTCTGATTTTAAGTCTAAAATACGTCTTGTGTCTTTGTGTCTTGTCGGTCCATCAGTTTCCAAAATCGTCTCACTGCACTCCCTGATATCACATATCCGAATATTCCATCATTTGGATTGAATATTCCTACATGCAAGGGTAACATATGGAAGAATGTTTTATGTTCCATCAATACCTAACCAAATTTTGACCTCAGGTACTAAGATTTCGAGAGTTGAAAGACCAACATGGCGTAATTTAGATTGATGGATGAAAGTGAGACAAAAAGTAAGATTTGATGGACCACGAGTGATATCTGGCCAACAAAACAAGAATATGATTTGATGGACCACGAGTGATATCTGGCCAACAAAACAAGAATATGATCAAACTTACTTCTTGCAAAAAGTCTGCTACTCCTTTTCTTTCTGGACATTTGAAACCGATTCCTTCGAAAAATTCTAACACGTTCTCACGAGGACCTTGATATACGATTCGTCCATCTGATAGAAGGATTATGTCATCAAATAGGTCAAAAGTTTCCGGTGCAGGCTGTAGGAGGGAGATTATAGCAGTCCCTTGGAGAATGTGGATAAATTGCTTTATTGAATTCACAATTTGGAACGTCGTTGAACTGTCCAAACCGGTTGATATCTCATCCATAAAAAGTGCTCTTGCCGGCCCAACCAGCATTTCCCCTGAGTTACATCAAAAGTAAACCTTTATAGTTTTGAATTAGTTGTCATGAAAACCTGGGAAAGTTTGATATTGATGGTGTGGGAGGGCTTGTTGCAATCTTAGTCTCATTGTTTACAAACTTGCAAACCTGGTTCCATATGATGCATTTTACTTATTGCAATTTCAATCCGTTAAAAATGGACGAATTTCTCGTGCCATTAAATTTAGTACATTGATCACGTGCAAGACACGTGACCAAACTAACTGTTTTCGTCTGTTTTTTTTAACAATTAAGGCTTATGTCTTAAATCCTGTTACCTATTGTCACTCTCTTCTTCTGCCCTCCAGATATTCCTCGGAACATTTCATTCCCGACCATGGTATCAGCACAAACATCAAGTCCCAATATCTGAAATAATTTACTAATATCAAAAAGTCGAGCAATTTGGATTTTTATGCCACGATAATGTTTAGCGAATTTTGACTCAGTACCTTGATAATGTAATCTGTCATAATGCTAGCCTTCTGCCCTTCGATCGATGCTGCCTATAGTGTCGAAAAACAGTAACATATTAAGACATTTTTACAATCTGATAAAAAAGAAAATAGCTTTGAACATTTTTTTACCTTCATGAAAATGTCAAGATCAGGGTCCGGTTTAATGTTTGCTTCTTTCTCCCTCCTCAACAATTCAGCTAACATATCTGCACATTTTGTAATATACAACATATTATATGATTGAGACAGAATAGCGTGCCTATAGAAAATATTGTCTCTAATTTGAGACGAAAAAAATTATCCTTCTAATTAGACAAAAATCCGTCTCTAGAGCCCTGTTTTCTTATAGTGATACAAAACTGTACAAATATATCATGGAATAATATTTCAGAATTGGAGAATCATTGCTTACCATAACCAGCTCCAACTCCTTGGCATCTTGCTGAAAAAGCAAGTGTTTCTCTCACTGTTAATTCTCCCATATGAAGATCATGTTGACCTATATAAGCCGATGTTCGTTGCGGTATAAACTCATTCATCCTATGACCGTTGTACGTTATTTTTCCAAATACCTTAATCATCAAGAAGTTTTATGAGTTCAAATCATTACATTATCTTCCTAATGTAATAGTGGACACAATATGGGTGGTTTTATGTAATTTGACCATAAGTTGAGGGGGTGATTATGTAATTTAACCATAATTGAGAGGTGTTTATGTAATTTAACCATAATTGAGGGGTGTGCATGTAATTATCCCTTACTCTTAACTCTGGATCAAATTTTCCTGCCAATGCTGATAAAAATGTTGTTTTTCCGGAGCTAGGTGGTCCTAAAAGTAGAGTCATTCTGTGGAAAATCAAATCGAAAGAATTAGAAATGAAACATCGATAGATGATCGTTTTCACATTTGATGTAATGCTAACCTTCCAGGCTTGATGATTCCACTCAGATCATGAAGAATCGATAATGGTGTTTTTCGGCTTGGCATAACGCATAAGTTACTCAAAATATCCTTCAAAGTTCAAAGTACAAAATGAGAAAACTTATGTTATATATTTTTAAGTCATATTGAGAAAATATTCGATATTGATCCATTACCTCCAAGATATTAGCAGTAAAGTTGAACATGATTGGCAATGCTCGACTGCCCCCATAAGCTTCGGTACGAACACTTAACCGCTCAAACCGTACTTCAATAGTCGGAAGTTCAATCCCAACTCTTCATAAAGAAAAAGTAGGAGAAGAAGAAGAAGAATTATTTTAATCAAGTAAATAAATTTAGGAAAAATTGCAGTATTAATCATATGATAGGCTTTTGTAACTTTTAGTCTAATGATTTACAAACTTGTAAAATTATTCTTATTATCACGTATTCTTTTGTATTTTTAGCTTCAACAGTTGAAAACTGTATGGGAATCGTTCGTTTCGTCATGTGCATTGCACGTGACTATTAGTCTAGCACTCTAGCTATCACTATATTTGTGTAACTTTCATAAAACTCTTATCTGAGAGTATGGCACACATGAAATTTCGTTCGTTTTTCAACAAAGATGAGACGAAAATTGCAAAAAAAAAATCTATATGGGACCAATACTGCAATTTTCCTATAAATTTATACAGGAAAAGCTTTCAAGAGAAGCAGAAGCTATAGAAATTTACCTGTCAATACGTTCTTTAATCTTCAACAGGAACTTGTCATTATCATCTTGTGAAATTTTCATAAGCCTCTCAAGAAGATTATTCCTTTCCACTATTCCTAGTGTTTTGACATCGATTTCTCGAGATTCGCCATGTTCTTCGGAATATATGCCTCTCCTTATACGAATATAAGTTGGTAGTCTTTCAAGAGCAGCCCATTTTAATGCCTCTTCGTCTTCGTCTTCGTCTCGTTCTCGAGTAGACTTTGAGAACACTTCCATGTCTGTGTTCCTCCATATGTTAGAACTGCTTGACCGTCCACTACTGCTGATTCTACCATTACCTTCCATTTGTGCTAGAAACTTAAGTAAGTTGATGATACTAACTTAAATAAAAGCTGATTATATAGCTTCAACATGTACAATTTATCTTTGGATTTATGTGTTTCAGATCATCTAATATTAACTTTATGAAAAATTTATAACTTGTAAAACAAAAGTCGGCCTGCACATATGTGATTATATGCAAAGATGTTTAGTTATTTGTATATGCATGATCATTAAATTTTTTATTAAAATGTGAAATCTTGCTTTATGTACATGTTAGCCGGCCTCCGATTTGGGGTTATGTTGAATTAATTAAATGAATGAGAAGTTTTTATATTATAAGTAGGGACCGAGCAAGGATTTTTTTTCTGAGACGAACACAAAAAAAAAAAAAAAAAGGTGGCAGAGCTTGATATTTCTATAGTTTGAAGTGGGATGAAATTTCAAATATGAAAAAATTATAGGATAAAAAATGAACTTCTCAAATTGAGGGGAAAGGCCCGATTTCGGGTTATGTTGAATTAATTAAATGAATGAGAAGTTTTTATATATATTATAAGTAGGGACCGAACAAGGATTTTTTTTCTGGGATGAACACAAAAAAAAGAAAAGGTGGGAGAGCTTGATATTTCTAGAGTTTGAAGTGGGGTGAAATTTCAAATATGAAAAAATTATAGGATAAAAAATGAATTTCTCAAATTGAGGGGAAAGGGCCGATTTCGGGTTATGTTGAATTAATTAAATGAATGAGAAGTTTTTATATATACACGTTTGATAACACTTTTCAAATAGACTTTTGGAGGTGGAAGTCCATTTGTGAAAATTTCACTTGTTTGGTAATTTAATTTAAATGGACTTTTGGAATAAGTAACTTCTTCAAAAGTCCATTTGAAAGAAGTGTATATTAGTGGTTTTTGAAATTTTATCTCCAGCACTTCTACAAGAAGTTACTTTAAGTGTAATTTTGCCAAACGCTTTACATTTTTAAAAGCATTTATTTGAAATGCCCATTTTAAAAAGTCCATTCTACAAATGGACTTATTAATTAAAAATTTGACCCAAACACATCCAATAATATTATAAGTAGGGACTGAGCAAGGATTTTTTTTGTGGGACGAACACCAAAAAAAAAAAAAAGGTGGCAGAGCTTGATATTTTTAGAGTTTGAAGTGGGGTGAAATTTCAAATATGAAAAAATTATAGGATAAAAAATGAATTTCTCAAATTGAGGGGAAAAGGGGGGGTTACCATTGACTCCGTCCCTAATTTTTAATTTCATGCGATATTATAGTGAGATTATTTTTTGTTCAAGATTAATATTTATAAATTACCAAATTTCCTTTATTTTCATTTTTAGCAGTTCATGATCAAGTGTGAGCACTAACTTGCATGATTTTTAATGTTTGATTTAGTCAAACAAAGTAACTATCTAACTAAATCCAACATAATTGAACTAAAAATGCCGTCAACTCACATTATAGGCAAGTGTTTCAGTGTTTGGATTTATTGATAAAGACAAGATATCTCACTAGTATGTATTACAATTTTCCTGTTTGCATTTGTCTTTATTCCAAATGGCACATATAAGAAGTTAATCAAGTATGGAGTAAAATCAGTTGAATTCTTCAAATATATTCTTTTTCTTAATGAAATTGATTTGAAGACTCGTGTCAAACTTATTGGCATTCTCATGCATATATATAGGGTATTATTATTATTTAGTGCCCAAAATGAACATATTCCTTTTTTATCGATTTGAATCTTTTATTTCAAATGATATTTCATCTCGTATTTTACTTCACATGTACGCATAACACAGATGAAAGTTTTCTTTCAATACCCAAAAGATTTAATTATAATGAAATAAAAGATTAAACACCAGTTTATAATAAAGTGTTACGCATCATGAAGTGCCTATAACAATTTTTTTTAAAAACAAAACCACCATTCCGGGGAAGAGAGTTGTCGGGCCTCTCGTCCCTCCTATATATCAATCAAAAAATAAAGAAGTAAATGAGAAGTTCTATCTCCTTCACAAGCACATCTAGGAAAATAATTAAACGAGGAGTACTAACTCATCCCTTACAAAAAACATGAAAATACTCAAAATAAAAAACAAGGAGTACTATTCCCTTACACATAAAACTAAGCACTAGAACCATCTAAATCTAAAGCTAGAAAAATAAAGATCCATCTTGATACGAGCTAATAAAGGTGTTGTTGCATCCGTCCTCCAAATCAATAAGGATTGTTGATCGTCGCAAGCTTTATTAGCCAAACATGATTGCTCTAATGTAAATAGTGCATATGTTTGAAAATTAAAAAAGAGTTGACAAAGGCAAGTGCGTAATTTACTTTTCTATAAGATCATCTGAGCGATGAAAGCTGAGGCATGAAAATCGTAAAATCAAAGTAAAGAGACAATGAGACCTAGCTCACATAACGAAGTTGCTGTGTATTATTGTTTTTGTTGAAAGGAAAATGTAATATTGTCAGTTTTTTTTCGCCTCTCCTTTATTTAGCAAGAAATAATTATAATTAGTTGATTTTGATATATTTTAGTGAATCAATACTTTCTAAATTAAGAAAAAATATTAAAAAAAAATTATGGTATAAACATAGTGATATATAACATTACTCTTATTGAAATACTGTTAAATGTGCGTGTCTTTATCTATTTTTGTACCAATATTTTTTTTAAAAATACTCTAGACGAAGGGGGATAGCTGATCCGACAATGCCGATAGTTTTTAATCATGGGTCACACAGACTCTAGTAGACGCTAAATAAAAGGAGAAAAGTCACAACTTGTGTCAGCCTGAGATTGAACTCAGGACGTCCCACACAAAAGTAGAATTAAGCGGATACTACTAAGTTAACAAGTCTTGTGTTATTTTTGTACTATTATAATTAGTTGATAGTTATTAATAGTTAATTAATGATGGGTTATCCGAGGCTTGTTAATCTAGTAGAACCAACTTCCACATATATGTAGGAGGTTCGGGTTCAATTTCAGGCTATCACAAGTTGTAACTTTTCTCTCCTTATTTGGAGTTAGTCAGGGTCTATCCGGCTCGTGTTTAAAAACTATCGGTACGGCATTGTCAAGTCGGGGTATCCCCTTTGTCTAGAATTAAAAAGAAAAAATTAATGATGGGTTGGGCTGCCACCAGCCCATAGGTCCAACTTTTCTGAGCCAGCTCGGCCAGACCATAATATAAGGTCCCAGACAAGAAAACACTCTCTACAATTGGGCCTTGGGCCCACAATCCGCAAATCCTTCCCAAACTAGGGGTGTACATAAATCCGTCCAACCCACCCGAATCGCTCAACTCGAGCCGATCCGCCCAAAAACCGCCGGTTTAGAATTATTAAATAATAGTGGCTGGTTGAAAATATTACAACCCACCACTTTCGGATCGAGTGGTGAGTTTAATAATTGTAACTCGCAACCCGACCGCTAATCATTTATATTACAACTATAAGTATATATAATTAAAAATGAACACTAAATTTTGAAAACTATATATGTATATATACTCTCTGATAAGAGTGATTTATTCATATTCATGTAACATATTTTATTTTTTATTTGAGCAAATAAATTGACTCGTTTGAGCACTTATTTTCATTTAATTTGAATGAAAAATTTATATATATATGTATATTTTGATGATAAATTTACAAAAAATATTAATTTTATTAATATTTTAGAGTTTTTCAATCATTAAAAATCATGATACTATGAATTTTATTTAATAACACCATTTATTTATGTATTTTTTACCAACTCAATTTTTTTAATCAAATGTACAAAAAGTATAATAAGTCTTATTTACTACTTATAACTAAAAATTATAACTCTAATTTGATAACCCGCCAAACCCGCCCGATAAGATGCACGAAAATTTAAATATGTTGATGGCGTGAAAGAATTAGAGCTGCAAATAAGTAACATGTTAAAGTAATTCGAGTTAAGATTTCAATTTTCTGTATGCGATTTTTTCCTCTCAATTTACATCATTTCTGCAATTATTTGACAGACTCTCTGTACGACGACGACGTTTCCTTGTGAATCGAGGCTCGTATGGCCAATTTTCTGGTCTTCGGTTGGCGAAGGGTAAGCATTTTGTTCTACTACTTGTCTCTTGTATGCCGCGTACTGTTTTACGGTCTTGTTCTTCTTTTTTCTGATTTTTTGCGTAATTTTAATGCTAGAATTATCTTTGATCTTTAATGTTGTGCTCAATATTATGTCTCTAAACGAGTCGAGTCGAGCAAGTTATTGTTCAACCTTATGTGAATTATTATCGAGCTTCAAAATTTGTGATTGAACTTGATTTGATTATTAATTGAGCTGAGCTCAATCGAGCTTTAGTCGAGCCAAACACGAGTTCAGCTCGAGTAACTTTATTTATGTGTACATATTTTATTATTTTTTACTAATCGAGCCGAGCTTCATACTTATCGAACACTTAAAAGGTTGTTGAAGCTTGGTACGATATGTTAACCAACCAAGCTCAAACGAGCTTTTATCGAATGAATCAACTAGTATGGAATAGCTTGGATCCTTTTTCAATCCTACAGTACTATTCTAAGTTTTGGATTTTTAGCCTAAAACTGCCTGCAATTGGAATTTAAGAACTGAAATAATTTTCTGATATATCTGTTGATGTTTTGCTCTATACTTCTTTTGGCATAAGAATTACAAAGTGACCTGATCGTATACATAATAATATGAACTTGGGAACTTGAATCGTCCCTCAAGCTAATCATACATAAAGGGTGGACGAAAAGGAAAAATTTACAAAAAAAACTGAAGCAACTCTAAAATATACATTGTACTATAGCTTTTTCTGATGAATCATTATGAAGAGGATTCTATCTTTTTTGGAAGTTAAACACCTTGATAGAGAATGCAAAAATGAAGCCGAAGAGCACGGATATTCCGATGATAATCAGAGCAACATATCCTACGAAATCATGTCTAAATCCAAAATAACTTCTTACAAACTCTTCAACAGTTTGATTATTGTCAAGCTCAGCTTTTATGTCTCCAAACTGTGAGGCAACCAGTCCATAAAGTGTCCAAGAAATGGGAGAAAGGTAATAGTACCATCTCCACCAAATCGGAATTCTCTGTTACAAACCAAAAGAAAAGAAATGTTAAGCCCATCGCTGGAAAAGTCTTACCTGCACCTAGTTTTTCATATACCAAATTAAGAGGACGATGCTACATTATTAAAGGATCCCACATTGGTGCTGATGTGGCATCCTCCTCCCCTTGGTGTAGGACTCCAGGTGCAGCCAATTTTTTTTTTTGGATTTCTTTTATGCGCATTTGCATGAAATTTGAGGGGGTACTTACTGTTTTTGGAATGATGAATCCTGAGAAAAGGTTCCATATCGCATAGAATGCTGATGAAACTATGGCGGCTATATTATGATTTGGTGTTACAGCTACTGTCATCATCCCGTAGAATGTGAAGTACAACAAAGTGAAATACATGAAGAAAAGGTACCAAAAGAACTTGGCAACTGTCCACTCAAATCCAATCATTGCATACACTATGACACCGTATATGAGTGTTTGAATGAGAAGGTTAGGGAGTTCAATCACAACCTGCATCGTAAATGATTTCATGAGAATACTCGAGTAAATTTTTCTTACATGTACTAAAGCAGCCTGATCTCCTATGTCATCACATATGCATATCCTATATTATAACTTAACGATTTTTCAAATCTTAAACTCTCCTAACTTTGTTGCATAGTTTTGAAAAATATTTACCTGTCCAAAGGCATATGGCAAAGGTGAATACATCCCGGCTGCTCTTTCTCTGTAAAATACTGTTCTCTCAATGGCAACAACTGGTTGGACCGATGTAGCATTTTGAACACCGAGAAATAAAACAGCAGCATACATGGAACCCATTGCATTAAAGATATCTTGCATCCTTCTCCTGTAATTATGCGTACCAATATGTTCGATTATATGTGGTTTCTAAACAATATTGGCCATTTTGGTTATACTATAGTGACTAACCTTTTGGAGCCAAGATCCCAAAAAATAGTTCCAAACATTAGTGCTATAAATGTCGTAAATAGCAATCTCACTGCAGTGTATGGTGGGTTTCTCCAGTATGACCAATGCTGTTTCCAAAGGCAAGCCATGCACTGGGTCCAGAAAGATTGAGAATAACGTGTTGGGAAGTATAGATCTCCTGAACCTGGGGCTGGTTTACTGAGTTCATTGATCAGTGCTTTGTTTCTCCTGAATATTCACCAAGAGGTTAAAGTTAAATTAAACTCGTTCAGTTTGGCCAACAGTCGGACAGTAATTAACGTATTGATTTACCAGCATTATTATTAAAGGTTAAACTAGTTACTACTTGGAAACTGTCGCATGATTGGGGTTTGCGTTTGTTCTAGTATTTTGAGATGGATGAAATAATAATAACAATAATGTTAAAAGAAACGTACAATTTCGAATTTCAGCATAGTTTTTACCTGTAAAGTTCAGAGTTCTTGTATATTTCAGAAAAATTAACACCAAGGGCTGCTTCTTGCATTGTCGCAGTTATTTCCAACATCCATGTGGCTGGATTATGACCATCTTTAATTTTACTGATCCCATCAATCTCCTGTGGATAGGACGAAATACTCATATATCTCAGTACTTAGCATAGTTGGAATTTTGAACTGCATCTTGTCATATTATCTCACCTCGAAGTATTTAATGAGCTGAGAAGATTGCCGGCCTAAAGGACCAACATATATTTCTTCACCACCTCGTTGTAGTAGTAGCAGCTGCAGTTATTTACAGCATTTTAGTTTGTTTTGGATTAGAAGATAAATAAAAGAATTAGACCTTATACTCACCTCATCAAAAGCATCGAAAATGTCAATGCTTGGTTGATGGATGGTGCACACTACAGTTCGACCTGTATCCACTGTGTTTCTCACTGTTCTCATTACAATTGCAGCCGCCCTAGCATCAAGCCCGGATGTTGGCTCATCCATGAATATAATAGAGGGATTCGCCACAAGTTCAACTGCAATTGTTAGCCTCTTTCGCTGCTCAGTTGAAAGACCATTCACACCAGGCAAACCCACAAGTGCATCTTTCAGTGGAGTAAGCTCGATTAGCTCCATAACCTCTTCTATGAACATCTGCATTTAATTTGTTGGATACAATAAGTAAACTTCTTCAACATAATTTTCTTTTTCTGAAAAGAAATTTGATAAACAGAATTCACCTTTCTTGTTGCAGCATCAACTTGAGGAGGCAAGCGAAGCCATGCAGAAAATTGCAAGGACTCGTAAACTGTAACATGAGGTGAGTGAATGTCGGTTTGCTCACAATATCCTGCTATGCGTGCAAATGTCTCTTGCTTCTTTGGGTACCCTGATATTGTGATTGTCCCTTCAGTATATCCTCCTGTTTTTCTACCCGCCAATACATCCATTAAAGTGGTCTTTCCAGCCCCACTAACGCCCATCAGGGCTGTCAAAACTCCAGGCCTAAAAGCACCGCTGACACCTTTTAAAAGCTCTAACCGGTCCTCTTGAATGCCATGAGCTTTCATTTCCTACAAGCATAATAGTTCTTTAGATAGGCGTAAAAACGAAGGCTAAAGGACCTTTTAAAGAAAATGGGAACTGTGTTGAGAAGTCATATAAACAAAGTTACACATTTAGGACTTCAATGTGGTGAACTTAAATTCTCGGAAAAAAAAATGGCGAAGTTTACCTCTGGCATATCTACTGCGTAGTGGATATCATCAAATGTTATTGAAAGAGGTTCAAAGGGTAAAATCATTCCTCTCTTCCTATTAGGGTCATGATGGCTAATGCTGCCTACTCTTGATGACATAGATCTTGATGATACACTCCTGTGAGCATCATCTTGTCGTCCTGCATATTTTGTTAATTTTTTAAGTCACAACCTTGCATTAGTAATGACTTACCAGAAGCAAACTTAATGACTTACCTGAAGTGGTCTTTTCTGTGGATGACAGTTCAATAGGCTCGCCTCTTTTGCTGGCATTCCTCTCTGCTAATGTTTCTTCTGATAGAATAGCTTGTGGTTTTCCAAATGCTACATAAAATATACCAGTTTTCTCATTCTGAGTTGAAAGAGAACCGGGAATCAAAATATGGATTGTTTGAATGTATTAAATTGTATTCTTACGGTTGAGATAAGTTAGAGCCAAGATCACTAAGAAGTTGAATAGGAAAACATAGCCAATAATTGCTCCTACACCAATCCAATACCAACGTGCTTCTGGAAAAATTCCACGAGACTTTAAGATTGTCAAACCAATTGATTCTGTCGAGCCAGGAGGAACCTGTAAAACAGTTGTTCTTTTATGTTAAGCTTACCTAGATCATCTCATAGTCTCCCCAATAAACCTTAAAATAAACCAAAGATTCTTACATGGCTCCAACTCTTTCCAAGAAATTCATTAACCGCAATGGCATTTTGTCCATACATCATAGGTGAGATCCAATAACCCCATATCCACCATTTTTTAACATTATCTGGAAGAGAAGTAGCTACCCTTTATCAAAATTTGACTAATACAAGCAATAAAGTATCAAGTGCGTTATAAAGATCTTAGTATACTACTCATAGATAATTCATAAAATGCATTATTTCTCCACCTCGTGATAAAATGAATCCGCCTAATGCAAGAACTGTGAGTAATGCACATGATCCAAATGTATTTGCAACTATGACGTTTCTTCCTAGTGCTGCCATTAAACGAAACAGCGCAGAAGCCATTTGATTGATACAAATGAGCAGAAACGCTTGTTTGAAAAGCCTGCCGCGAGAATTTAAGAAATTAAGAATCAGCTTGTCATACATGGTAGTAAAATGGCAGTATTACGAATCTGTGTGCTTGAAGAAATATAATGAATATTTACCTTCCCGCATCAGGATCATATCCCGTGGTATAATAAGTCAAACCCACCCAAATGGCAACTTCAACAAGTGTGAATGGAACTTTAAGAACCCATCCTGGCAAAGAATATGCCCATGGAGGAAAAAAGAGAAGATCCCGTTGCTTGTAAAAGACTGGAAGTTTCAAAATGCTGAGGGCAAGCTCTGAGAATCCATTAAACATGATGATAAGAAGAGCATAAAAGAGAGCACCCATGAAAATTCCACCATCTGTTTCTGTATTCTTATGCATGTTGGTACGTAGAAATACAGTCGTGGATATGCTAGCCATAAGAGTAAGCTGGAAAAGGGAAAAATAATAATGGTCAGATTGTTAGGTATTGTGTAACAGTAGTTTTGAGTGCAAAACACTTTTATATGCATCTTACTTGTATCATCTTGAATATGTAGACAAATGAATTCCTCTTCATCAGTAGGTATTCTCTAGATACACAGGCTTTTAGAAGTTCCTTCTTGCTAACGCCATATTTGTCAGTGGTTAAGGCAGCAGGATGACTTTTTGCCTTATTAAAAGGAACAGCAAGCTCATCGCCGAGCTTACGCCCTACATGAAATGACTGGAATGCTTCAGAAAATTCCTTGACAGAAACATAATTGTAGGGCTCATCTTTGTGTATCCAGTACTGCTCTTGATCTTTCTTTGATGTCACCTAAACATAAAGAAGTTTCAATTATTGCCTTCTTTAGGGTATTCAAGAAATAGAAAAGTGATACAAAGTGTTTAATATTTACTTCTTGCAAAAAGTCAGCTACTCCTTTTCTATCAGGACATCTGAAACCCATAAATTCGAAGAATTCTAAAACGTTTTCTCGAGGACCTTGATATACAATATGCCCATCTGATAAAAGAATTATGTCATCGAATAAGTCATATGTTTCTGGTGCAGGCTGCAGGAGTGAGATTACAGAAGTTCCTTGTAAAATGTTGATGGATTGCCTTATTGACTTCACTATCTGGAATGTTGTTGAACTATCCAAACCAGTCGATATCTCATCCATAAATAGTGCTCTTGCTGGTCCAACCATCATTTCCCCTGAAATTAGATTGTTAGAAGTAAATTGCATATAGTCCTCAAGTTTATGTACATGATGGATATCATTAATTGAAGTTTATGCAATAGATTTATTTTCTTTAGTGATATTACCTGTTGTCAGTCTCTTTTTTTGTCCTCCAGATATTCCTCGAACCATTTCATCTCCAACCAAAGTATCAGCACATACCTCAAGCCCCAAAACCTGTTAATTGAAAATATCAAGAAATTTGCATTTACCTTTTCGATATAAATAGTGACAGTATTTTGAAATATTTAAGTTGTTACCTTGATGATGTAATCTGTCACGACACTTGCTTCCTGCCCTTCAATTGATGATGCCTATGTAATGAAAAAACCAGGAAAAGATAATCTTTTAATAAACTTCAGATATTACATAACTTGATCTTGAGATAAGAATATAATAACCTTCATGTAAATATCAATATCAGGGTCTGGCTTAATGTTTGCTTCCTTCTCTCTCCTTGACAATTCTGCCAGCATTTCTGCAAATTCCGAAAAACAAATTATGCCTGTATTTCTCTAACCAAATCAAATTTCGAATCAAATGAAGTTCTTGTTTACCATAACGAGCTCCGACTCCTTGGCATCTTGCTGAAAAGGCCAGTGTTTCTCTAACCGTCAATTCTCCTATATGCAGATCATGCTGACTTATGTAAGCTGATGTCCTCTGTGGCACAAATTCTTTCATTTCACAACCATTGTATGTTACTCTTCCTGATACCTGTAGACTCAGTAAAGATGCATAAAAGTATTAAATGAAAAGGGTTATCTTAACTGTCCAATTTACAGCTACCAATTATAATCAGCATTTCCTTACTTTTAACTGTTGGTCAAGTTTTCCAGCCAAAGCTAGAAGCAATGTGGTTTTTCCTGAGCTTGGCGGCCCTAAAAGAAGAGTCAATCTGCAAAACCCGAGTCATCAAATTAAGAAAAAGAGGACAGTTTGGAACAGGTTAGAGAGGGATAAGAGGAAAATAAGGTTGCGTTTGGATTGAAGGATTTGGGAGGTAATGATTTCAAATTCACAATTCGACATCAACTGAACTTGTTTGGTAAATTTAAGGTACAATAGGCTTCAAATTTTTTAGTGCCTATATTGAGCTTCTTTTTTTTTCAATTTTTCAGTTGATTCAATTCTATCTAAAATTGGAGTCATTAGAAACTCTTAACTCGAAATCTTTTGCTCAAGTCTAAGTCATTCCATCTACACGCAACCAAATAGTGTTTTTCAGTAGTGTATGTTCACCTTCCAGGTTTGATGATTCCACTGACATCATGTAGAATTGGTAATGGTTTCTTCAGATTTGGAAGAATATGAAGATAACTTAAGAAACCCTATACATAAGAGAGATGAGGAATGTCAGAAATTCTGCCAACTTTTTTTTCTCTCTTTTCTTTTATGTTATCAGACTATAATTTTTTGATTCACCTCCAAGATATTAACAATGAAGTTGGATACAGTAGGCAGAGCTCTGCCACCAACATAAGCATCTGCATCAACATTCAAGTGCTCGAACCGGACTTCAATTGTTGGAAGATCAAGACCAACCCTGGGTCAAAAATTGCAGGATAAACAATTAATATTATCCATCAAAGGAAAAAAAAAAAACCAATGCAGAAAATTCTGAAAAATTACCTCTGAATCCGTTCTTTAAGCTTTAACAAGAACTTCTCATTGCCTTCCTCTGCAATTTCCAATAGTCTCTCCACAAGATTTTTTCTTTCAACTAGTCCAAGATTCTTTATATCAATTTCTCGTGTTTGGCCTTTTTCTTCTGTAAGTATTCCTCTCCTTATACGAAGATATGTTGGGAGTTTCTCTAATGCTGCCCACTTCAATGCTTCTTCATCATCATCTGGCTCTCTGGAAGACCTTGAAAACGCTTCCATGCCCGTGTTCCTCCATATATTAGAACTACTTAAACGTGCGCTGCTAACTCTAAATATGTCACCACCTTCCATTACTACTTCATGCAGCAGAAGATTTTGATGAGAAAACAATGGCTAATTTCTTAGAAACTTCAGAAAACAACTTCCATGCCAGAGCTGAAGCTGAAACAGGTATGTAACTGCTGTGTTTCTCTCTTGAGGCTCTTTTTTATAGGTAGTTTACTAATGAACAGGAAAATATAGTATTAGTTTACTAATGAACAGAAAAATATAGTATTTTAATCTTTAATGTCTTTTCGTGAACTTGATATGTGCAGGGTTTTTGATTCTAGAAGAATATGAGATAAGACCATATGCATCATAGAGAAAATAGCAGATACTCCCCCAAACTATTAAAAGTTGCACTCAACACCCTAAACTATCATATATGTGCACTTTGCCCCCTCGGTCAGCTTCAGGCAGCACACAGGGGCAAAGTGCTACAAACCGCATAGGTGAGGGGGCAAAGCGCACATCACCTCATAGGTGAGGGAGCAAAGCGCACATGTACTAATTTTTTTATTTTTTTATTTTTATACTTTTTTTCATTTATTTTCATGTTTCCGGATTTTTGAATTGTCTTTTTTATTTTTAGAAAATTATGAATATTTGAATTTATACTTCTTTTCATTGTTTTCTTATTTATTTTCATGTTTTATTTTTATTTTTTTTATTTTCATATTTGAAAATTATTTATTTCACATTTAGAAATAATATTTCAAGAAAAATTTAAATAAATCCCAATATGCATGATTTAAATTGAACGATGAATGGGTAAAAAAATTTTCGAAGCTGACCGAGGGGGGTTAAGTTAATATTAAGAATATTTGAATTTAAAAAAAAAAAAATATATGATAGTTTAGGGTGCTGACCGAGGGGGCAAAGTGCACATATATGATAGTTTAGGGTGTTGAGTGCAACTTTTAATAATTTGGGGGGCAAAGCGCACATCACCTCATAGTTTGGGGGTATCTGCTATTTTCTCTGCATCATATGAAGTAATGAAGGTCAAATATAACATACTGTTGTAATGGCTGATGTAAGGATTGATGTCATGGTAGTTCAAATTGATTTAAAAAAATAGTTCTGTTTGGTTTAATAATTAAAGTTAGAAAATCAATCAAGTGAGTCATAATGCCAAATGTTTTACCTTTTGTTATTGCCTTATCAATTTACTCATCTCCAACCACTTCATTAGTTCATGTTTTCTTTATAGGTTTTCCATTTCACCTAATTCTTTTGTTTTACCTCATTTGCCCTGTTGGTTTTGTTTGAAACCATATTCTTCCCTATTATGGTTTCCATATTGATTATTAACTAGGAATATGTCTAGAAATTTTGGGAATGCGTAAAAAAGATGCTTCTCAATGAGTGATTGTTATAGAGTCGGTCGACTGCAAGTCACGATATAACCACAAACATCACTTCTTGATGAGTGAATGTTAAGAGTCTTGGAACTGCAAGTCACGATATAATCACAATCATCTGTGTATGGTAGTCTCACCACATGAATGGTTGTAATTGTGTTGGGACCTAGAGCACCGGGAGCTCCCAAGGGACGGCCTCTTAGTTTCCATCTTCATAATTATTTAGGAAAATGTTTTGATATTTTGGTAATGAAAAATATATCTTGTCAGGTCTTTTTACATTCTCGAGGAGTTATCATTTTTAAGGAATCCCAAGGCTCGAAATCTAGACATAATCATAGTCGTCCACGTTGGATCACACTGCATGGATAGCTGTGATTGTGTTGGGACTTTGAGCCCCAGAAACTCTTAAAAATTGATCCCATCTTGATGGCAGAGACTAATGAATGATTTGGTATCCTCAAATGCTGCAAAAATCCGAGTGTCGTCCCATTATTAGAGTGAGTGCACCGTCTCGAATAAGTAGGGATATGTTCTGTTACAAGATCAGAGCAGTAATCTCAGTTCTGACCATGATATAAAATATAGCTGTGTCTCACATGCTAAGTTCTTACAGCACTTCTGTATAGTGTTTGTTTATTACCTTGTCTGCCAAATAATGAACATATTAATTGAGATAGCACATTTTCAATTGTACTTGGATATGCATATCAAGAAATGGTTGAACTTCTGATTGATCATTGCTTGCATTTCTGCTGTTGGATGCCTTCTTTTGTGAAGTTTTTACACGGTTTCGGGATTATAATAATAGATAAATAAACATGCACAGTTGGATTTTACAGCATCATCGTATGTCATTAGTGGTCATATTTTAAGAATATATTTATATGGTGTGGCAATTGTGATAATTGAGAAATCATGAACTGTAAGTTCTTACGCGTAATTTTATGTCCGATCGAGTTCAATGATCCGAGTGTGAATTATGTGTCTATCTCTCTCACACAAGTGTGTGTGGGGACCACACACAATATCGTGTTTGAGATATAGACACTAGGATTATTGGATTCGATCTAGCATAGACTTTTCCAAGTTCTTACAGTAGGTTCTAGGTAAGTGAAATATCAAATTTCAGACCGTTATAATGTTTGAGACCATGTTAGAAATTATTATTTTAATTGATAATGCTATTGGGACCCCTTTTTCACTTTTAATCTGAGTATTTTTAGTGGATTTTTATTTTTACCGTTGGTAGAAAATTTGGGGCGCACTCCACCTAATTATGTGCATGCACACTCAGAATTGTCTTTTAGTTATTGAAGAATCATATCCTTGAGAAATGAAAACAGCATCAGTGTGGTATCCTTTTTCATAATCCAGAGATGCAAATAAGACAAGAAATCATGGAAAAATATAAATCAATTAACAATTAGGATGAGTTACAAGTATCATTTTATATAATGTAATTATAGCTCACCTCGCTTATTGTGAACACTTAGCACAAATACTCTTTTTATAATAAAATCTTACAATCGTCCCTTTCTTTAGAAAACTAACAGAGTTTGTTAATGTCATCAAATTTTCTTTTCTAGATTTCCTATGTTGTCCTTGAGGGAGTTGAATCTAATTTTCATATTAGAGGGATATAATTGTAACTTTCAATTTAATTTTAAACAAATAATTCGTAAAAAACTTGTAAACATCTTGATAACGAATTGCAAATTCGAATGAATACCAATTTGAAAATAAAAACAAAAGTGAGTTTAAGTGGATTTTAGAAACAATATCATAATTCAATATAGATAAATCTAAGTTGATAAGTTGCCAAAAAATATGAAACCAATTAGTAAATTATTGAATGAAAACAAATATATATATATAAAAGGCTATAATGAAAAATGAATATTAGAAAAATATATTCTGGAAAAATATTAAAGAAACTAAAAAAAGAAATAAAGTTATGGAGTTAATCGCAGGGGGTAGATGTAAGATTTTATTATAAGATGTGGTATCTGTTATAATCAAAATAAGTTGAATGCATTGTAATTTACACTAAATAAGGAGGGTTGTTAATATAATTAACCCTTTTTAATTATTTTTTATTTTTGTAAAACAAGGGTGAGATTCACATTTTACAATTTCCGTCACTATTGACTAACGCCGTTAGTTAGGGGGGTCAATATAAAGTTTTATTATAAGAGAAAGTTGTCTGTTATGGATCTAAAATAAGCGGATCGAATTGTAATTCTATTAAAAAAGAGGGATGGATAGTGTAATTAGCCCTCACAATTAATATATGGGTAGCCCTTTTCTTCAAGGGTCATACTTGGGAGTTTTTGGGAGTTTGGCTCCCGGGGTGATCTCCACCATAATATATATATGATATGATGGACCGCTCATGGAGATCACCCAAAAATTGGACCTCAGGAACCCCAAGTATCACCCTTTTCCCTAGGGCACAAAAATGGCTAAAAGGGTGCGAGGTCAAAGAGTTGGGAAGAAGATACCTAAAAAAAGTTGATAAATTTGGAAGGAAATAATGTGAAAGCACTTTAGTCAAATACATTAATGGTGACATTGTGCCTTCAATAAAATAGTGAAAATTGGTTACATATTGGAATTTATAAGTATATATATTATATCATATGATGATAGATGCAAGGTGGGGCTGTCTCCTTACTCTAGTGTACAGTTTTTTCTTGATTTCTCTTGTGTCCCATGGATCATATTAAAATGTTTGATCATAAATGAAATTTGTGAAGTTATTGTGCCTTATTTGTTACTCTCCCGCATTCTCTCACCATTTTTTATTTTTCGCTTTGGAAACGTAGAATGATGCGAGTCAAACTTAAATAAATAGGTAATACTATTTTTATCATACGTTTTTCTTTTTGGACTAAGTCATGGTATTAAGAGAGCATCAAGATCATGGAGAATGATGCGATTTTTAGGGAAAGATATTCCTTTGCTTTAAGAATTCTTTTGTCAAAACGAAGTTTAAAAAACGATTGTATTTGACATGAGTAAGAAAGTTTTTGGTGGTTTTTAGGTCGTTCAGATATTACTGTTGAATCGTATGGAGTTTGGTGACCGTACAATAGTATATGAACCTACCAATTGTGATCTATGTGTGCATGCAACGGTGCACGTTTACATGATCATGTTTGTAGATATACGACGTATATAACACAAATTTGTGTGTTTATTTCGTTTTGTGAACACAAGGCAAAATAAAATTTGGGAAAGGCCAAATGTTTTCTTTTTTCTATATTGGAGATATCTTGTGTTTAAATTTCATTTATGAGTGTGTGTTAATACTTAATTTTTTAAAAAAATACACCGGTTGATTTAAAGCTTTTAATTGTATTTATCAGTTTTGATATTTTGAATGATGCGAAAAATCATTCGTTAAAATATAGAAGTTAATTGTTAGTAACACATGACTTGGTACTACATTTCTAATGGATAAAGAAATTGCATTACATAGAAAGAAAAACAAATGTCAACTATATAATAACAATAACACAAAGAATGAGTCGTTACATAAACCATTTAATATTAAGAAATTCAAATTTCAAAAAGATAAAAAGTTATGAAAATAAGGCATAAGAGTTGGCGAAAATATGGTTTCATTTATTGTAATTGGATCCATGATTTTCTGCCCTCCATAATGTGTACTAAATCCCATTGACCAATCCTAAGAAGATTTGTCGGTCCATAGTCAACTTAAACGTAATTAAATTAATTAATTTTCATTTAGTGGATACACGCATCCTACTTAATTATGTACGTCCATGTGCAGCTTAATTACTCAGAGTTGTTATTAAATTATTTCTTTTGAATTAGAATATTAGTGAATATTGAAAGCGATTCCCAAAACTTTCTGTAATTACGCATTACGTACTTAATTGTGACCATGTATTGTCTGGATGCGTGATATAATAAAAGTTATTACCAAAAGAAAAACAAAAGTAGTGGTTTCCTAGAATTTGCAGCTTTTAGATAAAATTGGAGAATCTTGAGCTTGTTAAGTTAAGTTACGGAAACTATTAATTACCTTTATCGAAGTTTGAACTTGGGGATGCTACGCATATTCTTCTTGGATTTTTATTCCAGTTTTAACGTTTGAGATCTTCCATTTCGGGCGCAGGAGAATATTAGATATTATTATTGTTTTCTTAGTTAGGTACTTAGTCTAGTAATATAAATTTTGTACGAGATTTTCTCTAATCTAACACACTTGATATTAAACATAAGACAAGTGCTATAAATAACGTTTTTTAGTGAAATATTTGTCTACTTGTAGGTAAATATATTTACTAGACAAACTTAAACATTTAGGCCAGTAAGCAAGTATTATGATATTAAATAAAGAAAAATACTATATACCACCGTTTTTATACCATCGATTTTTCACCACCCCTTCATTTAGAAAGTTTGAATGTATTAAATTCATTAAAATCAATTAATTGCAAGTGATTTCTTACCAAAACTAGGGAAAGTGATCAATTGGTGGTGGTATATAATTGATGGTATATAGCATTTCTCTTAAATAAATTATATTATGGTCGGGCCCAACAAATTCATGAGAACTAGGATTTTTTGTGCCTTTTTATTACAATTATAAATACTATTCTTTATATTATTTGAAGGGGATTTCTCGAATGGCTATTTGAATTTTTTCCTTGAAATTATAGAACTTGAGCGTCGGAGGGCCAATGTTGAGGAAATTCTCAATGCGCCTTCCAACGCTATCTTCGTTTGCGAGTCTAGAGAAAATTCACCAAAAAAACTAGGGAAGAGATCTTAATGATTTATGGTGCAAATTTCGTCCGCATCATCTACAAAACATATTTTTGAAGTAAACGTGTATTTGGCGTGGAATTACAAAATCTTTTCAGGAAAAGACACGTCACAGCATTATAATTATTATTTTATTAAAATCTCATACTTAAACATAAATTACTCAAATTTTCTTATATGTTCGAAATTCATTTTTCTTGGACAAGATTAAGCGCCAATCCGCGCCATAATGTATTAGTGTTGGATTTCTCTATGAAAATGGACTTCTGTACATGGAGAATAATCTTATAAACACGTATAAGTGGGAAAAGTTGTTGACGAACTATGGATTAACAAGCCTATAATTGGATTTGGACTTGAATTTGGGTCCAACCTTAATGGGGCCGGAGTTAACAAGTCCAACTATAAATGTTTGGCAAGTTACGGATCAAGCTATCCCCTTCATGTAGAATTAAAACTTCTAATTTTAACATAGTAATAATCGTATCAATATATAATAAATCCAACGCAAATTTCACCATGTAACTATATTATGATTGTGATGAGATTTTGAATTCTTAGAACTTTTGAAAATAACTCGTGAAAAAACGTAAATGTGATTTTACGCAAACCACATTTGATGTTTTCACACCTGATCCATATAATTTCATTGATGAACAATCGATGTAAAACATTTGCTTTTAGTAAATTTTCACCTAAGTGGTGGCCATTCTTCTCCCGTACCCACTCACTCGATTAATGGTCGATTAACATAATGTAATTGATAGGTAAAGATAGGACAAAGTTTGTAAAGAAGAATAATTATGTCTAATTATTCCTAGAGGAATCTTAATAGTTAATATGTACTGCCAAATCATAGTAGAAATTGTGATAAATCCATCGATAATTGTTATTTTTGTCGATGTGACGTATGTCCTCAACAACTAATAAAAAAATTGCAATGGGAATCGTCGAATATGCTTATTATGATCACTAATTACTTGATTATTTAGGTTCAATTGGAAGTCATAATTAGAACTTTGGACTTCAACTCAACTTGGGTGACCTCATGTATTATTATAATGTAAGAATGAAGTTGAAATGTTTTTATTTAATTAATTTCATTTGAAATTTTTTGGATAGTTTGTTGAGAACCCATAACAATATTATTGCATAGGACAAAGAGGAATACAAATTTGCTTAAAAGGATAATCTAACTATATTCGATTATTAGTGGGAAAAAAACAAAATTGTTGAGACTTGAGAGGTGCCTGGTGGTGAGATAATTGAAGGCAAAAACAAAAAAGGAACATCTTAAGCTCCATGAAATTCTAATATTATTCAATTAAAAGAATTAATTAATATCATAACATTAATTTTCAAGAATTAAAATAAAAACTCCTATGAAAAGAATAAATATATTAATGTAAATATTGAAGTTTACATTCAAACAGCGTTTGTAGTCCAACGGTTAGGATAATTGCCTTCCAAGCAATAGACCCGGGTTCGACTCCCGGCAAACGCAAATCTCTCTTTTTTCCATTTTTTTTTTTATGTATCTAATGTTTCCTCATGGCCACTGTTCATCATACAAGCATTGTTTCCGAAGGAGAATCTAACAATGTAGCTCACTAAGACATCGGAAAATGTTTAATAGTCTTAATAAACACTATCATTAAGCTTGCTCAAATTTGAAAATACCAATCCATATATATATCTAAATGATTTTCTCTATTTTCATCCTTTATGTTACTAAAATAAAACCCTTTTAAGTTTTTAACAATCACTAAAAATGATTTTATGTCTGCACCTTGCAGTTTACTGAGTTGTTGATATTAGTCACCATACAAATTTCCCATATTCTAAAACCCCATCAAAATAGTTGGATCAAATTTCTTGATAATTGCATCATCAAGAAGCTTCTCAGCTTCATCTTCTGGAAGTGTAACCGAAACCACTCTACTCAACGGCCCGTCTCCACTCGGTGACGGTAATATCACTACCTGCCCCGGTCCAACGCTCGGCTCAATATAATACGACACACGAACCGGACTTGCATTACCTTCAAAAACAGCAGAATATGAATCCACATCCTCTAAATTCACACAAATCAGGTCACAACCATTCATCCATGGAGGATCTTCGCAGTTTTCGCGTTTTTCCAACCATTCGATCAAATCCGTAACCCCATCTCTGTCGATTCTCGAAACAACTTCGTTTATAGCAATAGCAGCTTTCGACACTTCATTTTCATCTAATCCATCTCCATGCACCTTATTATACACCATGCAGTTTCCAAAAAAGCCCTTGTCCAAACCTAGAACTTTTCGCCTGTCCAAACATATAGACATGTCGATTAAACCACCTTTTACACCCTTCGCTTTGCTGACACATGTCCAAAATAGCGCCGCCAGTGCCAGAAAAGGCGTTTGGCTCAGCTCAGCCATGGCCATGCAACTTTTAACCATTTCTTGATTGAATTGCAGAGTGATAGTTGTTTGTTTTACATGGGATACTGGAGATGAATTTAGTATAGCTGATTTGTAGTGGTTGATCAAATTGGAGTAAGGTTGGTGGTCGGGGTTCGTGTTTCCCGGTCTTCGCAGTGGCAAGGGGTGGAAAAGCGGCGGAGATATAATCTTGCCACGCAGCGTCGTGTCTGCCCATGCTTTGATCATCACGGTGGCGCTGGCGGGGTCAGAAAGTAGGTGAGTGCAGCTCAAACCAATTGCTAGCCCACCATATTCAAATTCAGTGATCTGCAGCATTCAACAAAGCAGATGATTTAAGAATATAATGATTTTTGTTAAAAAGTAAAAAACCAACTGAAAAACTTTACAATTTTGGGTAAAGTACATGGCCATCCCATGCTTGACATCACAATTATACAAAATACTCTAAGATTGGGGAAATTACAATCTCATCCCTATCAGCAGGGACGGCAAGGATTTTTGGTCCTAACGGGGCAAAGTTTGATATTTTTAGTTTTTGGCAGGGCAAAATTTTAAAATTTGAAGAACTTGAAGATCAAAAATAAAATTTATTCAAAGTTTTTGGTGGGGGGGGGGGGGCGGGCGGTGCCACAACCAGCCTCCCCTTGCCTCACTCTCTGTTTTTCAGCAAAAACATGTTACAAAATTCACCCAAATTTCTTAAAAATATATAACAATTCCACAGGGGTGTTTTAGTAATTACTCAATAAATAAGAGGGTGTGCATGTAAATATCCGTACAATTTTGTACCTGAACATAAAAGGTAGACCAAAAATAAGGTTTCTCAAACATTTCCTCCCAATGAACTAACTTCAGCTCTTTCTCTCTATGCACATTCTTCAGCCACTCATCCAAACTCCCCTTCACTCTTGCTTCAACAATTCTCAAACCAGCATCGTTGCATTTGATCGTCCACTGTCCCTCGGGGTTCTTCAATAGTCTTCCTATAGCTACTGGAAAAGCTGATAGCATCTCAGATATCGATTCTCTAAGCTTCTTAGTAATTTCTCCAGGTTTTCTCCTGGCTGGAAGCTGGTAATAGAACACTATACGCAGATTATTACGTTCCATAACATGGTCAAGAACTGATAGAGGGCTAAATGTGCCTGGTTGCACAGGTTTGTTGCTGAGAGCGGTTCGTTTACAGATAAACGAAACTTCAGCCATTAGAGAGGAAGTTTTGTGGGGTGATTTAAGGCTTGGATTTGGTTCATGCAGTATTTGTAGCCCTTCTTTTATCTGTGGGAAAAGGGAAAACTACCCCATAATTGCTGGGAAATGAATTTATCATGACTTGTTTTGTTTCTATCATTTGTATAACAGAGTTTGTTTCTTTGAAACACCAAAAACAAGAGGTGCTTTTGCAACTGACTTTAGTTTTAGCATTCTGAAGTAGGTTGTTGTTTCTATTATGTTTTAGAGATAATTACCTACATACACCCGTGTCATGGTCAATTAACGAAACAAAAAAAAAAAAAACTGGCCTTTTCAAATTTACATAAAATCCCCCTCGTGTTAAGGCATTCTTACAATTACAATTACACCCTTTTGTATTTACAAATTCATACAATTTCACTTCATGTAAACATTACAAATAGACCCCTCGAGGGGGTCTTGTTGTAATTTACCAAAAAATATGGGGGTTTTGGTGATTTGCACTAAAGTGAGGGATGCATGTAATTCAAGGGGTGTATGTAATTCACCCTATGTTTCCCTAAATTACAATTACACACTAATCCATTGGCTTTGGAAAAACAAAATAAATGCATATTTAATTCCATGTCTTAGCCAAATAGTACATACAATTTGCATTATTTAGTCTCCGAAAGGAAAACCCTTGATACAAATTGTTACTATTTGACATTCTTGCCAGTTACATGTAATTATGGATATGCGCATATATAATGTGCTACATTAAAATATGTGAAAATTATATATCATTATATATGATATTATATGGTTTCATATTTCAGTACAATTATCAAGAAATTCATATCATTTTATAATCATATATGATAATATATGGTTAATATTTCAATACAATTTTCAAGATATTCATAGCCAGTAATTACTAACCAGTATACTTTTACTGTTTTACATCAATATGGATGGAAAGTCAGAGAAATAAGGTATGTTCCTTAGCTGCAGCACTTTGCTTTCTTCTTTTCCTGCTGTCATATGATCAAAGAGCTCGCGATCAGAGAGTTCTAAACGTTGTTTTATACGCCCCATTCTTCGTGAGAACAGAACTTGCTCTTTAGCCACTGGCATCCTAATAGACTCGTATTCTTCGAGGGCTGAATTGAGATTCTCCACTCCCCATTTCTCGAGACATTTGCCCAAGACAGCAGCATCCAGTATCGACATGTTTGTACTTCTTGCACCGTGGGGAGTCACCGGGTGTGCTGCATCTCCGATCAAAACCACATTGTCCCAATATAATTGGTCTAGTGGATCACTATCATATATGGCATTCAGGAATGGTTCATTTGTTTGTCGCATTACTTTCACCAATTCGGGTATCCATACCTTCTCGGCTGCTTCATACATCTTCCCAATCATGTCGATGCTAACTTTTGTGGTAACCGAGTTTCCCTGAATTTGATTATTGGAATCAGTAAGGTGAGACCCTATTTAAGAAAAACACCTAGAGGTGAGAAGTTATCATAACTTCTCCCGTCAGTAGAAGCATATAACAATTTTACTCCCATGAATAAAAGCATATTCCAATTTCACTCCCAGTTTTTTGAGTTGTCAGGATCTGACGAAGGGTGTTTTGGTAATTTAAAACACTTCAGAAGGCTCGTGGTAATTACCCAATAAGTATGGGGTGCGCATGTAGTTATCCCTAGATATTTTGACTAACATAGCGGGCTCTTTAAGAACTTGGAGGGGGCAATTTATGATCTTCCATTATCACGTTTAAACCATAGTCTCCCTCCGTCCTGAAAAAGATGTCCACTATTCTACTTTTATTAGTCCCAGAATGTTTGCCCTCACTATAAAAGTACATATTTATTGTCTATTCTGACTACATTACCCTCCATTTTAGTTGAGGAATATAATTAATTCATTTTTACTATAAAACTGCAATCGCATTTAAGGAAAGATAATTCCATACATAAACAATAAACATCAGTCATAAATTAAATTAAAATTATCACATGTTTTAAAAGGTAATGTTATTCGTTATCTTTTGTTTATGGAAAGGGTATTTTAAGAAACAATAGACTTTTGGTAATTCCTAAGAAAAGTTTAAAGAGACATCGTTTTTGGGACGGATGGAGCACATGATATTGAACTAAGAAATAGAAAGATGAGATATATAGACCTTGAATTCTGGCTCTGGTTGATTATGATACCAAATCCAATTGATCCTTTGGTTAATTAACTCATAAATGATAGCATGACCTTCCGAACCTATGTCGAAATAGTTACATCTCCCAAGATCAGGGTATGCCTTCTTGAGAGCCAGTATGGTTTCTGAATTCTGATTATGCGAAAAATCGAGGACCCCTCTCCATGCACAATAACCTGAATATCTATCTATCATGAAAGGTATATCATTTTCAGCAATAACAAATGCAGAAAATCCATAAAAAGAAAAAAAGATATTCAAAACGAAAGCACAAGAAAATCTTTAAGTTTGTTCACAAACCTCAGTTTAAGATCGGGAAGAAAAGTTTTACGTATCGAAGAGAGGCAACCATCGGCTGCAACAAGCAAGTCACCAAATATTTCTATTGTTTCATCAGTTTGGAGCAGTTTGGCTTGCACTTTCACGACTTTTTTATCGTCCGAAATGCAAAAGGAGAGGAATGAATGTCCCCAGAGAACGACCTCCGATGCTAAGGAGTTGTACAGAAGGCTATGGAGATCAGCCCAGTGCACTGCTCTGAAATTAAAATTCTCATCTCTTGTCAGTGTCCAGGTAATTTTCTTGTCACCATCTGTTGCTTGTTCCTGTAATCAGTTTATTTCAAGTTTTTCCAAAGTCAGTTAAGTTCTAAATGCAAGATTGAAATATAAATTAGGGATAATTACATGTACACCATTTCACTTATTGGGTAATCACCATAAACCCCCTGTGATTTTGTAAATTACCAAAACAACACTTTCAGATCCTGACAACTCAGATTAAATTAGGATAATTACATGTATATTAGGTAATTACCATAAACCCCCTGGATTTGGTAAATCACCAAAACACGTCTTTCAGAGGTTATGCTTGTAAAAAAAAGGGTGAAATTGTAATCTACTTTTTACTGACACGAAGAAATTGTAATATGCTTTTACTGACATGATAGGTTATGGTAACTTCTCAAATCCCAGGGTGTTTTTTCGTAATTAGGATCATCGTGTCATTTTTGATACATTCATTTTTCTGTTAGTTTTGAACGGAAGATATATTTCACTTACATGGTCAATGGTGAGGGGCAAGGTCAAAATCTGGAGGAGTTCAGGTTGTTTGAGCCATGGCTCCATCAGTTTCAGGGACACAGTGTCGAGCCCGAGTCCAGCACCGGTGGCACAACCACTTGGACGGGTCAATGTTTTCTCCAGCACCACCACATCCCACCCGGCACCAATCAGAGCATGTGCACAAGAAATCCCGGCTATGCTGCCTCCCACAACCACTGCCTTAGCCTTCGTTCTTGCTTTCTTCATCTCCATGGTGTGATTAGCACCTGAGGAAAGGTTAGGAAGCTAGAAAACAATTAGGATTAGTGTAAAAGGGCATAGTAGGAATCATCATTTGCATTATTCGTCATCTTATACTATGATTGTAACATTATTGTACTATTTTTCGCGTCTTCTAGTGTAAGTGATAGCGACATGCATTATTATCTTAGGATTTATTCCATATCAACTAGATCAATTATCATTTCTCGGTTTATAAAAAGAATTTAAGAAGCTTTTCATCATGTGAACTCAGGAAAAATAAAAGCTTTATTATACATCTCCATTAGCTAAATCACCATCACTTCTGCTTATACCATAAAATTACATAGAAAGACAAAAATACCACAACAACAATCGAGAAGAATAGCAGGTCAATGCTCGGAAATTATAAAATTACTTAAAATAGAAGGAACGTCAGAGAGAAAAGCCATATTCTTTTGCTGCAACTCCTCACAATCTTCTTGACTTCCTATAATTGGATCAAAGGGCTCGCGATCATCAAGGACTAAACCCTGCTTGATACGCCCTAGTCTTCGGGAAAACAGAACTTGCTTCGAGGTGACTGGCAGACGAATAGATTGATACTCTTGGAGAGCTGAATTTAGATTCTCAACTCCCCATTTCTCAAGACATTTGCCTAAAACTGCACCATCTACGATCGACATGTTTGTGCTTCTCAAACCGTGAGGAGTCGTTGGATGAGCTGCATCTCCAATCAAAACAACATTGTCCCAAACAATTTTGTCTAGAGGATCACTATCATATATGACATTCAAGAAAGGCTGTTTTGTTTCTCGTATTACTTTTACCAATTCAGGTAACCAAACCTTCTCTGCTGCTTCATGCATTTTTTCAATCATATCATCACTCACTTTCATGGTCACCGAGTTTCCCTGAGTTTAACCATCAAAAAATTGCATCAGATTTCGCGCAACCCATTAGCGATGCTTATGTATAAAAGAGCCCCTTTAATGAAAATCACGATTTTTTTTCATCCTGAACTCCTATGTGCCATAAATACTGGGAAAATAACATTTTTCACTTATAGTGTTTGACGTGTAAAATTGAGAATTAGAATGTACCTTAAGTTGTGGCTCTGGTTGATTAACATACCATATCCAATTGATTCTTTTGTTTAATAGCTCATAAAATACGGAGTGGGTTCCCGAGCCAAGGTCAAAATATAAGCATTTTCCAAGATCAGGGAAAGCCTTCTTAAGAGCTACAATGGTTTCTTTATTCTCATTGTCTGAGAAATTAAGGACCCCTCTCCATGCACAATAACCTGAATATCTAACAAACTTCATATGTTATTTCAAGAAACAAATTTATCAGTTTGGAAAAATAACACAAGGATTATCAACAGTTCTATTCACAAACCTCAGTTTAAGGTCCGGAATGAAACTCTGACGTATTGAAGATAGACAACCATCAGCTGCTATTAGCAAATCACCAACAATTTCAACTATATCGCCCGTTTGAAGAAGTTTAGTCTCTACTTTAACACAAGTTTTGTCATCAGAAATGGAAAAGGAGACAAACATATGTCCCCAGTGAACGATCCCTGGAGGTAATGCTTTGTATAGAAGGCTATGGAGATCAGCCCAATATGCTGCTCTAAAGTTGAAGTTTTCATCTCTCGTGAGCATCCAGTTCATCTTATTGTCCCCATTTGTAGCTTGGTTCTATAACCAAACAAAATAACATGTAGATATTAAGGAATTTGAAGAAATGAAGGGAACAACAAAATCTAAGACAAAACATTCAAATTCCGCATGTTTGAATAACTGGTAAAATTTCATTTTCACTGAGCTAAACTTCTAGTTGCAAACCACATCAGCAATAAAATAGAGCAAAAATAAACAGTATTTTATCATAGGGGTCTTATTTAATGTAATTACAGTCTAACATAACAAATACCCTCTCTTATAATAAAATTTTACTATCGCCCTCTTCCGTGAAAAAACTAACGGAATTTGCTGACATCATCAAAAAAATATTTTCTAGATTTCCTATTTTGCCCTTAAGGGGTGAATGTAAGAATGTAATTGTAACTTTCAATTTAGTCATTTCGTAAAGACAACTTGTTAACAACAAATTCGGATTTATGCCAATTCTATTATTTTCTAGAAAATGAAAACAAATGCCGAGTTTTGGTTTATTTTTTAAGCAATATCATAATTCAATGCACATAACTCTAAATTAGTAAGTTGCCAAAAAATATAAAATCAATTAATAAATTAAAAAGAAGTTGAAAGAAGACAAATATATATAAAGTTATAATAAAAAAAGAAAATTTAAAAAGTTATTATGAAAAATATAAAAAAGGGAATAGCGGAAGTTAAATGTAGGGATGAATGTGAGATTTTATTATAAGAGGGGGACACGATCCAATAAAAGGGACTGCATTATAATTACACAAAATAAGAAGGATGTTATTGTAATTAACCATTTTTTAATTATTTATTTTATTTTTTAAAACAAGGACAAGATTGACATTTTATGTTTTCTGTCACTACAATTAGTCAAACCATGGTAAATGTAAGATTTTATTACAAGACGGGTGTTTGTATTACCCAAAATAAGTAGATAATTACACTAAATACTAAATAAGAGAGATAGTTAGTGCAATTAACCCTTTATCATACTATTAACTTTAGACTTTATTTTTTCACATTATTGCACTAGTGCATAGAAAACAAGCCTCTTTTCTAGTTACAAGGTCATCAATACTTGGTGATTTCACTTGATAACAAAGCACGGTATCTAACGGGAAATTCTAGCTCAAATCTTATCTGGCCAAACCCAACCGTAATTCACTTAATCAATGACCAATCATATGGCAAGTTTAATTCAATCTATTCTGGTGAATTACAATTGAGTTCGATCAGATCGGTCTGGATCAAAATTTTCAGTATCAAACTTATTTTCTTAAATCCCCAATCGTATATAATTAATGCAACAATTTTCCTATTCCGTGCACAATGTAAATTCTTACTTGATCAATTGTGAGCGGCAAAGTGGTGAGGTCAAGGACGTGGGGTTGCTTCAGCCACGAATGAATGAGTTTCTGCGCCAAAGGATCGAGTCCGAGTCCGGCGCCAGTGGCGCAACCTGTCGGAGGTGAAGACGTTTTCTCGAGCACCACCACATCCCAACCGGCGGCGATCAGGGCGTGTGCGGATGATAAACCTGCTATGCTGCCGCCCACCACCACTGCTTTCCCCACCATCCTCTTTGCTTCCTTCATCTCAGTGTTTGCTCTTGATTTTGTGTGTGTCGTTGATTTCTTGATGGTGGGAGGGAGGTAGATTTTTTTTCTTTTTTTTTTGGCTTATATTCGTTGTCGTCTAATTTAAAATTATATCGCCAAAGTGGTCCATCGACTAGAGTTTCTCCTAACAAAAGCTTTTTTCATACATACTATCACGAATTGAATAACATGCTTAAAAATCAAATATATAAAAAGTGTGTGGACAAGACCACACGTGTGTGAACTAAATGGAAAAACAATTCTTTTATCTTTTCCAATCTTAATTCTATCTTATTTTTACTTTATTTGTTGATTTTGAGGGTGTTTGGCTAAACTTATAAATTTCTCTAAATATTTTATAAAATATTATAGAGCTTATAAGCTCTATAAATTTATTTAGTAAATTTTTTAAAAAAACAGCTTATAAGACTAAAAAATAAATTGTTTGAATTTTATAAGCTGTTTTTAAAAAAATAACTCATCCCCACCTTTTTTTTTAAATATCTTATAAGATGTTACATCTTATAAGCTCTTAAAACATCTTATAATATGTAGGAGTTTATAAGATATTTTGGATAAACTTAACCAAACACCTTCTTACTACACTTCCACATGGTTAGTTATATACGAGACGGGAAACATTTGTGATTCAGTATGTACAAATTTTCTTCTGAAAGTTATAGTGTAATAATCGACTAAAAAATAAAGGGATAGAAAATAAACTAATTTAGAGAAGTACAAATATAAAACGAATATAAATGAATTGTTCGGGGTTAGAAATACGAGTTATTTTCCTATAACTTTGCAAGATACATTACTTGTACTAGCATCTATTTTAGGAAAATGATATTTTATATGAGTTTCTAAATGGTAATAACTAATCTTTTGATAAATCATTAATGTTCATGGATTTTAATTGTATAATACTCAATTAATACTTATAAAAATTAATTATAATTTTAAATTTAAAATTGATTTGTTTTGTGCCAAAATTAGATTATTATTCGTCAAGTATAATATAGGATACATAAAGTACACGTACTAAACAGATTAACTCAAAAGTATGAATGTTACTCGTTACGTTCAGACTACATTCTGAAAATGGAAAAATGTATGTACACCTATTATATGGGTATAATATGAACTACTAAAATATATTAGTTTATTATTTAATTTTATTATTCTAGAGTTTTAAGATTTAAATTTAACATTGGTTTTATTGTAAATCTAATCGAGTTCAAATGAATTTTAATCCAATTGAGCTGACGAGTTCATGATTCTATTCAAGTACTTTGAGGGTGTTTCGCTGAAACAACTTATAAATACTCAAAATAAGTTGTCAAGAGCTTATAAGCTCCTAAAAAACGAGTCTAAAACCCTAACTTATCTTTTTAATAGCTTATAAAGTCGAGTAACCTCCAAAAGTATTTTAGTCAAACGCTGTCTTTATCAAATTTTGCTAATCAAATTGAGCTTTAAAATTAATGAATAAAAATATTTAATTTGTTATCTTAATGAGTCGAGCTCTAATAAATATCTATTATCGATATCGATCGAGTATCGAGTAAAGAAAAAACATTAAAAAGTGTTGAAAATTGAATGACCATCTTGTCCTTGTTAGGAATCAATGCGCATAAAACGAATAAAAGTAAATAAAAAAGCAAGAAAAATAGAGACACAAGATTTACGTGGTTCGGCCAAGAATGCCTACGTCCACGGTCTACACTAGAGTTTTTATTGATTGTATGATGATAGATTACATATTACAAGAGAAGAGTATGTATATATACTCTTGTAGTGTCTTGGAAGAGTTATAATCAGATAAGGAAACAAAATCCAGCCTTAAACAACCCCAAAAATGCGTCTTTTTACGAGTCTTGGTCAACACGCCAGTCAACGCCGCGGCATTCAACTCTGAACTACCCTACTGCCTTCGAACGCCGCGGCGTTCGAACCTGAAAGCCGCGGTGATGACTACTGCCTTTGAATGCCGCAACATTGGAACCTGAACGTCGCGGCGATGCCTGTTGTTCCTTCCTTATACTTCAAATCGCTTCCAATCAGTCTACATATCCCATCAATCTCTCACTTGGAGACTGATCACCTCAACTTTTGTTATACTTCTTCACTACCCCGGCGAAAGTATCCTCTAGTGCAGACTAGCCTCTTTCATCACAGAAACTCGAGGCCAACTGAGGCCATGCAAAACCTCAGTTTCTCGGTGGTAACTCCCTTAGTTAACATATCCGCCGGATTCTTTGTACCAAACACCTTCTTCAACTCCAAAGTTCCATCATCTATCATCTCTCGGATATGATGATACTTCAATTGAATATGCTTCGTCCTCGAGTGAAACACCGGATTCTTTGCCAAACAAATGGCACTTTGACTATCACTATAAAGTGCACAATCCCGTTGCTCCTTGTCAATTTCCCTCAGAAAATTCTTCAACCAAACCATCTCCTTCCCAGCTTCTGAAATAGCTATGTACTCGGCTTCGGTTGTAGAAAGTGCTACACACTTTTGTAGCCTTGACATCCAATTAATTGTTGTGCCACCTAAAGTGTAAATATAGCCCGAGGTGCTCTTCCGACCATCTTGATCACCACCCAAGTCAGCATCCACAAAACCCTCTAAAGTGACACTACTAGTTTTAAAACTCAAACACACATCCGATGTGTCTTTCAGATACCTTAGTAGCCACTTCACTGCTTCCCAATGTTGTAAACCCGGATTAGCCATAAATCTACTCACGATTCCCACTGCATGAGCTATATCCGGCCTTGTACACACCATTGCGTACATCAAACTTCCAATGGCAGAGGCATAAAGAACCTTTGCCATCTTTTTTCGCTCCTCATCAGATTTAGGTGATTGCACCTTACTTAGTTTGAATTGACTCCCCAAAGGAGTGCTTCTAGACTTTGCATCAGTGATAGCAAATCTATCAAGCACCTTATGAATATACTTTTCTTGAGTCAGCTTGAGGCTCCCACTCGACCTATCTCGAATAATTCTCATCCCGAGAATCGTATTGGCAGCTCCCAAGTCCTTCATTTCAAACTCACTTGACAATTGTTGTTTCAGCCTTTTGATTTCTCCCATATTAGACCCAACGACTAACATGTCATCGACATACAACAATAAAATGATGTAGCGATCCTTAAACTTCTTAAAATAACAACAGTGATCCATTTGACATCTTGTAAATCCATTTCCATCCATAAAGGTGTCAAATTTCTTGTACCACTGTCTCGGAGCTTGTTTTAATCCGTACAAACTTTTCTGTAGTTTGCATACAAGGTTTTCCTTTCCATTCTCCAGAAAACCCTCCGGTTGAACCATATAAATGTCTTCCTCCAAATCCCCATGAAGGAACGCCATTTTTACATCTAACTGCTCAAGATGTAAATCCTCTGCAGCAACAATACTCAGAACCATCCTTATAGTAGTCAACTTGACAACCGGCGAAAAAATCTCAGTGTAGTCAATGCCTTCCTTCTGTTGGAACCCTTTGACTACCAATCTCGCCTTGTACCTTTTACTACCATCTGGCTCATCTTTAACCCGAAATACCCACTTGTTCTGCAAAGCTCGTTTCCCCTCCGGTAATTTAGTCAACCTCCAAGTCTTATTTCTCTCAAGCGAGCTCATCTCATCTTTCATGGCTAACTCCCACTTGAGAGAATCTCCCACACTCATTGCCTCTTTGTACGACTCGGGTTCACCCGAATCCGTCAAAAGTAAATAGTGTAAGGAAGGGGAATACCTTATGTTTGGTTTGGGGGTTCTGCTCGATCTCCTCAAGGTAGGTTGCAGAGTCTCCAGATCTTCCTCAATCCTATTCTCAGTTCCATTTCCTGCAACCTCATCCACAGTGATCTCTTCCAGTATCGCCTTTGGTTTCTCATTATCCTCAGTCTCTGCCCCAAGTCTATCCTTGTAAAGCACCTTCTCGTTGAACGTAACATCTTTATGCCTTATGATCTTGTTGTTTTGGTAATCCCAGAACCGATAGCCAAAACTCTCTCCACCATAACCAATAAAGATGCACTTCTGTGCTTTTGGATCCAACTTATCCCTGTCATCAGAACTACGCAGGACATAAGATAAACAACCGAAATTTTTTAAATGCGATAAATTTACCTCCTTTCCAGACCAAACCTCCTCCGGTATTTTGAAGTCCAATGGTACTGAAGGTCCCCGGTTGATGAGGTAAGCCGCCGTGCTCACTACATCAGCCCAAAATGTCTTTGGCAACCCGGAGTGAAGCCTCATGCTCCTAGCTCGTTCATTCAAGGTCCTATTCATCCGCTCTGCAATCCCATTTTGCTGAAGAGTCCCAGGAATGGTCTTGATCATCTTGATCCCATTCTCTGCACAATAGTCTTTGAACTCTTGGCTATCATACTCCCCACCATTATCCGACCTCAGACACTTCAATTTCAACCCCGTTTCATTCTCGACTTCTGTCTTCCACTTCTTAAAGGTACTAAACACTTCAGACTTATTCTTCAGAAAATAAACTCATACCTTTCGAGAGGAATCATCAATGAAAGTGACATAATATCTGGACCCTCCAAGTGACTGTATGGGTGCCGGTCCCCATACATCAGTGTGGACAAGTTGCAATTTCTCAGTCTTCAGTTCTCTTCCAACCTTGGAAAAACTAACCTTTTTCTGCTTTCCAAGAACACAGTCTTCGCAAAGACCCAACTCAATAGACTTTGAAATTAGCAATTTTCCGTTGGATGCCATTATTCTCATCCCTTTCTCACTCATGTGCCCAAGTCGCCTATGCCATAAATGTGCATCTTCTGTGGCCCCGACCGCGGCTAACGAGTCTTTCATAATATCAGTTGTGTACAAAGTTCCGGACTTTGTACCTCGTGCCACCACCATATTTCCCTTGGTGATTTTCCATGCACCACCACCAAACACAGTAGTAAATCCATCACTGTCAATTTGACCCATTGAGATCAAATTCTTCTTCAAACCCGGTACATGTCTCACATTCTGCAGTTTCAACTGCATTCCCTGTGCCGTCGTTATAGTGACATCACCCTTACCAACAATTTCCAAGGGTTCGTCATCTGCAAGAAAAACCTTTCCAAATTTTTCAGAAACATAATTTGTTAGATAATTCTTACATGAAGTAGCATGAAACGACGCACCTGAGTCCAGTACCCATTGGTCAACTGGACTGTCAATACAGCAAACCAGAGCATCTCCGACATCGTCTGCTGCTGCGTTTGCTTGTTGATATTTTCAGTTTTGACTCTGACCCGCCTTTTCAGGACAATCCCTCTTGTAATGGCCTTTCTTACCGCAGCCCCAGCAATCAGCTTCTTTACGCGGTTTTGACTTCCCTCGCCCCTTAGACTTGGATCGACCTCTACCTTTTTGACCACCCATTTGAACACCTCTCCCTCTGCTTTCCGTACTCAATGCAGCAAATGTGAGTTCTCCTAATTCCCTTCCGACGAATATCCTCGCTCAGAATCAGATCCCGAATCTCCTGAAGCTTCAACTTCCTTTGGCCAGATGAACTACTCACAGCAGTTACCGTCGCACTTCAACTTTCCGACAAAGAAGACAATAGAATTAAAGCCTTTACCTCGTCCTCAAAATTGATATCAACCGAACTCAACTGAGTGATGATCACGTTGAATTCGTTGATATGATTTGTTACGGATCCTCCTTCAGTCATCCTTAACTTGAATAAACGTCTCATTAGATAGACTTTATTCGACGCCGATGGCTTCTCATACATGTTGGATAGCGCCTTCATCAAACCCGCAGTGGTTTTCTCTTCCAAGATGTTAAACGCTACGTTTCTTGATAACGTCAGCCGAATAACCCCCAAGGCTTGCCTATCCAACAACTCCCAATCTACATCTGTCATAGTTTCAGGCTTCTTCCCCCACAACGGTTCATGGAGTTTCTTCTAGTACAGATAATCCTCCATCTGCATCCGCCAGAATCTGAAATCCTTTCCATCGAACTTGTCAATTTTTACTTTTCCATCTTCAGACGCCATTGATTCGCACAGGACGCTATAACCTTGCTCTGATACCAGTTGTTAGGAATCAATGCGCATAAAACGAATAAAAGTAAATAAAAAAGCAAGAAAAATAGAGACACAAGATTTACGTGGTTCGGCCAAGAATGCCTATGTCCACGGTCTACACTAGAGTTTTTATTGATTATATGATGATAGATTACATATTACAAGAGAAAAGAATGTATATATACTCTTGTAGTGTCTTGGAAGACTTATAATCAGATAAGGAAACAAAATCCAGCCTTAAACAACCCCAAAAATGCGTCTTTTTACGAGTCTTGGTCAACACGCCAGTCAACGCCGTCGGAACGCCGTGGCGTTCAACTCTGAACGCCGCGGTGATGACCCTACTGCCTTCGAACGCCGCGGCGTTGGAACCTAAACGCCGCGGTGATGACTACTGCCTTTGAACGCTGCGGCGTTGGAACCTGAACGCCGCGGCGATGCCTGTTGTTCCTTCCTTATACTTCAAATCGCTTCCAATCAGTCTACATATCCCATCAGTCCTCTGAAAAAGGGTGGCCATAGCGGTTTGCGGCAGATGGTGGTGATTGTGATTGGGAAGTTATGACGGGATGTTGGGGAGAGGAGCGAGGTGGTTTGTCGATGGGGGACTTAGGTGGGTTGTGGTGTTAAGTGGGCGAGGGAAGGGATTGAGTGGCGTAGACGGTGATGGTGGAATTCGAGTATTTTCGAAAGTTTACATAATTTTTAAATAGCATCGTACAAAAATCCTAACGGAAGTTGACAATTGTTTGGACGTAATGAATCAACAGGGTGTTAAGATGTAATATCTGAAAAAGGCAAGGGGAATTTTTCGGAAAATTATTTTGTCTTGTTTTTGGAAAATTATTTTGTGGTGTGTGAGCGTGAGATAAAGATTTATTTGGGGCATAATCGCAAAAAGAACTATTTTAAGACCTTTATCTGCAAACTGAAAAAAATTAAAAGAAAAGATCACTGTAAGCTCACAATTTCTTCCGCCGCTCTGCTAAAATTCCTCCTCTTCCGTAAGTCTGTAACACCTCTCTCTCTCTCTCTCTCTGTATATATATATAGATGTATATATACATACATATTATATACATATGTATATATACACACACACACTCCAACAGGCACTCACCAAAGCATGATTTTGTTGCACAAAATGTACTTTTTCAATTTTATTTTTTTAAAAATCTGATTTGCAATTTCACAAATGCAGGTAAATAATAGTGATTGGAAGGGCGATTAGGGAATATTATGGGGGAAGGAGGGAGAGAAGTGTCAATTTCACTGGACGGCGTGAGGGACAAGAATTTGATGCAACTGAAAAAGCTCAACACGGCACTCTTCCCCGTTCGTTATAACGATAAGTATTACTCCGATGCTCTCGCCTCCGGCGAATTTACCAAATTAGGTCTGCCTTTAGCTTCTTTTACTATTTCTTGATTTAAAGTCGAATTTGCGTTTTTTTCCTCTTTTTTTCTCTGTGTGTGTGTGTTTTAGGCTTGTTATGGTTGGGAGAATGTGAGCTATTAATTCAATTTGTTGACTTCATATGCCTTGCTCTGTCTTAATTCTGATAAAGAAAGTATTTTAATTTTGTTTCATAGGGTTGATTATGATTTTAGGCTCATATATATATATATATATATATACCATTTTGTCTTTGTGGAGGTGTTTTTGTATGGGTTTGAATTAGGTGCTTGTTTTGTGATTCCATTGCCAATTCTTTCACGTTAGAAGTTGAACATGTTTATATTCAATATTGAATGTTTATTGGGATGGTTCATCAGGTTTCAGACTTATTATAAGCCTGTTTGCAAAAATTGAAAAACTAAAAAAAGCTTTTTGCTGGATTAAGCTGTTTTTTGCTGTTTGGTTTCATTGCTTCTGATTCTCTAGAAAAAAGCTTAAAATAAGCATAAACCAAAAGCATGTCCTTAGGTGCTTCTACCATCTTCTTCTATTTTTTCTGCTATTTAGAAAGTTTTGCAAACAAAACCAACTTTAACTTTTCAGCTACTTTTATCTCTTTTTCTAAAATTCAACACTCTTTAAAAGCATAAGTTTTTGCAAACAGGGCTTATGTCGTTAGGAAATGTAGAAATCGTGTCTTGTCTTCGCTCATGGGACGTGATACGATTTGGCTGAATCTGATTTTTCCTTGAAACCGCGGTAATTTGGATAGAGAAGTTTCTGTTTTGCACTTATGATGTTGTTTCACTAAACTGTTATTTAGGCTGATTTTTAGATGTTTTTGTTGGGACTCTTAACATTTTAACTGGACTAACACCAATAATCTTATATTCAAACATCAGTCGTACACATATTCCTATCGAACTCCATATGCGATATATGAATGTATGAGACAACTCTGATGACCACAACAATTTGCTCACTGCTATTTGCAGGCAATGAGCTGAAAAATGAATTGGTTATAGACGGTTGGTAGTTTTAATTGACATTTCTTCTACCTTCACCAAAGATCATGAACTAGTATATGAAGGTTTCATCTTCAAGTTCACCGAATTGCAGTGGTAAAAGCATAAGGAAATCCTAGTAAGTTCATATACGAGTCAATAACAAAGGAGGCCTGCAGTTGGTTTATGGCTGGTGGAGGATGAGGAATTGTTTTTTGCCACCATCCGGGCCACCAATTATTAGAATAGTGAATTGGAATGTAGGAAGATAAAGGGCATAATCAGGATAAAGTGCTATTATGATTCAGAAAAATGTTAAAAGATATCAGCTAGGGATGGAAATGCAAACTGAGGGAGCAATCTTTGAAGTACTTGTACAAAAATAACAAAGTCCGCCTAAGGAATTATAGTAGAAGGAAATAAAATTGAAAAGAAATGTAGCTTCCTACCAAAAATAAAAAAAGATGCTGAGATAGACATGATAAAGACCTGCCCTTCACATTCATTCATTCACTATTTATGGTCCACGAGAGATTTTACATACTACCTCTAAACTTGAAATTTTCTTTTCTTCAGCCTATTACAATGACATTTGTGTGGGAGCCATTGCATGCCGCCTTGAGAAGAAGGAAGGTGGTGCCATTCGTGTATACATAATGACATTGGGTGTTTTGGCACCGTATCGTGGGTTAGGTATTGGTAAGTAATATGTTTCACCTTGTGATCTTGCCCTTCAGAAAGTATACTGGGAATATGTAAGTTTTACTTTGCTAATTGGTGAACAAACAGTGTCATGCTTTTCAGTCAATAATAAGTTTTTTGATAATGTACATATTGTTAAACTATAATGCGAACCAATTTCATTCCTGGATGCCGTGTAGGTACGAAGCTATTGAATCATGTGTTTGATATTTGCTCGAAGCAGAATATTGGTGAGGTCTACTTGCATGTGCAGATAAACAATGAGGATGCCATCAAGTTCTACAAGAAATATGGATTTGAAATCACGGAAACAATCCGCAACTATTATACAAATATTACCCCACCAGATTGTTATGTTGTTACCAAGTTCATTACCCAATCTCAAACAAAGAAATAGTTATAATTTAGAGCGAGTCTTATGAATGGTTACTGTGTTACTTTGATCAACACTAGGAAATATTATCAAGTTTTGGGATCGGAACATTGTTGTGGTATCATTCGTTATTCATTGGTTAGGATTGAAGTGAGTCAAAAGGAATTGTAACGTCTGTTTTACATGCGTAAAAGAGGGCTTTTGGTGGTATAACAATGCAATTGCTGTTGGATTGAAGTTAAATCATAGTCTATATTGCATATTATAGCCTCTTTTATACTGTTAGAAGGTTTGGTTTCAATCTTCTGTCATTTTGAGCTGAATTTAACCAATGATTCAATTAGTGAGACAAATCCTACTACAGATAACCACAGTTCATGAGATTTTAAGAGCCGTATGCCAGCAGGAAATATTTACGTGATAAAATGTGCAGTAGAAACCATTCCCCTTATCATCAATGATACATCTTCTGTTCCGGAATGAAAACAAATATGTATTCATGTACCAAAGTATACATCGTTTTATATATGTATGCAGAGAACCTCTGCTTTCACATCTTTACAAATAGATCAGCTTAGTAACTCTAACCACTACATCTACATTCTATTAAAGGTATACAAAAGCTTAAAGTCGGGCAATTTATGCACCAATAGCGAATTTGAGTAATATACACACAGCAAAACAATAGAAATATTTACAGTGGTTTGTCATCTCAGAGCTGACTGAATGGCTCAGTATGCCACACCACCAGAAAAGCTATCTCCATCATGAAGTACAGACTCGGTAAGCCAATAACCATCCCACGAACCACCAACTCTCTGAAAACGGTCAGCCATTTATCAGTGACTTTACGAAAAAATTTACCCTATCATTTTTCAACTAAAAGAGAGAAAAACACAAAACATATGTAATGAAATGGAGGAGGAAAAACATAAAAAAAATTGCTGACCAAACTGCTTAAATGATAAGAATTTCTAACTCTTTGAGGTGTAATAGAGAAGCTCCTTAATTTTGGTGTTTCAGCTACCGATAGTTACTGCTATTAAGAGTAGAAACAATAGTGAACTTAGGGACTCCACATTTTTTACATCTGGATGATCAGACACTTAGCTGTATACTCACTGTGACTTGGTACTCTACATTGAACAATTCCATGTCTATAATCAACATTCAAGTTAACAAGCAGAATTGTGAATGCAGCATAAGTTAAGAGTTACTAATACAAATTAAAAACGACTTGATTGTACTTTCCAGCTTCTACCATTTCCATATTTGGCAGAAAGATCTGAAGAAGAAAATGCAGTAGTAAACAAGGAACCCTAAACAAACCTGAATCATTGTAAATTGAAATGTTTCTTCTTCCTCGGGCCGCGCTCCTCGTACCCACACTCGCTGCTTAAAGCAGTCCTGCTTTATGTATGCTGATTACTAGGAGAAAAACAAGTAAATGCAAGGTTGGTAAGATGGTAATGAGTAACTAACTAACCTCCTTGACATTTAAACTGCTCAGGATCTTTCTCTCTCTGTGACCAAGCAAAACTCGGTAGCTTGAATGGTGGAAGATCCGCCTAAATCTTTCGAACTGCATACACAATCAGTTAACTAGGAACAGCACCAACATATTGAACACATTAAGTTTTGCAGAAGAATTGGTCACTCTAACTTGCTCTGCTGCTAACAAATTTTTTTCAACTACTAATCATTGTTAGTTTTTTTCCAATTGCAGCCAACCAAATAGAAATCATAGAAAAAGCATCACAGATAAATAAGAATCAATATCTACTAACCTGGCCTAAATCAAAGAAGGGACCAAAATAGGTGGATCTTTCAAAAGGATCAAATCCTGCAAACTGTTATGACACAACATTACTGTGATGATAGTTGAAAAGCATCAAATAAAATTAACCAAGAAACAGTAGATTGAAGATTGCAAACTACCCGGTACATGACTTCAATGCCATAATCAGGTCGAGGTTGGTCGTTGAACATCAATGCATCAAGCTGGTGTCGTACAGCATCTTCTGCACTAAACTATAACAATAAAAAGGAAAGGAAACTCATTAGCATACTGTAAGAGAAAGACGACAGTAAACATTAACCAACTTTTCAGTTTGGAAGTTACACTCAATCTTGGACCAAAAGGTCTTTTCCGGCGAGACTCAAGCCTGCAAAATTGGACATTGAAATACTTTTTTAGCAATAATAATGTGGGTGAGATATAACTAATGCCAGGATAGTAAAGCTTAATCTTGACTAGAGTTGCAGAACTTTCAACACGAGCCCAAAGGGCAAGAATACATCAAAAACGACATGGTCTCTAAGACAGCAACACTACCCATTCTTCTAGTTTTTAAACTTGATTTCAAGGGGTAGAGGAAAATGGTGAAGGAGACATCATTTTCTTTGAAACACCAAAAGCAAGACCGTAATTCTAAATATATGTCAAATTTCCAAAGTATGGACTTGAAGTACTTCCAATTTAGTGGCACCAAGGATAAAAGTTTGTTGTTTACAAACCAATAAAAATCAAAGAAATAAGGAATGAAAACCATCATTCCTTTTGTTACCTTTTTGAATGGTAACACATAAATGATGGCTTAATAGAATAAACTCAACTTTGAACTTTTTATGCATGTACACATTGGCATGATACTTGTCTACAGTTATCGCCTATCATACAACCAATTCTCAGACCAACCATTGCTACAGAAAATTAACAAAAAAATAAAAAACTACTAATTATAAACTCTGTGTAAACTTTCAAAGACGTACAAATGAATTTGTAGCTGTTGTGATAACATTCAGTGTATTTTGTACCTTTTCGTTAATAGTTAAATTCCCTCTCCTCTCCCGTGAAGCAGACAATTGTCAAACCACGTAAATTCTTGTGTCGTTTAATCTTTATGCTTTTATTGTCGTGTTTGTGCTAACAGTGGGCATATATTGTCTGAACAAAAATCAACTTTTTTCGTTAATACTTTAGACATTATTTATTGTATCATGTACGTCTTTCGTTAATAGTGAAATTCTCTCTCCTCTCCTATTCAATTGCCGAACCACGTAAATTCTTCTTGTGTATTTTAATCTTTATGCTTTTAGTATCGTGTTTGTTCTATCAGTAAGCATATACCATCTGAACAACAAAAATCAAACTTCTACATTTCATATAGATAATTCATTCCTGAAACATAATCAACAACTCTAGAACAGAAATTTATATTACTTAGTAAACAGCAACATCAGTATAACTATCAATGATTATGTACAAAAATTAAAATCGGCGGTACCAGTCGGCGGAGAAGAAATCGGGCACATCGGTAGCGCAAGCTCGAAAGCGTACAGTCAGAGGTTTGGAGGCGTGAAACTGTGCAGGGAGAAGAGAAGCCCCAAACGACATCGTTGCTTTCGTCCTCGATCGCTAACTCAGGTGAGACGAAATATGGCGGGGAAAGATATCAGGAAAAGTAGTGGTGCTGTTTTGTAGTAGCAATTATGTTCGTAATCGCTCTTCCACATGCATTTATATATATATATATATGTATATATATATATACATACCTTCTCTTAGATAAAATCTAAGATCCAATATAGACCATTGGATCAATTAAATCCAACAATCCAAAAAATAAGGAATAAACAAGCTGTAGAAATTGAAAAATAAAAATTAGGGGTATAATAAACAAAATGGCAAGATTATACAACATTCAGTTACCCAAAATATAACAGAAAAATCTCCTATAATCTCTCCAAATCTAATACCCACGAAAATCTCTCAATCCCAAGCCAAGATTAACGCAATCAATTTATAGAATCGTATTAACCTCATATTTCGGTCAATTATCACAAAAAAAATTCTGAAATTTTTGAAAAATCGAGATTGAAAAAACCAAAATCTGAAATATTAAACTTCTGGAATTTGCGTGAGTTGCTGCTCGAAGATGACCGGAAATTAGCTGGGGAAGACGATCTAAAATTAGCTGGGGAAGGCGACCGGAAAATAGCCATGAATTTCGCGAACTGAAAATTTGATCGTGAAATATCAATCTTCTCCTACTGTATATTTGTGTATTAGGTATTTTATAATGTTTATTAGCTGTTGTATTCAATGTATAACGAGTTATATGATTATGTATATTGACTTATATTTAACTGTATATTGTGTTATAAGATACTGTATAATGATTTATAAGATTGTAATTGTATAATGTATAAACACACACTGTATAATGAATTGTATGATACTGTATAATATGTTATAACATACTGTATAATGGTTTGAAAATCACTAATTGTATATCAGTAATCGCTCACTGTATATCACCATTGTATTTACTTTATAATGGTTTATAACCTACTGTATAATAGTTTAAAACCTACTGTATAATAGTTTAAAAATCACTAATTGTGGTGTCACTAAAATACCACACTGTATATCACCACTCATGTACTGTATTTTGCTTTAAAAAATAAAAAATATATATATATTTTATATTTTCGAAAGGCAAAAACTGTTTTTGGAATTTGGCCCCAAGCTCTACATCAATCTCGAAGGAAACGTCGTTTTAAAAACAACTCAGTATACTTTTCATAAGTATGCTGGGCACCACCCTCTCGGGCCCAAATTCCATCGTTTTAATAGGTTTTTTCGAGTTTTTATGTTTTCAGTCTGATTTTTATTTTTATTTTTATTTATTTTCATTATTTCCAAACTTTACCTTGTTTGTATTTACTGTATATTTGTTTATTAACTATTGTATAATGAATTAATTAGCTATTGTATTCATTGTATAATGACTTATATAATACTGTATATTGATTAATATGATATTGTATAATGTGCTGTAAGATACCGTATAATGGTTTATAAGATTGTAATTGTATAGTTATAAACACACATTAATTGTATAATGTATAAGCTGCTGTATAATGTTTTAAAAATCACTAATTGTGTTTGTCACTAGTAACACACTGTATAAGATGTTGTATAATGGTTTATATGATATGTAATTGTTATTTACAAGTCTTAAAAACTAACAAAGCGCAATTTTGAAGCCCTAAACGATCTCAGATGGCTAAAATCACGAGACCGCATTGCTAAGCAATGCGTCTTGTTCAACACGCCGTTTCGCTATAACTGTGCAATTTTTGTATCATTCCGACATAATGAATTTTTTTCCCATGATTTCGCTTATATTATTTTTTATTTGCTTTGATTTTTTATTTTTGAAAAATCTGCTCTTGTGAATTCTGTTTTTGAAGAATTTGTTTGTGAATTAAACTGACTTTCTTTGCATTTAATACCACACTGTATAATCGCGTTATATGGACTGTATAATGGAATATAATATACTGTATAATGATGATTAATGTACTGTATAATATGCAGAAAAAAATGCAAAATTTACAATTTATGATTCGAAAGAAAAAACAAATTTGGAAGCAGAATTGATGAATGATGAAGAAATTTCAGATTCTGGTAATGAAATTGATAATTTCTGTAAATAGATCGAATTATAATTAGAAATAAAAATAAATTGGGAAGCAAAATCAGTTATGGAGAAAAATCAGGAATCTGTTATGGAAAAATTTAGTTTGTTATGTTTTACTGCCTAAAATGCCCCTCCTATCATTAAAACAATTTAAATAATCTGAAAAATAAGATAAACACACACCTTGGGATCAAATTGAATCAAAGGCCTAGATTGAGTGTTAGATCTTACCTAATGTCAAGGTATGTATTTGATCCATACCTTATATATATATATATATTAAATTTTTTAGCATTTATAAACTGTATCTATTTTTTCCATAATTTTATTAATGGAATTTTTTTATTTTTTTTAATTCAAGAGGTATGCCCTAAATATCTAGCTCGATAAACCTCGGTAGATAGTTATCAACTAAGACATAAACACTCTACCTATCTCCATAAAGGAGGAAAGAGCCACGATTTGTGGCAATCTAAATTCGAACCCAGAACCTCTCACATAAATTGGAAAGTAGATATCACTAAACCAACAGATATTTGGTTATTAAGGGAAAATTATAACATTACTCAGATAGGGCTAAAAAAGAAAAAAACAATAGACTCAATTTTTACATGCTTGTAATTCATGGTGCTTATAAAATATTTTTAGAGCTTTTAAAATTTTAAAAAATAAGTCGATTTCTTAACTTACTTTTATGAGCTTATAATATGCTCCTGATAACTTATTTTGAAAACTTATAAATTATATTGCCCAAAATTTATCAAACATTTTGTATGAGCTTATAGCTTTCAAACAACTTAAAACATATTTTAAGGAATATATAAGTTTAGCCAAACACCCTCTTATTATTCTTATCAAAAAAAGAAAAAACACCCTCTTATTATACAATGGATTTCTTATACTTATACTTTTAGCATGAGAAATGGATGGGAACAGTTAGCATAGTCATGTGCATTACACGTGATTAGTAATAAAATTAAGGCCAATAGCACTTAACCCCCTTGCAAAATTCCCTTGAATCAGCTCACCTGCATTTCACAAGCTCGGGTAGGATTGTCATTTTGGGGGCGTGAGAGTAATTTTGTGCCTTTCGAAGCCCTTGTGAAACGCACGTGATCCAATTCCTATTCCTATAATTTTTCAATATAAATTTGAGATTGGGACAAAGTGCTATTAATTTTATATTTTCATGGGGGAGTTTTCTCTTTTGTATTTTTAGGGGTATAGTGCCAAAATAGAATTTTTCAAGGGGGTTAAGTGCTATCAGCCCTAAAATTAACGACGTGTACATTATATCCGCAAGTTTCTCTCTAATTTTAAAAATGAGATTCATGGACCGCAAATTTAAATTAAAAAAAAAAAATACATTCCACGGGCTTAATCATATAAGCAAGTCAATTCAGATCTTTTATTACACATTCGTGTTGCATTTTCTATTACACGCATAGATACGTGACAAATGCATATATGGGTGGTCGGGATGTGAAGAGAAAAATCTCAAATTTTTATTTATATTATATAATTTTTTAATTTTTTCTTTCCATATTCTATTAGTCTGCATATACATTTATCACGTATTTATGTGTGTAATAGGAAGTATAATTTGTTCGTAACAGAAGATTTCATTTTAAAAGCAACTATACTAAAATTACAACGAACTCTATCCCCACTAATAAAACGAATATTGCAATTTTCCCTTTTATAAATAGTAAAAAGTAAAGTCCCTGTTTACCTGCACTGGAAACTCGAGTCTTGGAATTTGACAATTTACACCCACATAGTTTAGCTCCGTTTCACATGCCACCGCTTGATCACTCCATGAATCGCCGCCCTTCTTCCTTCCGTTCCTTCGCCGCCGCTGCCGAGTCTTCCACCTCCGCCGCCGCCGCCATGTCTTCTCGTCCCTACGTAATCCTCACAGCTCGCGCACACCAATAGAGTTTGAATTCACGCACATTATCAATCACACACACGCCGACTGAAATCTCTCAATTCGTAATTGATGCATTCAAATTTCAATTCGTAATTTCGCGCCCTAATTCGTAGTTTCCATTCGATGTATTCAAACTACGGAGCTAACATTTTCGCTATTACAGTTCCGAGGGGGGCGTCCTCAAGGAAGGAGAGGCTTCTCCGGTAGACCTTCGGCTCCCGATCAGTCGGAATTCGTGTCCGGCGATTCACACTTCCGTGCGGTTCGAGATGCTAACCGTGGTTTCCGACCTAGTTACAATGCTGTGCCTCCGCCGCCGCAATTTGTTACAGGTCAGCAGTTTTATGGTCCTGGATCGCTGTATTACCGGCCGGCTCCGCCTATCATGCAGCAGCTGCCTGGACCGCGCCAGTATATGCATCATCGGCCGGTTGGACCGGCTTTTGGTAATTATCAGCAGTTTAGGCCACAGCAAATGCCGCAGCAGTTCAGACCTAGGGCGTCGAAGCCTCCGGATTATCGGGATTGGGAGTATGCGACACCGGGGCCGCCTCCTCGTTGTGGCAAGTCTTGTTGTCCTATTTACTTTTTCTGAAGTACATTTTGACTTACTATAGAAGCTCGAGTTGATTAATGAGAAGTTTTGTGGAGTATGGTTTGATGTTATGATTTTGAGTTGTTGCTAATTGTTACTTTTTTTGTACCTATTCCTTCAAGCAGTGGAGATACTTAATGAATTGCTGCGCTGAGATATCATTACATAAGAAGAAGTATAGGAGCTACAGTAAATATTGGCTGTTTTCATCTTTGAAATGATAGCATGGTTAAAGCTTATATCGGAAAATTTGGTCTGTCAAAAATGATTCTTCAGGTGCCAAAGAGGTTCTTGAAATTTGATTTAGAAATTTATCCAGTAATATTTGTTTTCTTCTGTAGTTAAGAAGTCTTGGCGTGCTTTTTTTACGTCAACAGTCTACTCAGTTGTTTCAGTTATTGATGCTTGTGGAAATACAGGACTTAGCTTATAGCTGCATGTTTTTCTTAGATATATCAGCTTCCAATAATTGAGGCCTTGAGAAATATGATTTGCAAGTGGCTACACGAACTTCACATGAAAAATATGATTTGCAAATGAATCTTTTGTTTCTTATATTTCTTTGGATTAACCTTGTTTTGCTTTGTTCTCTGTGCAGAGCGGTTCACTGTTCTTTCATATAACATACTAGCTGACTACTTAGCAAACGATCACCGGGAACAACTTTACTTCCATGTTCCTCGCTATATGATGGACTGGAATAGGCGTAAAAGAAGTATATGTTTTGAGCTTGGATTATGGTCAGCTGACATTTTATGTTTTCAGGTCATCAATCTGATGCATTTACTAGGATGTTTCACGTAACCTTTTAATTTCTATGTTTTAGTTCATATAAAAATTTAAAAAAGTTCATATTTCTCATATTACATGATTGTCACGATTTTAAATTAACCTTGAGTCTGTCAGTTGAGGTGCATCATGACAGGTTTATAAAAATAGGCTTGCTTTCCTTAATTTCTCTGCAGGCTTCTAGTCCACCTGTTGAACTCAGGATATTTGTTTGCTACTTCAGCATTATTATGAATCTTTCATTATCAATGTATTTGTGATAGCTAATATAATTTGTTAAGTAGACTGTACTATGTATACTAGTTTCGACTCATGTACTTTCTTCTGTTGATTTCATTACCATACTAGGTATATCTAATAAATATATAGAACAGGTGATCTGTTCATCCCTTTGTGTCAGTTTCACTGAATCACACTCAAATGATTATCTCATAATAAAGTGCAAGAACTCGAATTTCGAGACTAGCTATGTCTTTTATTATAATTTTGATGTCTTGAACCAAACTTTCAGAAAATGTACCCCTCAAACGATAACAGTATTACCAATAGGATTTTGTTGCATAACCAATCTTTGCAAAAACAAAATGATCTATCAAATTAATCAACAGATCTTCAGAAATCAGCTCTGCGTTTATCTTGTTAAGTAATCGAAGTTCTGCATGCCAGCAAGCACTGTTAGTTTCATTGGAAGGTGCACAAGCAGAAGACTGGAATAATGTGGTTTATTGCGACTGAGGTTGAGTCTATAAAAAATGACTTACCGTTGTAGAGCCAATATGGATATGCAGATTATTTTTTCAGAAAATTATTTCTCTTCGAGTTTCACTATTTACAGTTAGGAATTTCTGCATTTAGTATAATGATATGCTGTCATTAGGTCTCTTGCATAATCTGTCTTGTGTACTAGTTTATTGATCTAATGATCTTTGTCTCATTTGTCAGTGTGTTTCTTTCCAACAGCAGTGTTAATTGTTCCATCGTATCTTTTGCAGAAGAAAAATGAACTGAGAATATTACAAAATGCAAAGAAATGCTATTCTTGGCTCCTTTTGCTTCAGTATCTTGTAACTGATATGTGTAACTGATTAGCACTTTATTTTGTGTATGTTTTCATTTGCCTTTTCTCATTTGAAAAACCAGGAGGTTGATAGATTCCAAGACATAGAGGTTGAACTCAAACCCCGTGGATACAATGGCATTTGGAAGGTGGAAAATGCTTAGTTGTTTTAATGCTATCATGCTGAATTTAAGTTATCCCATTTGATCATTTTCTTCTCTATCTGTTTCTGACCATCTGTTGCATTAAGTGTTAATTATGGCAAACGTGCACAGTTGCATGTAGTGACGCAGCATTTCATCAGCTACTTGGTTGTGGATACCAAAAAATATATTTGTACAATATAGCTCAAATTCATTACTTTAAATATCTTTATCAATTAGTTCTTTGTTTATATTTTTCCGAGTGGTATATAGAAGTTCATTGTTCTTTTTTCTATATGTTCTTGTTCGAAGTACCATTGCAGGCAATGGAAGTTCTTAACACTGATTCTGGAGTTGTAAATTAGTATATTCTTTCAGAGACTGTTTTGAGAATATGATACTATGTTTTAACTAGGCCAAGTACATTTCTATTGATTTTTAGATGCGAACTGGTGATGCTGCTGATGGTTGTTCTATATTTTGGCGTGTTTCAAGGTATGAATTCCAACTTAGTTGCAGACATTTGAAATGGAAGTATCAACTCTTGGAAACACGTCTTTTAGCATGTGCTACAACTGAAGATGTTAGCTTATCAATTATTATACAGGTTTTATTTGGTTTTGTGTTGAGTTGTTCAGTTCTCATTCCCTTATAGATTCAAGTTGCTGCATGAAGAATCTATTGAATACAATAAGCTTGGCCTTCGGGATAATGTTGCCCAGATATGTGTGTTTGAGGTACATCGGTTTTGAGAGTACTTCTGAGTAAACATTAACCCATATTTTAAATATACGATGTGTTCATGACCATCTGCAATTTGTATGCTTTCATTCATATTGTTTTTTCTTGTTGAACAGTCTCTGATTAAGCAAAATAATAGCAATGGGGTATCAAATCTCTCCACAAGGCAAGAAGCATTCTTTCCTTTAGTATTTTGTTGTGATAAGGGTTTCGTCGAAACTTTGTTTAAGTTGGTGCAAGCATAATGTCTTTTTTGTCAGTTAGTAGACATTACATCATTTTCTTAGGTAGATCTATAGCCACTTAGCCGGTCATAATCTTATGCATCTGAATCTATTCTTAACTCTCTAATATTTTGCATGTGAGCATCAATATTTATACCTTATTTGCTACCATCCGTCCCTCCCTCAGCAAGGATTAAGTTAGATCATAGTCTTCTGAAATATATAACTGATTATAACTTTAACTCCATACTGACCATTGATAAATGATAACAATTATATTTTTGTAATTGTAAATGTGTAAAGTGGTAAATGTTTTATACAGTTTCTGTGTACCCTAAAAAGCATTCAAGGGAACGATTGTCACGAGAATAAGATGCCTTCGTTCTGTAGCTCATTTGAAAGAATAGTTTATCTGAAGAGTAAATTACAATTAGGTTTAATCTGTCGGATTTTACTTGTTGAGTGGTTGAAGTCCTAACTCCTATTTCTTTCATTAGAAGTCCATGTTGATGTTTCTGCCTTTATTTTGATTGTTAATGGAACTTTTTGTTTATTTTTTTCAAAATACACAATATAGGCTGAAGATAGCAAAATTTTATTTGCAGCGTAGCAAACTCTAACAGAGTTGTTGTTTGTAACATTCATGTGCTTTTCAATCCTAAAAGGGGAGATGTTAAGCTTGGACAGGTATGTATGTTGTCTAGAAGTGGTTTCTTTTGCTACTAAGTGGTTGCAGTATACTAGCTATTGTGCTTTCTCCTTTAACCAATTGGCAATTTTATGGAAAAGGTCTTTGACGTAGCTATCTTATGTGGAGTCGAAATTAAAGTTAGTGTGATTTGGATAATTTCATTTGTAAATTGTCCTATTTTTGCCTGTCAGATGAGGGTGCTTCTGGACAGGGCACATGCTGTCTCTAAGCTTTGGGATGATGCCCCTATAGTTATCTGTGGAGACTTTAACTGCACGCCAAAGGTAGGTTGTTTATTTGTGCATGGTTAATATTATCTGAATTTATATTTTTCTTTATGTACCCCTTTAATATTCTGAATCTATTTTAACCGCTCATTTATTCTCTCTCTGACTATGTATGATGCCAACGACACCTTATTGTTCTCTCAGAGTCCTATGTACAACTTTATCGCAGAACAAAAGGTATTCATCTTCTTCAATTTGCTTTCTGTTTTTTCCTCCCTTTCTTGCTTTCTTTTTTTCTTAATAATATGAGGCTTTTTCAATATCTTATTGTAGATAGACCTGTCAGAACTGGCCCGATATAAGGTCTCCGGGCAAGACTCTGCTGACATACGTCCACCTAAACCTGCTTATACTGGTTTTAGGTATGTATCTGATTTTCTGGTTAATTCTTGAAGTCTTATTGGCTGTCATTGAATGTGAAAAACTTATTTCATAATGTAGGACACAACCTGCTGATGCTTCTGCTCAAGTTTCTACAGTTAACTATGAAAAAATAGAACACATGTCCCTACCTAACAATGACTCAAGCGATCTTACTAAAATATCCGGGTCTACAGCGATCGATAACTCAGAAAAATTATTACCTAATCCTCTTGATGTCTCGTCATCAGAAAGCGTGGAAGTTATTTCATCTGTTTCAGCTTCAAATGATAACCATGATATCGATTCCCCTAATGTTTCTACTTCACATGAATCTACAAGTGTTGATTTTCTTTTGGATGAGAAATTTGAGGGCTTGGCACTTAATGAATCAGTTGATGGGGCTACAGATGAACCTCGTGAAGATTGTGACTCGTTTTTATCTGAATTACATATTACGGATGATTTGGGTTCTAGTTCCAACAACCAAAATTTGCATTCTCGTGGTGATGAGATTCTCAATGACCCCGTTTATGGCGGAAATGAGGTTGTCATTGATGAGGCTAAATTTTCTTCCAATCCGTCAGCTTGGACTCCAGCTGAAATACAAACTGCAACGGGTAGTGCGGATTGCAAGGTCATGGAACACCCTTTGAAGTTAACAAGTGCATATGCAGAAGTTGAGGTATGCTTTACATGGAAAAGAGTTGCTAATCACATGGAAAGTGTTATAACTTGCTAAGGGATTAGTTGGGTGTGGTTGAACCGGGTTTGAGTTAGAATTTTTAGAACTTTCCATACTTTACAACTAAGGCTCTTGATTTTCTTTAGCAAGTGCTTGGTTTTTGAAAAATGAATGTGCATGGCTCTTTGCTCTTGCAGAACCGTTTAGGGATAAGAGATTCAAGTGGAGAACCGCTTGTCACCAGCTACCACAGGCGTTTCTCAGGCACAGTTGATTATATATGGTGAGTCATAGAGCATTTTCAATGTTTATATTACGTATTTCTTCTGCCTTGGTGAAATAATAAATGCAAAATGACATTCTCGTTAATGGTTGTATGGATGCCCCATAATTTTCTATGTTGTTTATTTCGTAGATGGCAGTGCACGTTGTATTCAGATCTATGCATAGTGGTTTTCCGGGAAATCTTATTTGACCTATAATTTATTGGCTACATAACCTATGGTGCTCTAGATTCACTTCTTAAATATTCTGGGATTCAATTCTAAATTTGATTAAATTTAGGAAATGATAAAGTAAATTGTTAATATTTGTTCTTTTTTGGGTCAAGCATATAGGCAATTATGTGAATAAGGTTTGCATTATAGCACTGAAAAGTTGAAACCACAAAAAGTGCAAAAATCGTAGACCGGTTGACATACAATGGCTCTTGAAATGTATTATCTTCAGAGAAAAGAACGTCTCATCTCTGACTACCTGCATTTGTTTGGTCGCGCATATTTTAATGTAGAGAACTAATTGCTGAAGTAGTTTGATGTAATCCCTTGCTATCCAGGCACTCTGAAGGCCTACAAACTGCAAAGGTTCTTGCTCCAATCCCCAAGCATGTTATGGAGCACACTCGGGGATTTCCCACAAAGGTATAATTTCTAACATAGATGGTTTTCTCGAAAAGTAAAAACAATAGATCAGTCTTTGTAATCATATACCACATCTAATCATAAATCCAGTGTGAAGATAGTGGTGATTTATTCCAAAAAAATATCACGATTTTTACTTTGCATCAAAACTCTTAATCTTGTTTGAACGGGATAATTACATGCACATCCCTACACTTATTGACAATTACCCCCAGTACCTTGAGGTTTCACAAATTATCAAGACACCCAGAAATAGGAGGTGGAATAGTAATCTGCTTTTACTTTTACTGACAGATGTGTGGGATTGTAATACTGACAGGGGAAGTTATTGTAACTTCTCAAACCTCGGGGTGTTTTACGTAGTTAGGGTATTACGCATGGGGTGTCTATGTAATTTACCCTATTAAAACATTCACCAAATGATTGCTCTCTTGGTGTACTATGTTATTTACGTATGAATAATTTTATTTGTTGGTTGTATTTTTTGCAGAAATGGGGAAGTGATCACATTGCATTGGTTTCGGAATTGGCTTTCACTAAAGATATCTCCTCCAAGAGTGTCAGCCAATGAATTACCCGAATACACTGTCTTGTACAATTCACGCATTCTCATTTGCTAATCAATCCTAACGCTCTGGTGCACGGGATGAACCCACGCTCTCGTGCAACTGTCAAGCTCTCTACACTTCTTTTTAACATGTTATAGTATTCTTTCTTTTTTCTTTTCTTGCCTTTTACTTTATCCCAATAGTCTATACGTGTATTGACCCAGTTCTCGTTGAGCTTCACAGATGGATTAATTCTCATAATCGACAGTTATGATCATAGCGTGTTTCGTGGTTAACTGTATACTTAACGCAAAGAATCCAATCCATGAGAAATTGTGCTTCATCTTCTATTCACGTTATCTTTTTGTTTGGTTGGAACTTAACTGGCGATTCTCATAGATGGTTGGATGCTGGCTGGAATCTGGACAACCTGTACTCATTGTGAGCATTAGGCAATTATATTCGTTTCTTTACTTGCTTAATTATACAACTAATACTTTTGAGTTAAAATAATGCATAAATAAATGCTAATAATATGGTATTGGTCATTTTCAAGGTTGCATATAAACACAAGTTTGTGTTTATTTATGGGTAAGAAATTATAATCTATTATATCATTTATTTTTCCTTTTGTTTTTGATCAAAATATCATTTATTTTTCGTTTGTTATTTTCAACTTTCGATGTATTAATTAAAAACTATGAGAATGAACTTACGGACGTATGGATGTTGGTTTGCGATTAAGTCATCAATTTTGGATAAGTACAAAGAGAACTGCTCGCCATTTATATACCATCGTTTTTCAAACAAATTTTATTATATAAATAGTTGTAATTACTAGGAGTGTACATAAATCCGCTCAAATTAACCTGATCCTCCCGCAACCTGTGGGTTTATATTTTATTATTTGTTCTCATTATTTAAGTTTACAGATTTTTTCTTTTTTAACATGATGAATTCTCAATTTTTCTTACACTCTAATGAAGTTCTAACTTTTGTATTGGCAATTTCATTACTATAACTTGAATTTTAATATTAAATTAGAATAGAAATGATGCTAAACTGTTGGGTAATTTTGGATTTTGTGATTCAATGCACAACGTTTGACTTGAAAACATAATGGTCTATCAGTTTTATGTTTGTTGGATGCATGTGAGATGAATTTAATAATTCTTAATTTATTTTGATTGATGAAATGAGAGATGTAATATTATTTTAATTTTTTAGAAGTTTAATCTATTCCAATTTCATCTCTAATTCAAAGCAATATGCATGAATTTTGGCAACCCGCCAAGCCAATCTGATCGTCAAATAGTAAAATCCAACCGAGCCGAACCGCTCTGTTTCGAAACATATTTAAGCCGCCACAGTTTGAGATTTTGTAAACCCATTTGTGTCGGGTCGGATAATTTTGTAATCATTAAATCAATTGAACCTGACCACGTTCAACGCTAGTAATTTTTTTGGCTATCCAAGATCAAATTTTTGACCGGTGATGTAAGCTTATGGGTGGTTCTTCGTAGCACCCGGAGCAAAGCTCCCGGGAAATCACTACCACAAACAATGTTATGTGATGAGTGGGGTCCAAAAAAATATATACATATTACATTATCACTTAATATTATTTGTGATAGTGATTTCCCCAAAACTTTGCTCCGGGTGCTACTTAGAATCACCCGTAAGCTTATATGAAATGTCAAGATTGCTCCTAAATTTAGGAGTGTAGATGGAGTACAAGAACTTGAAATGGATGGGTGGTATTGTCATTTCAATAACATTATTATGTGGGGTTGAATTGTAGTATTTTATTTATTTAGTCAGAGAAGGAGGCAGCAAAATCACGTGGACCATTTTGTAAGCCCCCACGTGACCCCTCCGTGATACACAAAGCGTTGTCGTTTAGCTGAAGTTTCATCGCTATTAAGGACACCAAAAGTCGATCACTTTTTTGCTTTTTAACAGTAGACCAATTCAACCATCTTTTCGTACAAAATTGGTATTTTCTTGTTTCCCCCCAAAAAAAGGCTAAAGGCCGGCCTTGCTGTTCAGTTTGAATGACGGTCTTAAATTTCATCCAAAATATCAAATTTCGATCGAAGTAAAAATTTACGTTCGATCTAATTTTATAAAATATCTACTGAAATTTTTATTGAAACACAAAATTTTTCAAAATTTAAAAGAAATAAAATATTACTTTGATAAATATCTACCGAAATTTATGAAATTTCCCCAAATTTCTCAAAATTTAACATAATATTTAATTATTTATTTTTAAATAAGATTTAAAATTAGTACATACCAACATTCAATTTCATGGGCTGAATATTGTCAATATTTAACTAATTGTTTGTACATGCAGTATGAAAGTGGAGGAAAGAGAGAGACCAATAATAGCAATTTCGATCCTCCGAGAAACTCAATGTGGTTTTAAATGACGATTTGTATTAAAATTGTGGTACTTTGTTTTAATGAAGTTCCTAAGAGATTATGTTATTATTTTACTCTCAAATCATATTTATTTTATATTTTTCGCCACAAATTTTAATCATACTACTTAACAAAATTCACTATATATATATATTACATATACAATATTATTTATGTAAAAGATACATAGTTATGATAATTAAAGTCATCTGCATTTTTCTTTCCCCATCTCTCTCTAAACCTTAGCCTTTTTTTTCTTCTATATTCCTCCGCCGGTGATGGCTTGGTGAAGCAGTCGTCTTCTTCACCACTGTTACCACCATCGTCGGCGGGTTGGGTTGGAACACCCTTCTTCAACTTGTACATCACATCTTCAAATCTGACGAGACGACTATGGATCTAACGAGACAGAGACGGATCTGACGAGATGAAGACGGGTGATGCATAAGTTTTGATATAGCATTTTAGATTTTTTGCTTAGTATTTACTTTCTCTCTCGTATGAGAGTTTGTTTTCTCTCTCGAACGAGAGTTTTATCTCTCCTTGAATAGGAGTTGCACAAAAAAATTTCTTGTGTTCGGTTGTGAGTTCTTAAGATTTGTTATCTTCAAAAACTTGATAGTTAGTATTTCAGATGTTCTTACTACATCGTTTGAGTCGATATGAATTGTATTGTTCCAAACGTTGTAAACTTTCGATTGAATGATATATAAGACCGATTTTTCTTCAAAAAAAAAGTTATCTACATTTTTATTGAAAATTTCCAAGTATTTCTATAAATTTCCATAATGTCTCTAAAATTGAAATCGAAATTTTAGATATCCCGAAATTTTCATCGAAATTTCCCTAAATTTACTACTCTGAAGTCTACACCGAAACCGAGATATAATACCTTGGTTTTAATACCATGCTATCATCTCATGTTTCACTTCAACTTATCCACAGACACACCCACACCCACACACATCCACACCCACACCCACACCCACATATATAATATATATATATATATATATATATATATATTTGATGTGTAAATGTGTTATCAATATAAGATGATGCACGTGTGATATTTGTGAGGTCTCGAGGGAATGGGAGCCCTCGTGACATAGGGACGGAGCTAGGGGAGTGTCCTCAACTTTGAGAAAATATTTTTTTTGCTCCTAATTTTTTTTTTTGATATTCATCCCCCTCCCCCGAACTTCAGATATTGGCTTCGTCCATGCTTAATACATCCACAGTTTTCTAAATGGTGGAGTTGCACGTGGAACTTATCGCAAAAGCTTTTTGAACATCGAACTAGTTCCGAATTGACGTTCGAATCTAAAAGTCCATTTTGGTGCACGTTTCCAGACAGCTCATGGTGGTGGAGGAATACATAAACGAAATTTTGATGCAAAAAGATTAAGTGATTATCATTTCCTTCATTATGTCGTCTTCTTTTTTGTTTTATTTGTGCACTCCTTATGGATGGATCATTGGAAACTCCTCTTCAAGATATATAGGGAGCGTTTTGGATAGTATCTCACTTAATAAATCTATTTTTGGGATGGGTTTTTTAAAATGGGTATTGATTTTAAAAACGTAATGTGTGGTGAAAATGCAATAATTTTTTGGTAAATAGTGACAATGCAGGTAAGGACTCTGTGTGAAATTCTATGATGTCCAGTTTTGGCCCTTGGATCAACAATAAGGGGGGTTAATTTACTAAATGACCCCCCTCTTTTGGGGATCCAATGGCCCAAATTGGACCGAGACCAACATAGAATGGCCCGGACTCCGTGTAAAAATGCATAGAAAAGTCATTAATATGCAATTCTTTAAAATGGACTATTTGTAGAAGTCCTAAATTCCTAATTTGTAACACGTTTATGATTTATTTTATGTCATCCACTTTAATATCACTCAACTGTATGTGTGAATCATTAAATTTGTATATTATGATGTTCTAAAGTGGAATGACGACATTTTCATATATCATCCAACGATTTGTAACCCACTTGGGACCATACAAGATAAACTTCCATATCTGAAAGTCCATTTGGAATGAGCTTTCAATCACTCTCATAAATTGTTATATTTTGGTAATTTGAGCGATACAATCATTTTACTATATTATGTTATAAAATTTTAGAACGAAAATAACATTATGACATGCTACAGTTGTTTGTCTAGTTCATAACAATTAAAAAAATATTGGAGCATATAGCAAAGATTAATCAACATTTGAGTCTTTAGATAATAATTGACAATCAAATTTTAAAGACTGAATGCTCAAAAAGGAGACAAAAACTCTAAATCGAAAGACTAGAACTCTATACGAAGAAGTATAACAACCAAAACCGAAAAGAATAAATAATAGTGATGTTGGTTGCGATGATGATGACACCATGATCAGGGAGGAAAGCGAAGACTTCCTCCCCCGGCCACCACCACCCAATCCATCCAAACGCCATGTAAAATTTAGAGGGGTAGTGGAATGAGGTCGGAAGAAATGGAGATAAAAACAACAATTAGAGGATTTTGGGGGAGATTGTTTTCTAATTGGAGCGTCTTCTTGTTAGATGCGCTTAAGAGAATTTTTTTTAGTGTTTTTAATATTTTGGTAATTTAATATAATTAAAAATACTAATTTTGAGTTTTTTTAGAGTTTTGGTAAGTAAATATGATTAAAAATAAAATTTTGATTAGATGTTCTAATCGATGTTTCATCTCAAATTTTTCTGTTTTTTATACACCTCATAAGTGATGTGAATCTTCAACACGTAGTTTATATATATTAAGTGTAGGGGGTGTAAACTAGTCGAGCTTGATGAAATTTTCAGGCTCGAGCTTGAATTCGACGAGCCTAATTTTCTAGGGCTCGAGCTCGAACTTGAAGTGAAAAATTATTTTAATTTTTTTTTCTTTAGAAAATAAAATAAAAAATATTTGATTTTATTTATCACAATATGTTAATAATGTATAGTATACATTATTAAGATAAATATTAAGATAAGATAAATAATAATTACATACTTTATATTCAATAAGTATTTAGAAAATAAAGGAGGGTGTCGTACATTATTTCATTAAATTAATTTATAGATAAATATATCATAAAATATCAACTAAAATATATATTTTGTTATTGTTATTGTTGTTGTTTTGCACGATTTAAACAAAATTGAAAAAAATTACTTAAGTATTATTAAAATATAAAATTTTAAAAATTATTTTTATGAAATTTAAGTATTTTTTTTAGTCATATATAAAATTATTCAAAAAATAATAATAAAAACTCGCGAGCGAGCCACGAGCTTAACAACAAGTATAAGTGAGTTGGAACTCGACTCACGAGAACGCTCGAGCTCGAAAAGCTCGACTCAAGCTCGAAATAGCTTGAGCTCGAGCTCCAATGGTGTCGGCTCGACTCACCTTACACCCCTAATTGAGTTAGATAAAAAGAAAAACGCAATACCAAATTAAAAATATAAGATCTAGTATGACCCCTGGAATGCGATAAAAATCTAATCTAACCAACGAAAGAGGAAAACTAATTTATGTTCCAAAAAAAAAACAGAAGAAGAGAAAACTAATCTAGAAGCAAGTATATGGCGCATTAAAAGCATATTTCCTTCCCCTTTCCTACCAACAAACAGACAAGTTCCTTAGTACGAACAAACCCAATTCAATGCATTTATATTTATGGAATCATGATGTTCAAAAACTTTGGAGTAAATTGGAAGCACCTGTCATTTTATGAAAAAGTGGGCTATGTTTGGTTTTATTTTGGAAGGTTTTTTTGATGAAAATTTTGGTGAAAAAATTTATTGGGAGTTGTGTATTTTGGTGAAAATATGTTTGATTTTGAGCTTAATTTTATTTTCAAAAGAGACAAAAATTATTGTAGAAGTCCAATCAGGTGAGTTTTTATCTAAAAAGTTATGTTTATAATTAGTTAATGATTGAAAAATATAATATAAAATTTATATAATACAAAAAAGTAAACCAAAAGTGGAGAAGGATGTAGGGTGGTGTCAATGTAGCTGTCAAAAATATTTAGCCAAAACATACATGTTTGGTGAAAAATGGATAAGCCAAACGAGTTTTGACCAAAATATGGTTTCAAAATAGAAACAAACAAAGCCTGAGATTTTTGATCAATGAATATAAGGTTGGCTTGACCGCTTGAGCAGAGTACAACTCCATCGTTCAAGCATGAGATATCGTGTTTTGAGTCTTCTACATATATATGTATTAAGATTTCAATCTCTTAGAGATTAATCTTGAATTCTCGAGCACGAGAATACCCTGAAAATAAAAAATAATTTTTTTTTTTTTGATTCTTATGTGACTTGGGGGTTTGGCCCACAATTGAATATGAAATAATTGATTCTTGTAGAATTGATTATGATAAAAATTAAAATTTTTAATTTTTTCAAAACATGGTTTAATAACACAAAAATGTTCAAAATAAATTATAGAAAAAAAGGACCAAATAGTCATCAACATAGCATTTGAACTCCAAAACACAGATTTTAACTTTTCAATCATTGAGTCAAACACACTCTTATCCGGTTTATCTCTTTCCACTTGTTCACATCGTTTTTTCTTCTATGATTTCTAGAACCCTGCTTGTAGATATCCAAACGATCAATACCCCTCCTCAAATATATGTATATTTGTTTTATTGAAATTTCATAGGATTATTCGGAATTCATGTACAATTACAATGATTCGTATCACAATACTCATGTGAAGTTTACCATGTCGAGATTTGAGTGGTTTCCAAATTGACTTTCATTGTCAATGTACATTGATTTAGTTGGTAAGGAATGTGACATTTCCTATCAAAATGTTGTGGGTTCGATTCTTTTTAGTCTCTATCAATATGAGATGCGGTGTTAGGCAAGCGATTAGTAGGTACTTTTGTAAGCAATTTTTTTATCTCAAGATATATATGCACTGACTCGTGGTAGGTGACCATAGCCGATTCTATCCAATTTTTTATGTTAAAAAAAAAAGGTCGGAGATTTAAATTCGTGAACTAATATGCAATTACTCAATTTCAACCTTTTGAAATTCATTGTTCTTTTCATTAGCTTCTCATCCTAGTTAATTTATAATATCTAAATCCTAATAAATTATAGCAAGTTGCAACTCCATGTGTGATTAAAATCGATGTATTATGATTGATGGTTAATCATTAAATGTTGGTCTGTTAAATAATTGAAATGCCATCATGTCCATCAAATGTGATCTTATGTGGCAAATCGCATTGCATTTCCTGTTGCAATAGTGTTAAATGAATAACATATTTAATTGTTAAATTTTTATTGATTATGTGTCATTCATTCAAGACCTAATGCAACACGATTTTTATCAAAAGATCCGCTCCGTCATATCCATACCCAGGGACGGGGGCCTCTCCTCAATTTTGAGAAATTATTTTTTTATCTTACAAAATTTTTGATATTTGGATTTCGCCCCCCTCAAAATCGAAAAATATCATGTTTTTTCCTTTTATTTTGAGTTCGCCCTCCTCCAAACCCAAAATTCTGGCTGTAACGAAAGAGATATAAGAATATAAAGTATGTCAAAAGTTGTAATTGAACCTAGTTTCTTATTATATTTTCCTCCACAAATATAACGTACCGTACCGCGGGAGGCGAGCCCCCCACACCCCCCTTTCGCTCCTTCGACTATTTGCCAAAAAAAAAAAATTATTTATATCTCCACAAACTCAACCCTCTCATTTAAATTCCTGACTCCGTTCCTATCCATACCCAATCTAGAATAATATTATTATATTTTCAATTAAAATAGGGAGTATTTTATAGTTTATATATGAAAGTGATATATACAACAAATATATCTATAATATATCATACATTCAAATTTTCGAATATGTACAACTCACTGCATACACACAACATGCATTCATATCACGTCCTCACGTTGTCGCCACACGCCGCGTTTGGTGAATATTATTGACCCCCAAACACCTCTTCTCTCTCTCTATACACACACAATATACACACAATCATACATACATAGGTTTCTCCGGGTAATTTTTCACCATCAATGAAAAGAGGTTAGTATTCTAATGATCCGCCAATTTTTCAGCTCTCTATCTTGCTATAATCAGTTCATATTTTTCCATTTTTTTTTGGTGTTCATTGAGCATGAATGTGGATTATGAATCCCATTTCAGATAAGAAAGTCGGAATATTTTGCGATCATTTGCGTATGATTTTGACGATTAGGTCTTTGAATTTTGTGATAATTTTCTGAAAATCTGAGCTGCATTTAGAGTTTCTAGAGAGAGAAAGAGAGTGTGTGTAGATTGGTTTATATTAGATAATATATATTTGATTTCATCACGTATCTAGATAAAATCTGTTATTTTTGGGGGAAATCCTTATTGTCAGACTCTTAGATCAAGAAAAAGCTCCAATTCTTAGGGTTATGGATTTATTATAGTACCAATACCAGTATTTTATTTTTTTAGTATATTTTAATATTTCATCTTGCTGATCTCCTTTGAGTTTGTCTATTTTTCCAGAGATTTGAAGATTATTGAGTAGTGAAAAATGAGTGAATCGAAAGCTATGACACCGTTGATTCCATCCTCGTCTTCGCGAAAGCTCCCCGATTTCAAAAACTCGGTAAAATTGAAGTATGTGAAGCTTGGATATCATTACCTCATCACCCATGGAATGTACCTATTTTTGTCCCCTCTTGTGGTTGTTATTGCAGCCCAAATGTCCACATTTTCTCTCCAAGACCTATCTGTTCTTTGGGACCATCTTCGATTCAATCTCATATCGGTGATCGTTTGTTCTGCCCTTTTGGTATTTTTGTCAACCGTCTATTTCCTCACACGTCCTCGCCCTGTGTATCTCGTGAATTTCTCGTGTTACAAGCCTGATGATGATAGGAAATGCACTAGGCAGATTTTTATGGAGAGATCAGGGTTGACCGGTTCGTTTACCAAAGAAAATCTTGAATTCCAAAGGAAGATTCTAGAAAGGTCGGGCCTTGGCGAGTCGACTTATCTCCCTGATGCCGTTTTACGGGTTCCACCGAATCCATGCATGGCTGAAGCACGAAAAGAAGCTGAGGCTGTAATGTTTGGTGCAATTGATGAGCTGATTGCCAAAACCTCATTAAACCCGAAGGACATTGGGATATTGATTGTGAATTGTAGTCTTTTCAATCCCACGCCGTCTTTATCAGCTATGATTATTAACCATTACAAGCTGAGGGGAAACATAATTAGTTATAATCTTGGTGGAATGGGTTGTAGTGCTGGTTTAATATCGATTGATCTTGCTAAAGATCTTCTACAGGTTCATCCCAATACTTATGCATTGGTAATCAGCATGGAGAATATTACTCTAAATTGGTATTTTGGTAACGAAAGATCTATGCTTGTTTCAAACTGTTTATTCCGTATGGGGGGTGCCGCCATTTTGCTGTCAAACAAAAGATCTGCCAGGTGGCGATCGAAATACCGATTGGTCCATACTGTGAGAACCCACAAAGGATCTGATGATAAATGTTTCTCTTGTGTCACACAAATGGAGGATCCAAATGGGAAAGTCGGAGTTGCTTTGTCAAAGGATTTGATGGCAGTGGCAGGCGACGCCTTAAAAACGAATATTACAACATTGGGCCCACTTGTCTTGCCTATGTCCGAACAATTGCTTTTCTTTGCCACCTTGGTGGGAAGAAAACTGTTTAAGAGGAAGTTGAAGCCTTATATCCCAGATTTCAAATTGGCTTTTGAACATTTTTGCATACACGCTGGTGGAAGGGCGGTGTTGGATGAATTGGAGAAAAATCTTCAATTGTCTGATTGGCACATGGAACCTTCTAGAATGACTCTTTATCGATTTGGAAACACATCGAGCAGCTCTCTTTGGTATGAATTGGCGTATTCAGAAGCCAAAGGAAGGATTAGGAGGGGGGACAGGACCTGGCAGATCGCATTTGGATCTGGCTTTAAGTGTAATAGTGCTGTGTGGAAAGCTCTTAGGACTATTAATCCAGCAAAGGAGAAGAATCCATGGATTGATGAAATTCATCAGTTTCCTGTGGAGGTTCCTAAGGTCTCAGCTCTCTAGTTGTTGAAGTGTTTTGCCAACTAGTAGTTAAATTGCAGTTAGCTTTCATTTTCTGTTTCAATTTGTTTTATGATGCTGTAAAATGCAATGGTTGTAGGAAGAACGCATTGTTCGTAGGTGGTAGGAGTTGCTATTCGAACATCTAGTTTATAGTTTATCTATGATCAATTTATTTTAGCAAGTTTATTGAATTTTCGAAGATTTATGAGAGATGTATTTTGGTCTGGGGATGACATTTAGAAGATGCTACCATTGGTGCTGAATATGTGTTGGTTGATCTCCATGTAAGTTTTCAATTTGTTCTTCACTTTAAACTGTTGAAGAGCTTTGTATATTTATCTGAGAATGCTTATTGATTTTATGGGCGATTCTTGATTATTGCCTTCAATTTCCACATTTGAGCATTTGAATCTTCCAAGTATATTTCAGTTTTGTATATGCTTCTCAAGATGACATAATTTTACTTCCGATTATCTTTTATTTAAGAAACATCTTGAGTGATTCTTAGGGAGTTTCTTAGGAACTCCCATCACTCAAAGTTCTATTACAATTATAACTCTATGATTAGTTCTGTAAGTTTTATTAAAATTGTAATCGTAAGGTTAGTTTTGTTACAATTATTACCGTTTGATTAAGATTGCATGGTAGACCCACGTGTATAATTGTGGTTGTCCTAATGAACAATTGCCCTGGAGCTCGAAGCCTTAGGCTCTCGGGAACTCTCAAGAATGATCCAAGCATTCCGTAAGAAACATATTTTTACTTGGCCATATTACAGCAAGGGCACAAAAAATGAGGTGTATCTACCCATTTCCCTTTCAATTTTAACCACGTGTAATTACCCTAGACCTCGAAGCCTTAGGCTCTCAGGAACTCTCAAGAATGATCGAAGCATTCCGTGAGAGACATTTTTACTCAGCCATATTACAGCAAGAGCCCAAAAAATGTGGTGCATTCACCCATTTCCCTTTCAGTCTTAACCTTACACCACTTGCCTTCTGGATCTAAGGATGTCTCCGTTTTTATATTGAGAGGGAAAGCCTATTGCTTTACAATCCATCGCCCAACGGGATCGCTGTAATCCCTATGCAAGAACCATAAATACACAGAAAGGTACTAGCAGCAACAACTATAGCTAGCCAGAACAAATCAAGACACTAACATCACACTTCACATAAAAGAAACACTACTCTGTCCATATTGCATGAGCCCCGTTTATGTAAATACACTAAAACGATGCCTACGCCCAACAAAAAAATCAGTTTCTTAGCTTCAGAACATGTCACGAAGAGAACATCTAAGAATGTAGAATGCCTAAAGCCTAAAACCTTAAACCCCACATCATCTGTTAATTGTAAGAACAATAAAGCAGTAGACGGATATCTAAGGTTCATTCTTTGGAGGACTTGTTGATGAGTGACTTGTGTATATGTGGGATGACACCACCACCGGCAATGGTTCCTTTAATAAGGGTATCAAGTTCCTCATCACCACGTATAGCCAGCTGCAAATGGCGGGGTGTTATACGTTTCACCTTCAAGTCCTTACTAGCATTTCCGGCCAACTCCAACACTTCAGCAGTTAAGTACTCTAAGATGGCTGCAGAATAGACAGCAGCTGTAGCACCCACTCTTCCATGAGCAGTAGCTCGTTCCTTCAGGAGTCGGTGGATACGACCAACAGGGAACTACAGTGAAAAGAAACGAGTCATAATCCTTTATGTTTCCAATGTAAAGCTATAAAAAGTGAAGTATCTCTTATTTCTGCAAGAATATCGTGAGCTGAAAATAATTACAAACGTTGCTTAGATTGTACAATGGGTTCTCACCAAAGCGACAAGAGACAAATTACAGCAAACAGGTAAAACATAAAAGCACGGAGAGTCTTTTCACTTTGATTTTAACGTTATTAAACTCGAAGGTGAAGTGCATTTCTCTTTACAACATAAAACATCATTTACGTATCATAATTTTATTTACATTCAAGTGAACAAATGCGAAAATTCTTAAACTAGTTCGCAGATTCTTTATGGCATGTCATCCAATGTAGAAAATCAAACTCTAGAATTTTTATCAGTATTTACATTAAACGAACGTTCACTTACATTGGTTCAGTCATAAACCTTAGTATCTGGAAGCTTGATGAAGGTCGAAAATAAATTCATAGAGAATGCACAACTAGGGATTGTAAGCAGACTAAAACTGCTACCGAGAATTTCAAGCTCTACTGTAATTGTTTCAAGATTAAGTTGTAGTAAATACTTATATGACCAGATCTCTAGTCATGATAGCTCAAGATGAAATCTGTATCTAATGCTTCTTTTAGATAATTTCAGCTAGGTTTTGCCCTTTGCCCCTAGCCTCAAACTTAACGAGAATGATTACGAGACCAAGATTTCACGCGCTAGCACAGTATTTCTCCATCGAGTTGTATCCGTCGGCTTTATGAAAGATCCACACCAGTTATGCAGGGTAATTTCTCTCCTAACTTAATTTTTTCTAGAGTTAAAAGATAATTCAATCATATATATCAAATGCACTATTATGAGCCACTAGACTACACCCAATTCGTGAAATTTCTACAAATCAAAATTCACAAAAAAATCACAATCCACACGATACAAAAAAATCAAAAAATAATTCATAAACATTACAATCGTACAGTGCGTAAGTAATTACCTACAAAACATGCCACAAAATTAGACAAAACATGAAAACCCAGAACAAACCCTAATGCCAAAAGAAACCAAAAATTCCAAAAATCCAAAAAAAAAGAACAATAATTCACGGATCAAGAAAACAAAATATAACATCTGCACATAAAAACGCATGACTCAGAATTAACACACGGTAATTAGGTAAGAATTAGAATGGATTAATTTTGATTTCACAAAAAAAGAAAAAGAAAAGGAAAAAACCTGTAATCCAGCACGAGAAGAGCGTGAAGTGGGTTTCTTCTTGTTGTCTTTATCTTTGTCCTTTGATGCTGAGGTGGAAGGGGTCTTCCCCGTCAACAGCCCCTTTGCCCCCTTCCCCGACATTCTTCTTTGATCCTAAAATTGTTCAGAGGAGAAACAAAGAATGAAGAAAAAGAAGCAGATATAATCGTGACTTCTCCTCCCTCTACTAATAAGGAGCTGTTTGTTTATGTTTTTTTTTTTATCATTATAGACCAGGGCCAAGGGCATACCCGAACCCGACAAAGTTATGTTAATAGTTTTTATATATGGGTCACACGAATTCCATGAGACTAATGAGAAAAAAGTTGCAATTTGTGGAATTGAATAAGCTGAAAGATAATATCACTATACTAACAAGTTTCAGGTAAATAAATTGCTGTTTGGATTTTGAAATATTTGATAGGGAAATTTCCACAAACACCCATTGTTATGATAGATAATTACATAAACTTACCTTCTTATAATTGAAATTACATTTACTACCCCCAAAAATTCTAAGTCAATGGTCAAACAATAATAAATAACAATTTTGCCCTTCATTTAAATTATTAAAAAAAAAAGTTGGAATAATATTTTTGTTACAGCTTTACCCTCTCTTATAATGTGTCGTTGGTGAATAGAAGCCCCCCTTTTGTTTTTGAAATTACCAACACCACCCTATAGGGGGCTAATTGTAAGGTTTTTAAGAGTTAAGTTGTAAGAATTTTTTAATACATAGGGGGTGATTATAAGAAGTGTATTATAACAGGGAATGTTGTGTAATTTCAAAAATAAGAGGGGAGGTTGGTGTAATTTTTTCTAAATCACTTTTGGACAAAGGCATTTCTAGAAGTTCACGTGATGCGTTATCAAAAAAATTGATCTCGGGGGTAATTGTAATTTTCAATTATAGTGGTTTGAGTATTCGTAATTTCAATTATAAAAAGGTAAATTTGTGTAATTATCTATTATAGTAGTGAGTGGTGTAATTTTTCCTTTTGGATACCGCTAGGTTAATAAACCTCGGGTAAATAAGGAGCTGTTTGGATTTTGGAATTTTTGATGTACTAATGTTTGGGCCGAATTTCCACTTAATGCGGGCTCATGGGTTGCGTTTGGATCATACTCAGTTAAGGCCTGACTTTGTGGATCATTGTCAGTGAAGCCCTATTCTGATATGGGCCTAATTATTTTGAGTTAGGTTAGGGCTCGTAACAATTATAGGTGATAGACCAATAGAGTTAGAAGGCCCAACCCACATTCTTAATGCAAATTTTATCTAAATTTTGAGACTATTGATTGGAGAAAAGTTTGGTGGAATGAAATTTGTAGTGGCTAATAAAGGAAGAAAAGCTAACTCCTCATGGAATGTTCGTTTAGTCAAAGTTCATTGTGATATATAACTCAATTTTTGGTCATCTAATTCTATCAACACATTGAGAAATATAAGTATCCGCCCTCTTTGGATCAACCATTATAAATTGGTTATCGCCAACCCATAATGCACAACAACTAAAGTTGCCAACTTAACGTTCTTAGTAAAGTTTGAACTTGTAACATTGAAGTGAAAAGTTAGAGAACTCTTTTTCTTTTCAAAAGTTAGAGAACTCACTGTTAGATCTTCGTGCCAGTGGTTTTAGAAATATTATATATCATTGATTAATTTCTTTAAATTATCTTTTCATTTTCTCAATTTTCCAAAATAAATTAGTTCCAATTTATTTAAAGATGTATACAAAATGACATCTTGCTGATATATATTATGTAACATTGTTTGTATCTATTACTGTTTAGTGAAAAACAAGTTTCATCGTTCAATTAGTACCATGATCATTTTCACCAAAACAAAAAGTAAAATTATTGATAAAATTTGAAGTAACAATATTAAAATTGTCGTTAGATATACATAATTAGTGACAAAAATATATACTTTGTCACAATAACGAATTTTTTTGGTAAATAAAATCGTAACTATTAATAATTAGTGACACGTGTATAGTGACAATACAAATAGATTATTGTCACTCAAAGTGTGTAACTAATCATTAATAGTGAAAACAATTTTTTTGTCACTAATTATCAAATGAACAACTTCTATACAAATCATATCACTATTAAACATGTAAAACTTATTTTTGCAATAAAACTAAATTTTTTGTCACTAAAATATTTATAATTAGCGACAACTTTTACATTGTCACTTGAAATTTTATCACTAATATTTTATTTATTTTAGTTAATTTCTAGGCGAAGGTTAATTACTTCTTTACATAGTTTTCTAAAGCATCTTGATTGAATTTTCAAATATTTACCTTGACTTTTTTTTTTTGATAGAGTAATATTTACCTTGAGTTAATTATACTCGTTTCTCCACGAGCATGCATCTACCCATATGTTATCATTAACTTTTGTTTTTGAATTTTGTACTGGTATAACTACCAAGAATATTCAAATACCTATCTCTTGTGTTTCTAGAGAGAAGCTTCTACAGATTTAATTTTTCATAAACATATTATTTTCAATTGATGGTTCCATAGGTAACTAGCCAAGCTACCATTTAACTACTAAATTATTGTAATTAATAAGACATTTTATCGAATAATTTCATAATGGAACGAGTACAACATAGTCAATCAATATTTTAGTACTAATTAATAATCTAATATACTTCCTAATATATATATCCCGGGAGTTGAAAATAATTGTCTATTTACATAAAAGTCAAATTAATTATATATAATTGTCATGTATATATTATTCAATTAAATCTACAAACTGTAAAAATTTCTTGAAGTACTCTAGAAGGTGAGACTAGTAGCATGTGCTTTACGGTTCTTGAAAGATCCTGAACATGCATGGATTTCTTAAAGGCCAACAGGAACTCGAAGAAATATACAACTTCAAGATATTGAAGTTCCATGGTACAAAATGTCATAAATAAGTAAAGGGCTATATGGTTGACTTTTTAGGAAATCCTTAGCAGAGACGGAGCTTAAGGGGGACTGGTAGAGGCACCTGCCCCCCTCAAATTTAAGAAAATTAAAATTTTGCCTTATAAAATCTTGAAATTTTAAAATTTTTTGCCCCCCAAAAAATTCACGAATATTTAGTTTTGACCTTTTTTTTTTTTTTTGTATTCGCTCCATCAAACCCCAAATCCTGGATCTATCTCAGATCCTTGGCAAAACAATAATAAATATTAAATTTCCAAAGTTAATTCTGTAGTGTCCTAAAACCATGAGAATTCATTTGGATGAACAATTTTTGAGCTACTTAGGAAACTCCAATTTGTGAGAAAATGTGTTTGGTTAACTATATTTCACTGCATTCAAGTGGACCAAGCTAAAATGTAATGGTCAAGTATCCCTTATTTTCAGAAAAATTACACACAGACCCCTCACTATAATTACCAAAACCTTCTCACCTTTTTGAAAATTATATAAAGTCCCCTCATGTTAAAACATTCTTACAATTATACCCCTTGTATATTTAAATTTTTTTACAATTTTACCCATGTGTACCTTACAAATAGACCCCTTATGGAGTGTACTGGTAATTTTCAAAAAGTGATGAGAGATTTAAATAAGTACACAATAAATGAGGGGGTCCGGGTGAAATTTTCCCTTCTGGCTTATAATTTTTCTGTAATGGTCAAGCCATAAAGTAGTTGGAGCTGAAATGACTCGAAATATACATACATATAGATAAAGTTCAAAACTTTTACGCACGTAAACATAAAAATATCTAAAACATTTTTCTTAGAACTGCATTCTTACCTCCTTTACGGGTTGTGATTGTATAAACTTATCCTTAATTAGGTAAGCATTATTGATAGAGGGCTTTTGACTTTATGTAATGATTGTTATACTTTTTAGACAAAACTACATAAATTTTATAAATGAAGTGTTATTGTACAGATTATAGAGTTTGAACTTTGACGAGTTTTCTCCTCCTTTATTTTGTTTTTATAATATTTTTCATTTCAGAGATATAAAATTCGAGTTTGTTTATAATCTTAAGCAACTCTATTAAAATTGATGTGACATGTATTTGCCTTCTTGCACACCGAACGCCTTTGCATGAGGTATTGTCCACTTTAGCCAGAACCTCACGGTTTGTCCTTAAAAAGAGAAAAGGTTGGGACTTATAAACTTCTCTAAACCCTCGTCTTCAAAATCATCGTCTTTATACAATATGAGATAGTAGTTACATACACATCAAATATTAAATTTCTTGCCGAAGGTTCTTTTAAATTTTTCAAATAGTAGGCTTTTTGAGTCTTCTTCCTCAGTCCGATTCCATTGACTTAGTCTTCAGTTTTTGGAATTGTCATGCCTTCCAATTTGAGTTGCCAATAATGAAGGACACAATTTGCTAGCAATCTTGGTCCCAAATGTGTAGGCCCCAATTGGATGAACCCCATTTCTCATTTTTTCTATTTTTCATAAATTTAATTTTATTAAAAATGTACTTGTTTTCTCTCTCGAACGAGAGTTTCGTCTATCTTCACTAAGAGTATAATATTTTGCATAAGAGTTTTTTTGTGGTTATTTGTTATTCCTTATGATTTGTTATCTCGATGCTATGCTGATGGATAACATGTGATGGATTCCTTCATAGATGTTACAGGTTTCTACGATGCCTTTCTATCTATGCATGTTCCTTGATGGATTCCTTGTACACTTCCTAGGTGGACATATCATGTGATACCATGTTCCACAAGGAATAAATCGGAAAAGTGAAGTATTCATATCTAACTTTCAAAGAACTTATGTTCACAATGCACCCATAGAATATTCTTTTTTTAGTAAGTGGTTGAGAGAATAATTTTAGAATGTACTCGGTAGATTTGGAGGCAATTTTTGTGTTCGACGACCTCACTGGACTGGATACTGGACTTGATGTGACATATAATTACTTGGAAAAAGCAAAAGTAAAGATAATTTAAAAGATGGAGGCAGGAAAGAAGTACTCATACTAATCAATTTTGCTAATAATAAAGGCATAAACACAATACAATGACTTTCTACTAAAGTTTAATTTCTAAGAATTAATTAACAATGTCTGCTAGCTTCCTCCATATAGATCAAATGAGTTTTTCCAAATCAAGTAACCCTGCACATACAACAAACTCATCTCTTAGATTCATAAGGTATTATTATATACAATTAATAATCTTGGGACAGATAAAATATTATATTAAATGCTTATACGATAAGTGTATATAATTCATTTAGAATTTATATTCAAGAAAATATTTTGTATACATGGGGGTTGATATATAAAGTGCAATAGAAGTTACAATTTGTAATAGGAGATCCAAACTGCAGCGGTGTTATTAATTAAACTTTTTACACAATTCACGTACAATTTGGTATTTTATTACACAATTATTTCCTCGTATTTACCAATTAATCTGTCTAATTGTCAACCTTGTGAACTAGAATAGTAGTTCAAGATAGTTATTTTATGTTTTATGAATTACGTTCGAGTGGAATTAAATTTAGACCGAACTAGAATTTTCTTTCCGTCTTTTGATTTTGATAGGAATGTACTTAATTTCAGAGATGAACTGAGTTTATAAATGCACATGACAAACTTATTGGTAGCACTAGAATTTCCATACAAATAGAGTATATTTAATTTCCGTAGAAGATAGAACAAGTATAACTTAAAGAAAGATTTGATAAAATTTAGCATATTTCATATATATATATATATATATATATGTGAAATACATCGTAACCTAGCACAAAATACGACCCAGATCATATATATATTCTGTTTCGTACAAGACTAATTCAAAACCTTCTGTTCTAACATTAAAAACTTGATAAAATATAAAATTGAAACATTTCTGAAAATTCTTGTGAAAAAATTTCTTTTACTTACGTGTGGTATTGTCTATTGTGTGTGGATTGATATGCATACGATGATACGAATGTGTATATCTATATCTATATATATATATTATGATATATATAGATACTCACTGTTGAAACTCGATGTTCAAGTAAGGAACCGCAGGGTTGGCAATTGTCTCGAAAGCTGTATTAGATAAGACGAGGCTACTACCCGCTCTGGTAGGCCGCGAAGCCGAGGTTTGTGCCCGATCCACGATCCGAACCTGGATAGTCTGACCTGGCACGCACGTACGCGCCACCGTGGCGCTGATACACTTCACCAGGTACTGCCGCCCGCAGGCGGCGCCGTTGTCCCATATCCCCTCCCCTGCGGCGGCGAATAGGCTGCTCGTGGGAAACTGCGACAGATCACTGCCGTAACACGCCGTGGCTACAGATCAACAAAAATTGAAATAATGTCATATATATGTATGTATGTATGTATGTATGTATATATTTTGATGAATGGAGATCGACTTACGTGTATATGGTGGGTTATACTGGCTGGCAGTGCCAATATCGGCGCGCGAAAATTGAATTTGCGGCCCGAAAAAGAGGACAAAAAGCCATAGGAGGTGAATTTCGGACTTTAACATCCTAAATTCCTAAAAGTAGTTAGAAAAAGATTGAAAAATAGTTGAAGGATTGAATCTTGATATTTACACAATATCCGTCGGCCATGTTCAATAGATGACAATGTTTGTGTTATATATATAGTATAATATGGAATGAGCAGCATTGTATTTTCCAAGTCAAAGGTGAAAGGTGCATTAGGTGTAGTATATGGCTGTTATATGAATACGAATGCTAAGATATGGATAAGATATAATATAGATATGAAATATGTCAAAATTATAAAATTTAGGGTATAATATGTAGGAGATATGTGTATATATATATTTATGTATAGATAGGATTTAAAAATAAATTTGATTTAATAGATTGATTTATCCTAATACATTTTTGTCTGCTCTCTAAATTTCTACGTTATTTGTTTAATTTTTAAGTTTTCATTTTAACAAAAGGCTAACAACATTATCTCTTTTCCTTTTCTAACTTAAAAAGTATTGTATAATATTCTAAACATATCATGAATGATATTTAAGACGTGTCGGATACTTCAAATTTTGTATCGGATATAATGTCTATAGTTTTCTCTTTTCCTTTAATATTTGGATACTTTAAAAATGTATCGGATGTAGTATCTGGGTGGTATCCGAGAGAATCCATATTTGATACGGGTATCATAATGCTCGAAATCATGTATAGGAGTATCCGAGGATCGATGATAACTCACTCCAAATCTATAGCTATCTATATCTATCTATACTATACTAATCTATATCTATATTTATATCTATATCTATCTATCTATCTATATATATATACACACACACACACTTAACTAAAAGTGTGGAAAATTAGGTGTTTTTTTCAATTGTGAATTGACTAATCTAGCCTTACTAATATTAATATATTACAATTAAATGAATTAATATTAGTTAATAACTATTACATAGATATAATACCACTAAAACTCTACATTTCTTAACCCTTCATCTCCATAAGCACATTCAAGAGTCACTTCAAAAGTCATAAGGAAATTTATGTGGAAGCATTAAATTAAATGAATGCAATAATAACATTAAGACCATATCACCTTCTCAACTTTCAGCTCATGTAAATGTCAGCCGAATAGCCCAACCCATCTAATGAAAGCTTACCATTTTCTATCAAAATTCTTATTACCTATATTTGCAACATTCCCCAACCGATGAGAAAGTCGCACGATCAGCAAAATGATTGGCAATTGGTGTTAAAGTATGGATTAAAGATGAATTTTGTTGTTTGGGTAACTTTTGTGGAATTCATTGGAATTAAAAAGCATGAGTTGATAGAGTTGATGCAAAAGTCTCCTTTGCCAAAAAGGTAGGTATTAATTTTGATTAAGTTGTTAGAGACTCTTCTGGTTTATCATGTTCATATCATAATAATTTATTATCGCGTATAATATTCATTTCTTGCATTATTTGAATAATATATGTCTATAACAATTTATTGTTTTATACGAATATTGTTCAAGTTTATGTGTTTAAGTTTCCTTTTTAGTTTCTCAAAAAAAAAAATTCTTTTTAGTTAGCGTCTTACTTGACAAAAACATAGTAGTGAAATTGATAAGGGACGTTGTGATTTTGTACTCATGCTTCAATTTTGACGTTTAAATTTATAAAAAAGAAGACCGTATTAAAAAAAATATATTGTCTTATGAGGGCGAGGGTGAGGATGATAAGGAGTTTTCTGTTTTCTAATTCTGATTGGATATCGATGTTAAGAAAATAGTTAATTAGTTACTTCTATTATTCTTGTGCTTTTTTAATAGCTTCTTTTAGTATAATAGTTTTACTCATTCGTTATTTTAATACCATCTTTAGTGCCATTATATTCTTTTGATTAATCTATATATAATTGATTTATGAAAACAATATATTCCATTTCATAGCATGTTAAAGTTCATCAACAGAGTATTGCATGATTCATCATTTGTTTTTTTGTAATATCATTAACTTTTATATTTGTTCTTGTATAATCAATTAATCATAAGGAGTTTTATCTTCAACCTATTAAACTCTTTTTTTTTTTTTTGAAAACCTTGGGGACAAACAAGTCTACGTTTTAGAGAAATTATGTTTTTTTAGGAGTTATGTTATGCTTGGATTTCATAAAAATAAAATCATTGATTTTTTACTTTCTTTATTTGGACCTGTTGCACTCCTTCTCATATCTTATTAAATTAAATACGAATAATTTGTTCAATAATGAATTATCTTTAAATTTAAATAAAAAGTTATTTAATTGAATATACGAAAAAGTTCTTTTCCTTAGTTTGAAATAGTTTGTAGTCACTTTCTACATTTCTTACCACCTAAATCAGGAAGTGATAATATTCTGGTTGGACTTTGTTTCCATAGGAATAGTAGTCTTTGTTTTCATACTGATGAATACAATGTTTTTTTTTTTTTTTTTGGGATTTTTTAATTATATCTTTATTTTGATGAATATGAAGTGTTTGTGTCTATTCGTAAAATTAAATGTGCTTACTTATGACTCTGTTTGACATATTTTGTGTCAGGACATCTACAAAAGTTATAAAAGTGAAAATATGATAGATCAATGTTCACGATCTCCTTTCTAGACAACACCTTTCTTGATCTAGAACTTTCATGGATTATATATCCATCAATGAACTTATTATGAGTCATGAGTACTTGTGCCTTGACTTACCTTTTGTTCCATGTGAAAACGCATACATTCATATAAAAATGAAGATTTTGCAGTCAAGAAGGAGAACTTCTATGAGGATCTTTGTTGGTAAAATTAAAGAGTTACATTTTGTTAGGGTCATGTATAGAAGATAAAAGTTGGGCCTGCAATAATAGAATGGTTATCACCTATATATATATATATGCGTGTGAAATAAATTTTTCAAACAGAAAGAATGAGCATTTCATATGATTATATTTATAACTCAATTTGACATTACACGTCAATCGATCAGTGTACGCAGGACTATACATATAGAAGACCCAAATACTACACGCAATTTAATTAATATACATAGGACCTAAGTATTACATAAAATTTTACCTCTTAACTTAATGTATGAAGTAGTATACATATATAAGACCTAATACTACACGCAACTTAATTAATATACATAGGACCTAATTACATAAAATTTTACCTCTTAACTTAATGGATCGACAGAATGCTAATTGTCTTAGTTGTCGATCCAAATAAATTGATATTATCGTGTAATTGCTTTAATAATAAAATTTTTTTTCTTCTAAAAAAATATGGTAGCCACAAAAAAGAAACATAGATGTTTAACTCACTCTTTTTGGTTGAAGTTCTTTATGGTAATTTTCAATATTATTATTTTTTCAATAAAAAATGGTGTGTTCACAACACATGTGCTTTTTGCTAGTTCATTTAAAAGTATATAATATTTTTTTTTCTAGACGAAGAGGGATACTTTAAGTATTTAGCCCGACAAACTCGGGTTGATAGTCATAATCCTGAGCCATAAAGACTCTATCTAGCTCCAAAAAGGAATAGAGAGCTACAAACTTGTGGGAGCCTGAATTCGAATTCAGGATCTCTCATATAAAGTGAGAACTGGATACCACTAGACCAACAGGCCTTAGGTTAAAAGTGTATAATATGTATTCTTTGGTATGAACGTAATAAATAAATGTTTCTAGAAATTACATTCTTTATATAGCTAGTCAAAGAGAATGGTTTTTTAGTAAGTATTATAATAAATATGACACGCAAAAGAAGTTATCTGTGTATATCACATGATTTGTTATCAGCAAAAATAGACTATACAAATGTTCACAGTTGACAATTGATAATCTAGATCGTCGGCAGTTGTTTGTCATTCAATGAATCTACTTTCTAATTTTTGTTCGTTATTATGATTTTGTGATTTTTAAAGAGTTTCAAAATTTTAAATTTCAGCCATTTATGTGAAATGTGAACTCTACATGAATTTACTAGTTGTCGTACCAAATTCGAAGATTATGACTTTACATGAGTAATTATTGTTAGTCGTGGTTTCAAATAAATCTCATAGTCTACCATATTATGTCATTTGGAATTATATTGAAGTGCAAGAAATGTATTAAGAAATTATCGAAGATTCTAAATGTGGTATCAAAATTATTGAAAACCAATAGTACGTCAACTAGGAATCAATAGGTAGTATAAGTAGTTACCCACTTAATCAAAATAGCACATTTATTCTTATCAAAAAAAATAAAATAGCACATTTATTCAACTCTACATTAATTATCTTATGACAACAAAGTATATATAATGACATAATTCAAACTTTCAATATATACTTATTGCCTTAAATAGTGCTACCAGCCGCAATGAAGAGCAAGACTTTGTAGTTTGTATTCAATTATTCATTTGTTTTATACAAATTGTTTTTAAAAATTAATAGAGCAGATTTCGTGCAGAATAAAATCATGTGAATATAAAATAATCACCAAATTTAAGCAATTAAGTGTACTTATATGACCGACTCAGCCCTGGCATTACTGAATTGTCGAGATTGGAAATACCGATCGGCTGCCGACTTTTCACACGTTTTTTTGTCTGTTGGAGAGGGGGGGGGGGGGGTGGAGGATTAAAATGAAAATGATAATTATACAGGCTGATTTTGGCCTATTGCCAATCTTATTCTATTCTATATATGTTTCCGATTTGAAATCATGATGATTGTATATATGTTAGGCCATTTGGAGACATTAGAACGATTATAATTAGAATTTTAAAAATAGAAATGTGAGTAGTTACTTGAGTTTTAAAGGTGAAATAAGTACGCAAAAATGTTTAGTTTCTTTTTAGGTGTTTCTTGGGATTGAAGCAAGCTATTTATGGTTCTTGAATTTTGGTAAGGACAAAGAAAAGAAAAATGCTTTCATGGCTTCAAATGATAGTACTTTGTACTTAGGATTGTCAATTGAGTCGGACTTATTTGATATTCAATGTTTGGTTCGCTTATATTTGAGTCGAACCTAATTGAATGTTAGTCGTGCCAAGCTTAAGCTTACACATTGAAAACCAATTAATTTGTGTGCCGAATTTAAGTTTTATTAGGTTCAGCCTGAATAGCTCCTGAACTCAAAATCTAATCTCTAATTTGATGCTTTAGTTCATATGGATAAGTTATTTTTTAAACTAGTTTATCTAAGATCTTTAGTAGATTCTTAAGCTTGAAGTTTACTAAGTCTATGAAATACATATATTAGTGAATTATCAAAAAAAATAATACATATATTAGTGAATATTTTCATCTAAGACACTTTCGAAGAGCTTATTTATTTTAGGTCATTTCATGTAAATAAAGAAAGATTCTAAATTTTGATAATCATTGTTATAAACGACTTTATGATACTATTAGAAAACTTTGGAATTATACATGCACATTAGCGTAAACTTTTATTAGGTGCACTATTCGAGATTAGTCTCTTAATATGAAATTATTGTGTACCATTTTTTATTTAAGAAAAATTAATGAGCCGTCCCTAAACTCGTAAGAAATGTGAGCCCAAGTTAGAGTCAAGCCAGAAAAAAAATTATGAGCAGAATTTGAGCTTATTATATTTAAGCTCGATAATTTTGGGCTTGAGTTACACAAGGTTCGACTCATAAAACTCGATTGACAAACTTATTTATATATTATTATTTTTATCATTCTCATTTTCTTTGCCATGTCTTCTCTAAAATCCAAAAACTAAACATAACCTAAAGAAAGATTCTTGGTGAAGAATGGCAAACATTTGATGACTTGAAATAAATACACTAGGCGTGCAAGAGTGTTATAGAATATGAGATTTGTAATATTTTAAAATAGAAGATATGTGTGTTCTAGTTCTACCTATGAAGGCCGTAAGACAAACTTAATTCGCTAATTCTCTTAACACATATAATTCGTGCATCGTGTGTATAGAAAGGTGTTAAATTTTATATACATCAAACCAAGTCCAAAGGCCAAGACTTTTGTAGTGATCCGAAGTTATGGGGGTCGATGAGGGATAATTTTGTGTGAGATCAAATTTAATAGTCCGAGTGTGTATTATGTGTCTATATCTTTTATACAGATGTGTATAAAGATCACACACAATAAACTTTACTGTGTGAAATATATAGACACTAGAACCATTGGACTTGATTTAGCATAAATTTTTCCGTCGATGAGTATGCCACTAAAACATGCGTAGCCAAAATTGGAAAATTCTTTTATAGATTCGTTGTTGAATGCCAAATGATCTAGATTATGCCAATAAACAGTATTATACAATATACGCTATACAATGATCGATGTGGCATATTTTGAACCATTTAAAAAAAATTTAACAACGAATGTATACAAAAATTTTCCACCAAAACTTCGTATAGATCACGTCAACAGAAATTAATAACAGGGAAAAGAAACATAAAGTCAAAATTTAGGGTAGAGTGGGACTAGATTATTGGGTCCATACATGTGAATGTCTTGAAGAACGGAATGATGGGTTAGAGTCTTGAATGGGCGTACGTGTGGGGTAATTCTTCATCGCATTGAATTTAATGGTTGGATATTCTATTTTGTGTTTATCCCAATTACGTAAGTGTCCTCTATGAGAGATATTAGAACCATTGAACATGATCTACTATAAACTTTCCATTTAAATTGGGCCCAATTACGAAAAAAATGGGGACTTCTTGTGATTTGTGAGACTGAGTTACTACGAACATCTATATGTAGGTAACATATTTATATTGTTCAAGTTGAATATTTGGACTATTAATATAGATAATTAAGTATTTGGGGCTCGTCATTGTTACGTAAGCTTAAAATTAGTGCATATCAAGATTAAATATATGGGTTGATTTGTACTTTTAATGGATACAATTAGTACGGTATTGAATGGGTCAGGTATGGCCTAAGCCCAACAAACTTATGAGAATTTAGACTTTCTTATGCTCTAGAATGAAAGGATTGTGTTAAAGTGTTTTACACGTTACCCAACTATATTTCATTTTTCGACTTAATGTCGAATACACTGGGCAAAACCCCAACATTCTACTCCATTTAAGGTGGTTTGAAAACTTAGAACAAAAGATTTTTGGACGTAGAAATTATCCGCATCAGCCTAGAAGCTAAATCTCGTATCTAATCAAACGAATCTAGAAAAAATCAGCCATGAAAACATATGTTTAAATCAAAGTTAGCTAAAGAGTTCAATTTCATACCTTAATGAATGGGATATAGACGATCAGAAAAATGCAACCCGCAAGACAAAGTTGAGGAAATATTATTTATATAAGCATATTATTCATCTTTTATATATATAAGATAAATACAAAGAGGTACGTCCAGAGAAAGAATCATGACTTTGATTGCTCGTACCAAATTATGAAGAGGGATCCTTTCGCAAATTGCAGCAATACACACAGAATTTATATGTAATGAGCAATATATATTCTACCTTTATACGTCTTGTACTTAGCAAATTAAGCATTAGATATCATTGCTTTGAAGGAAAAGTAAACAATAAATTTCATCACCTTTGGTGTACAAGACTCAAATACGTGCTGAATTGTTTCTTTGGATTTATATATAAAGAGAGAGATATATGTATGGCGGTATGGGAAGTTACTTTTCTTTGAAGAAAGTAACATGTTACGTGTTATGTTGGATCGAGGTCATTCTTAATAGCTTATTGGGATTTGGTATTGGTGTCTTTTGGTCAACTTTAACTGTTGATATAAATAGATTTATGTAGAATTTATTATACATAGATGGTTGTAATTATAGAACAACTCGAAATCCCAAAAATTTCTAAGAACCATTCAATTTATATGATTTTTAATCTTTCCACCAAATTCAACAACATATACTCTATTCCAGATGACCTGTTTCAATATTAAAATTTTCGTTCACTCAAAATTGATTTTAACTAATTAAATACAATGAGATCATCTACTCTATAAGTAAATAACGGTTAGCCACACAAATCTCATAATCGACGTTACAGAATTTACTTAAATTATCAGTCAAATTTAGGCTAAAAGCTTGAGTTCCAAATGTACTTTCTTACGTACATTTCACTTCATTCCTTTTTCTTTATATATAAAAATATTAATTCCTGTCAATGATCAAATCGAATAATATGAATATTTAAGTCAATTGCATTGCGAAAAAGATGACTTATCTATACTATTGAGAAGGGGCTTAGAAAACAGTTTCGGACTATCAATCAGTTTTGGTGAGGCATCAACAATTCTTTTGAATGTATCGGGTGTCCATACACCATATAACTATTATATTGCCACCTCATATGCTATTATGAGGTGACTTAATAATAACACGATCCATCGAACCCAATATAGAGAACTAATTTCTCATATTTCTTCTTTATTTTTTTAGTCACGTTGAATTTTATCTGTCATCCCTTTTCTTTTTCTATTTTTCTTTTTTTCTCTCCAATTTACTTAATCTGAATTAATATTAATTCAAAATCTTCTGACTAAAATTTATTTTTTGAACACTCATCGGGTGTACGCTACCAACTAATTATTCTTAAATGAAAGAGCAAAATGAGAATATATTTTGGAACCCAAGTTGAATAAAAGGATACAATGAGAACTAAATGTATCCAACAGGTCAAAAGCCCATTTAGGCCCATAACAAAATTACGTACTAAGTCAATTAGCTGATGATAAAGATTATACACTTTAAAAAAAAAAAAAAAGATTATACACTTGTTCAAATATAAAAAAATTATACACAAATTTAGTTGAGCTATACAATATACTGTTTAAGTCTATTTGAATTATTTTCGAATCGAACTCAAGCCATGTTTTAAGACCTATCGAAAAAAGAAAAAAACGAAATGTGTAAAACTTGGTTTATTATGTTAATAAATTAAATTTATGACGATTAATATTGAGTTAAATATAGAATTAACTCTTTTTTTTCTGCACTGTTGATTGCATGGGCTGTAATATAAAAGATGATACTATATATGTTATATCATATATGTAGCAATCATAGATGGAGTCAAGGCCGGCTGGTGGGGCACTCGCCCCCCAATTTTGAGGGAAAAAGAAATTGCCCAATAATTTTTTTAATTTCAACATTTTGCCCCCCTCAAAATAAAGTATCAAATTTTGCCCCTTTTTTATATATTCTCCCCTCAAACTTCAACTTTTAGCTTCATCCTTGGTAAACTTTATGAGATTATCAGAAAACTCTGGAATTATACATGCTCATTAGCGCAAATTTTTATTTAGTGCACTATTCGATATTAGTTTTCTAATATGATTCTATTGTAAATCTTTTTTATTTAAGAAAAATTGATGAGTTGGCCTGAAGCTCATAGAAAATGCAAGTCTGAGTTTGAGACGAGCTAAAGAAAAAAGTTATGAGTTGAGTTTGAGTTTATAGTTTTCAAACTCGATAATTTTGAGCTTGAGGCACAATAAGTTGGGCTCGTAAGGCCCGATTGATAGACTTATTTGTACTTTATTTTTATTTTTTATCATCCTCATTTTTCTTTCCCCCTTCTTCACCAAAATCCAAGAACTAAACATAACCTAAAGGAGGACTCTTGGTGCAGATTTGTAAACATTTGATGACTTGGAGTAAACACACTTAGGTGCAACAGTACCTATGAAGGCCGCAAGACAAACTTAATTCGCTAATTCTCCTAACACATATTATTCCTGTTAATGTGTGTATGAGAAAGGAGTTAACTTTATATACATCAAAGCAAGTGTGAAGCGCTCCAAATCTTTTGAACATTAAAGGGTCTAGATTATACCACAAAGTAGTATTATATACTATACAACGATGTGGCCTAATAAAAATTATTTAGTATTTTCAACACTGAATGCATATAAGAATTTTTCACCAAAATTTAGTATAGATCACGTCATCATAAATTAATAAAAGAAAAGGGAAAGAAACAAAAAGTCAACACTTAGGGTAGACTTGTACTAGATTGTCGGGTCCCATACATGGGATTGTCTAGAAGAATGAAATGATGGGTTAGAGTCTTGAATGGGTTCATCTGGATAATTTTATGTCAGATCGAATTCAATAATCTGAGTTTGAACCTTGTGTCTATCTCTTTTACATAAATGTGTGTAGGGACCGCACACAATACAATTTACTGTGTGAGGGAGATAGATAATATGATCATTGTATTCGGTCTAACATAGATTTTTCCGGCTCATGTGTGTGGTAATTCTATGTCGTATCAAGCTTAATGTTATGAAAGTGTATATTGTGTTTAATGTTTATTTATTCATTATGAGAGAGATAATAGGAGTATAGGATTAATGAACTTGGTATAATACAAAAAATTCCCAATATATTAGGTTCAATTACGAAAAAAAGGGAGACTTCTTTGATTTGTGAGACTGAGAGGATGTATTAAGAACACTTATAATGTAGGTAAAATATGTATATTCTTCACATTGAACATTTGGACTATTAATATAGATAATTAAGTATTTGGTGCTCGTCGTTGTTACGAGTCAAGTATAAGCTTAAGATCAGTGCATATCAAGATTAAATATTCAGGTTGATTTGTACTTTTAATGGGTAAAATTAGTGTGATATTGAATGGATCAGGCTATGGCCTAGACCCGACAAACTTATGAAATTTTAGACTTTTTATATTCTAGCATAAAAAAATTTGTGGCAGAGTGATTTACACATTACGCAATTATATTTCATTTTTAGACTTAAACGTCGGAGGTAGTACGCAGGTCAAAACCCTAGCATCCTCCACTCCACTTAAGGTGGGTCGAAAACTTAGAACAAGAAAGATGTTTGGATGCAGAAATTATCCGCATCAGCCTAGAAGCTAAATCCCATATCGAATCAAATGAATCTAGAAAAAATCAGCCATGAAAACATGTCTAAATCAAACTTAGCTAAAGAGTTCAATTACATACCTTAATGAATGGGATATAGACGATCAGAAAAATGCAACCTGCAAGACAAAGTTGAGGAAATATTATTTATATAAGCATATTATTCATTTTATATAACATAAATACAAAGAGGTACGTCCAGAGAGAGAATCATGACTTTGATTGCTCGTACCAAATCGTGAAGAGGATCCTTTCAGAAATTGCAGCAATACACACAGAATATATATGTAATGCGCAATATATATCCTTCCTTTATGCGTCTTGTACTTAGCAAATTAAGCATTAGATATCATTGCTTTGAAGGAAAAGTTAAGCATAAATTTCATCACCTTTGGTGTACAAGACTTACTTACGTGTTGAATGGTTTCTTTGGATTTATATATAAAGACATAGATATATCATATATATATGGTGGTATAGGAAATTACTTTCCTTTGAAGAAAGTATTATGTTACTGATATATATAAAATTGGCTCGAGGCTCGTAGCCTCGTATAGCTATATAGATCATTTATGACTGAGACTCGTAGCCTTGTTGCCTCGTATCTGCTAACGGTCAGCTAAATTACCACTGTTATACGAGGTTTGGGCATCATAGAAGCATTTACACGAAAGGTCCTTAATGGCACCATAATTGCATAACACTACAAGATCCGCATGTTTTGAAGTGATCCGGGTCGGGTTGACCCGTGACCCGACCCTACGACCCAAGATCCTAACCCTTCATAGCACCACGTGTCATCATCTGTGTGAAACTCCTGTCACTATCAGATCCGTACAACATGAACATCTATAAATACCTCCTCTCAATACATATTTGGGGGGACAATTTCTAGTCCCAACTCTCTTGAGCTAGCATCGTATCCACTGATAACTTGACAATAGACTCGAAGTACGTTCCCAATATACAAATTTGGGCTATTCAGCCTCGTAGGCATACGACCCAACGAACCAACGACCCTACACAAACTACCTAACGAACCAACGACCCTACACAAACGACCCAACGAACCAACGACCCTACACAAGCGACCCAACGAACCAACGACCCTACACAAATGACCCAACGAACCAACGACCCTACAATACGACCCAACGAACCAACGACCCTACAATACGACCAAAAGGGTACAAACCCATTAGTAGAACTTAAACTTTTGAACTACGTTATGACTTGATCCTCCAAGGAGTTATGTAGGCAGCTTGGACTAGAATCCAAGTGCAGTCATAAATTTGTCATCACCACCTTCGTGTGCCATACGAAGCAGCCCAAATTGAGGCAGATCGATCCCCCAAAATGGAGCTAAATCAGTTACATTGGATCCATGTCATTCTTAATAGCTTATTGGGACTAGTTATTCTCTCCAATGCACGGAAGGCGGTTTATTTTTAAAATATATTATTTTGGTTAAAATTCTTGATTAAATTAAAATTTTAATTTTTTTATTAAAAATCAATTAGATATAAGTTTTCAATTGAAATATATATGACTAATAATCATTTCATTATCTAAAGGGATTCTTTTTAGATTATAAACTATGTTTGCAGACGTAAGAATATATATGCTACCAAATAGTTCTATTTTTTTCATGCTAAACTCAAAAAAAGACGGATTAATAATGAAATTATGACTGGATCTTTACAATTGAAAATGATTTTTTGCCTATCATCTTTGCTGCAAGAATATCTTCCATATTATCATAATCATTTTTCAGAATCGCGAATCAAGTAATCCATCCTACACCACAATTTATCACATATATACATGATTGAAAAATTGATACACTAAATATCTTGAATTGAAAAATATATTAATATCCAAAAATAACAATAACTTACAAGGAAATAGAGTTCTATATTTCCACAATAAGAAAAGTAAACAATATCTTTCAAAAATACAAAAAGTGGCTGGTTGTAACTTGTAAGATGGATTACTTGAGAAAAAGGGAATATATATATATATATATATATATATATATATATTGGCTACGATGGTGGCTTCGGCCTTTGGATATGTGATTCATAATTGAATAAAATAAGGAAAAATTTGAAAGCAATACTATATTAACTTGATTTAGGGAGATAATCAAGGATTAAAAACCTAAATACACTATTTGGCATCTAAATTGCCAATTCAGAAAAGACTGAAATTTTTTCCATAGACTTTATTACACTATAATAATAACAACAATAATAATGCAATTAATCGATTCATAATATTTTCAAGCCATTATTACTCTCATATAAGTGGGAGGGAGAGAGGTCATACTGTTTAAGAGAACTATAATCTTGATACTTCTTGGTTCACATTTTTTCTACAATCATGATTGACGACGGGCTGTAATTGGATCCAAAAATTGGTGCACAATAAATTTTGAACAACAAAATTAATAACAAATTTTATTCCAAATAAATTGGACCTAAAGTAGAAAGACTTATTATATGATATAAAATAAGATTAAATGTGTTTCCTTGTTAGAAAGACAGAAACTATATTTTTTATTGGGAGTTGATATTGGCACTCCAAAAATTACTATTGGAGCTCCGCTTTTCATTATTTTTAGAAAGAAATTTGTATTGAATAGTGGAGTGCCAATAACTCTTTTGGAGTGCCAATATCATTTACCTTTTTTATTTATTTGATTAAATGTTCACATTAAGGACGATTCTCAAATTCAAAGAGAAACTTACTATAATATATATTTAGTGAAATTGTAACTGATCAAACATCCTTCGTAAATAGTAATAATACTTGAATTAAGGACAATAGAGGTTTTTTCGGAGTAACATATGGAATTAGACATTTATTCTTAAAAAATAAACATTCATAAGTCATATATTGAATATGGAAAATTATCTATGTGGAAGAACAGTGAAAAGAAGAAGTTATCCATCTCATGTCCACATAGGAAAGAGATGGAACCATAGATTTGGATTCATTTTAAATATAATAATATAATTTGAAATTGGTGTCTTTTAGTCAACTTCGACTGTTTATATAAATAGATTTACGTGAAATTTATTTTACATAGACGGTTGTAAATTGTAATCATATCACAATTTGAAATCAGAAAATTTTCCAAAAATCGTTCAAATTAACTAATTAAATACAATAAGATCATCAACTCTATGAGTAAATTACGCTTAGCTACTACACAGAGCTTATAATCGACGTTACAGAATTTACTTCAATTATTGGTCAAATTTTGGCTAAAATCCCGATTTCCATATATACTTTACTACGGACATCTCATTTCATTCCTTTTCTTTTTATCAGAATATTAATTTCTATTTATCATAAAGTTGCATAATAGGAATATGTAATCAGATTGTTCGATTGCATTACGAAACAGATGATCGATCTTTATTCTTAAAGCAAAGAACCAAAATCAGAAAATATTTTGCAAGCCCAATTTGAATTAATGGACACAATAAAAACAGAATGTATTAAAAGCCCATTAGGGCCCATAACAAAATCACGTCCGGAATATTCTTCGCATTTTTTCTTGGCTAAATGCAATATTATGTGAAACTTATTAAGCTACAAAGTCAATTAGCCTATGACAAAGATTATACACGAATCTAGTCGAACTATACAAAATACTATTCAAGTTTATTTGAATTATTTATGAGTCGAGCTTCAGCTATTTTCCAAGACTTGTCGAGAAAAGAAGAGAAAAACACGTGTTCAATCATGGAATCATGAATAGTCATTGGTTCGGTTGTACATAGATATCGTAATCTAGACTTTTTCTTCTATATATGATATGTGTATGTGGAACGATTTTTCTGAAAAAGTCTTAGCTAGAAAGCATCTTTAAGACTTTAACAAACTCAATTTATTATGTTGACAAAGTACATTTTTAATGAACGATCGTGAATCAAATATAGAATAACACTTTTTTTTTCCTGCCCTATCACGAGGACTGTAATATAAAAGATTATATATATATATATATATATATATTATGAATTATTTTCTTGTTTTAGTGTATTCTACGATAATTACACATGCTACCGCAAAATTAAAGCAGATCTTATTTTAAATACCTAATCACAAGATGTTGATTATGATAATAACTACCACATGATGGGTTTCTTGCATGATGCATCTCTCAAGCAAGATTTCAGCCTAATTTCTTTTTCTTATTTTAACACACATATTTGCATGATTTTTTTAATATTATTGAAATTTGAAATCGATAAACCGGTACTTACCTGTAGTTAATTAAGTATTATTAATAACCCTAAAAAAAATATTTTAACAATGTGAAACCAGACAACCAAGGGAATAAAAATGGTAATTGAAAGTTGAAACTTAGGATTGCTTAAAAAAAATTAATTCACATGATTTCAGATATAATGCATTTTTAATATTTATAACATCAGTAGTATCTTGACTTCTTGAGAAGCCAAATCGAATTCAACTTAGACAACAAGACAGTGACCTTAGAAATACTACAATAACTTGTACCAAAAAAAAAAAAAGAAATACTACAATAACCAATGGAGTTGGTCCAAGTGGTAAACAACTTGGTTCCGCTTAAGCAATATCTCGGGTTCGATTCTTTGTGTACGCAGTTACCCCCGTTGGGAGACTCACCCACCAGACCAGGTGTGCGATCCGAGTCGATCAACAAATTAGTCCAATAATATTCGGGATACTGTGGTAGGCAACAAAAAAAAAACAAAAAAAAAACAAAGAAATACTACAATATGATCATTATTCTATTCACACTTCACATAGTCCGAGAATTAAAAATTTGTTTGTTTATGTTTTAAAGTTTAAGTCCTCAATTTTTTTTAAAAAAATGCGTACTACGAATATTCGTGTGAATTTAATGTGGTATGTCGGTGTGTTTGTATATATTTTTAAAATATGGTTGGAATTTAGAAAATATGTGAAATTAATATGATTGGATGATGTATGATGAGTTAAATGATTATAAAATATGAAAGAAAATAATGTAAAGTAAATAAATATTATTGATGATTGTGTGAAATGAAAGATGTAGTGATTGATAGATAGTTGTTATACTAGAAAATGAGAAAAAATGTGAATTTGGTTGAAAATAATTCAAAATTTGGATTTTTAGGTTTTTGTGATCCAAAATACTTAAGATGAGATTTGAAAACGTAAACAAACAAGGCCTTACTCTTTGTGTTGACATCTCTCGACGTTATTTTAAAAATATAAATATAATATATATATATATATATAAATTAATCCTTCAATTATTTTTTGACATCATTACAACATATAGTACGTAATATAATAATTCGATATGACACCTTAACCAAACAAAAACTCATAGGAGCAATTCTTACTAACCCTTATATTGCATATTTTTATACGCGCAATTTTGCTTTCCTTAAGCTCTTAACAATTTGAAACGGTGGTGTTTGATTATACAATCACATGACCTTAAACCTAGGACCTCAACTAACCTAACATGTTCTTTGTCTTTCAGGTCATTTTCTTTGCCGCATAAGATGCTTGACTAATATCCCTCAAATGAGTTGTATATATAACTAACACAACTTTTTCGGTGATCCTATACGATACCGGGTCCAAAAGGGTCGGTAAATCACACAACATTAGATGCAGGGACAAAATAGTAAAAATCACTCAAAATATTTGCATCCAACAGTGTTGCATAAACAGACTCCATTGGACCCGATCTATTTTAGAATTTTCCCAACTTTTTCACCATATGAAATATATGATGAGTTCGACGTAGAGTCGATTCAAGTTAGAAATTCTCGTGCTCAACTATTTGCAGTTTTGAAAAATTCTAGAATTTCCCACGCAGGAAAATTCTAACCCGCTCTCGGTTCGACCACATCCAAATATATTTCACAAAATGAGTGACCGATCACATGACAAGTGTATATAATTCACACATCTTGTGAAATTGGGTGTGGCTAAGCTGGAAACGGGCTAGAATTTCTGACGCGCGTTGCGAATCTTAAATTAGAATTTTCGATTAAAGTTAGAAATTCTCGTGCTCAACTATTTGCACGTTGAAAATTTTTAGAATTTCCCACGCAGGAAAATTCTAGCCGGTTCCCGGCTCGGCCACACCCAATTATATTTCACAAAATAAGTGACCAATCACATAATAAGAGTACATAATTCACACACTTTGTGAAATTGGGTGTGGCTAAACCGAAAACGAGCTAAAATTTTTGACATACGTTGCAAATCTTAAATTAGAATTTTCGCGTTTTACACGGATAAAACAGATAAAGCTTTGTAAGTGTGCACCTTTTACTCACAAATCACAATAGCTTGGAAATTTCCTTAAACGGAGCTGTCACTAATTGTCAGTATCAGTGTCGCCAAAACAACAAACGCGTTTTTGTGGAAAATAATGATCGCGTGTGTGGACCCGTTTTATAAAAATGAAATGAAAAATGAACAAAAAAACAAAACATTGGCGGGTTGGGACATGAGATTCGTCTCTCTGCGGTTTTAATTTTCCACTTTGTTTTTTCCTTTTATAATAACATCCCTCACTTAAATTTTTAGTATTTTTATTATTATAAGAAAAAACGAATATTAGTGACAAAATCAAGTAAAAATGTCAAAATTATCACTAAATTTATTTTTTAAAGCTCTATTACCCCTAACTGTATAGTTCAAGAATCTATCGATTACTTCGTTAAGTAGACTTTTTTACTTATATTTTTTTTGAATTTGATGATAAATATTAATTATTAGTTAACATTTTAACTAGCTATAAACTTTGTATTTTTAGGTCTCGTCTAAGAATCAAAATTTATTCAACTTAATTATCATGTTATAATTCTAAGAAAAGTATATAGAATTTGTTTGCATATTTATCATGATAAGACTAAAAAAGTCTTATCATACAACTTGTGACATCGATATTTCAAAAAGTAAAAGCTGGTGTAATGTGATTTCTAAACTAAAAATTATTTTCATAAATTTTTTCAATAGAAAGATTTAAGAAAAAAATACTAACACGTCCCTAAGATATGCTTTTATATTGCAAAAAATCCTTGCAAAATGCCTTCGATCTTTAAGACTCACTTCACCTACTATTTATTCAAACAATATGAACATTTATGATTAGTAAACTTTGGACTGAGTTGCTCCTAAGATTAAGAATTAAGAAATGCCTTTATTTGTATATAAATACCTATTTATGTTTTAAATTCACAAAATTTATTATTTTATAATTTTAATTAAAAAAACTTGTATTTTTGGTGTATTTTTAAAAAAATTCAAGTTATTTTAAGATAATTAACATGTTTAACTCAAATTCAGCTACACAAATAATATAAAAATATTTAATATTAAAATTATAACATTCATACTATTATACAACTCATCCATTTGAAAAGTTTAAAGTGAAAAAATTCCTTTAAAAACAAATATAATTGCTTAATTCTTAATCTAAACTTAAAGGGCAATGACGTCCGAAAAATTATTAACCCTAAATGTTGGATATTTTTTAATGGAAAGTTGATGAATGAGTTTTTTAGATCGAAAAATATTTGATTGGTTTTTCGGATATGAAAGTATATTTTAGGGGTGGTAGTTTTCTCAAAAATTAATTTAAGAAGATTTTAGTAGTTTTCTTATATATTATTTTTTGGTTCTAAATAGATTTTGCATCAACATCAAATGCATGCACTTGACATCATGCGTGTCGTCTACACTCTACACGCAATAATTTGTGGTAACTGGTAAGTTAGATGATTCTGTACTCAATTAATTTAGATTAAAAGAATTCACCTAAAAAAACATCAATTTTACTATTCTTTCACTCCTTAACATGTTATAATTGTGGCAATGATTACAACATTTGACCAACAAACATGCATTGTCCGAACAGGATCGATTCACGGAAAATTCTAGTCCAGACCCGATTTGATGCATCCAAGTGTATTTCACAAAGAGATTGTATTACACTTGTCATATAATTGATAAATTATTTTAAAAAATACATATGAGCTTGGTCGAATCGAGAGCGAACTAGAATTTTCCTCGATTCACATGCATTCATCTAGTAATTACTTTATTTGATTAATTTATATGGCAAAGTCATTTACTGATCAATCAAATTAACTTTCAATAATGCACTTTTTTACATGCAGGAAAGAATAGTCACAAGGTCCAATTGTCTACTAATACTCTACATTCTTATTCTGATTTCGTGTTTCGCTTTATATATATATATATATATATAGATTCACCGACGAATTTTGATAGTATCGATATTGACTAGCGATTTTGATTATACTAGGTTTCGACCTTAAATTTTGCGCAACATGAAATATAAAAAGGATAAAAATATAAAAAACACAAGATATTTTCGTTTAAAGTGAGAAATATTTTTCTTAGGGGTAGTGCATGCTATAAAGATAATATAACCCCAAAATGGTCAGGATTGATTTTTTCTTGGACAAATATCATTTATAGTCCTTAAAGTATTATGTTTGTCTCACTTACGTTCTTAAGGTAAACTTTGTTTCGCTACCGTCACTAAAGTAATAATTTTGTCTCACTTTAGTACTTTCCGATGGAGATTGAACGGAAATTGAGCACGTGTACTACACACGCCGGTCAACTAAGGTTTTGCTATTTCAGTTTGGTCCTTTTTTTGATTTTTTACATGTTTACCCCCTAAAAATGCGAGAATAACTTCATTTTGGCGCCCAAAAATGCTTGGAATGACCACATTTTTTCTCTAAAAAAACTAAAAATTAACTTGAAAAATAAAAAATCCTCACAAAAACGGCTACAGCTACATGCCATTATGGAAACTTGGCCAAAGCTAAGATGTTCATGGACCGTTTCAACCTATTTAGTTAAATATGGGACGGAATTCGTCATTATTACGTACGAGTATATTACAAAGTTTTCTTGAAAGTTACGATGAAAAAATCGGTTAAAAATACGTGAATGGTAAATAAATAAATTCATAGATGTACGAGTATAATACGGATACTAATGAATTATTTGGGAGTAAAAATACGACTTATTTTTATTTGAATTTGAATGATATATTGCTTGCACTTGTTTTTATTTTATAAAAATAAAAGTTTATATGAGTATCCACTTGACAATAATTAATATTTGGATAGATTATCGAAGTTCATAGATTTTTAATTGTATAATACTCAATTAGTACTGTGAAAAAACCTTACCAAAATTGAGTATTGCACAATTAAAAAACTTACACCAAAATTGAGTATTGTCAACTAGATACTCATATAAACTATTATTTTTATAAAATAAAAACAAGAGAATTACGCTTTATCCGATGTAAGAGCTTCTTCTGCGGCAAAAGCACCAGAACTTGGTCCACTTCAGCCCACAAACAATATATCATTCAAATTCATATAAAAATAAGCTATATTGTTACTCTCGAATAATTCATTTGTATCCGTATTATACTCATACATCTATGAATCTGTTTATTTACCGTGCACGTATTTGTTAGCCAATTTTTTTAACCGTAACTTTCAAGAAAATTTCGTAATATACTCGTAAATGACAATTTTTTCTGTCCCGTATTTAGTGAACTATGGTTGGAATTGGTCCATGAACACCGTAGTTTGGCCAAGTTTCAACAATAGCATGTAGCTACAGCCATTTTTGTGAGGATTTTTTATTTTTCAATTATTTTTTGGTTTTTGGTAGAGAATAAATGAGGCCATTCCAAGCACTTTTGGGCACCAAAATGAAGTTGTTCCCGCTTTTTTAGGGGGTAATAATGTAAAAAATCAAAAAATGGCCCAATGTGAGACAAAAATTCCAAAAAATGGACCAAAGTGAAATAAGAAAACCTTAGTTGACCGGCGTGTGTAGTACACGGACTCAATTTTCGTTCTATCTCCACCAAGGAGGACTAAAGTGAGATGAAATTATTAATGTAGGGATGGTAGCGTAACAAGTTTTACTTTAAAGATATAAGTGAGACAAATGTAATACTTTAGGGACTATAAGTGACATTTGCCATTTTTTCATTCTATTCCATTTTTGTTCCGATACACAAAAAGTCAAGAAGTCACTTTGTAGCTTAAGCATTAGGGAGATTTCTATTCTTAACTATCCCACATCTATACTATTATATATTTGAAGGAGGTATTTGACTCATTTTGACCCAATTGAACTCAAATTCTAATTTTCTAGAATTTTGAAATTTTTTTAATTGTAAAAAGTTAAAATTGTAAAGATCCCTACATTCATGAGGTAATTATATGTATCCCATAATTCATGTCAATATTTAAGGGAACCGATGTTTAAAATAAAAAAAAAACCTTCCGTAAACTATATATGATTTTAAAATATTATTGGTGATTGACTTGCCCAATAAATGACCACACTAACCCATTCACTCCACAAATTAGCTATAAGTTAAGAAATTTATACGGTTTTTAGCACCAGTATTATTATTTTAGCTTGCTGTTTCTTCCTCATCCATTTTCATAAAGTTTTTCCTCAACTCCTTCATATGTAAGTACTTTTTGAATAAAATAATTTTTGTTTCTCATTAACTGATTAACTTTTCTTATTCTACTACAGTCAATTTATCATGTTTTATGGATGATTCTAATATTTACTAATTCTTCTTTCATATTGATCTATTATCTCTGAAAAACTTTTTATTTTTAATTCTAACTTTTTCTTTGATTTAGTTCTTATGTTTTTATGGAGATGCTTTGTATTTAGAATTTATATTTTTTATTTAGTAATTTTGGATTTCTCTCCCTTACCCATCGATTTCTTTGATTAAATATTTTACCTTTTTTTTAATATTGCTTCGATTTTCTTTCTTCTATATTATATTCTTCATATGATTTGGAAATTAGAATAGTTTATTAGTCTTTTTCTTTGACACTGGATCGATTCCACTTGAATAATTTTTATTTTTAGTTTTAATTTTTTCTTTCATTTATTTATACATATATATATATATATATATATATATTTCTGGTAATATTGTTTACTTAAATTTTATACGTGTTCATTCATCTTTAATTTTGATCATTTGTGACAAGAGTTACTCATTTTGTAATTTCCCATTCTTTCTAAGTTCATTGAGTTGGTGGTACTCCTGCACTTTCTCTAGGTTTTCTGGTATCACTTTGATTGAATAATTTTATTTTCTCATATTTCTACGTTCTATTTTTTAGTTATATGGTTGCAAGGTTTAATGTTTACTAATTTCCAATTACACTGACATTTTTTTTCTAAAAAATTGTTCTTTTGTTTGATTTGTTTCTATATGTTTTCATGGAGATATTTTGTATTTTATTTTGTATTTTTCATTATTTTCTTTATTTCATTTTTTTAATTGCGCATTTCTTTAAGCTCTTCTACCTGTTTTTATATATCTTTTTTATAAATTCAAATGAAGATTCATACGTGTTTCTCCTTTTATGTTTCTAAAATGGTGAAACTTTAATTCATTATTCCAAGACCTCTATAATTATGGACATTTCGCATCTCTTTGAAAGTATTATTTTTATTCATTTTTTGTCTTTCATAAGCTAAGAAGACTTAAATAGCTTATTATTTATCCTTATATGTTTTTGGTATTCAAGTAGGTTTTTAAACTAATATCATGTGTAACTAAATTTTTCTAACTAAATTATGCTTTAGATTTTTACCCTTTCTTTTATCACTTTTTGATTGGTGGAAATACGGTTTGAAATCGAACTCTCCATCAGAAGAAGATGATATGTGATGCAATGTATGTACATTAGCATAAATTAACTTGAAACAACGTAAGAGATATTATTAGTATCTATGTCATACTTGAACTATGATAAATGGAGGATATATGTTTAACAGCACCAATATTTTGACTTTTTTATGAGAACATTCTATTTTCAAAGATTTTATGTAATTGAGTTGAATGGAAAGCTACAAAGTAAAAGGGGAAAAAAAAACAATATAATTTAGCAAAATATTTCACGATGCACAATTCACAAACTAAATGTTAAAGTTTTTAATTTAAATTAATCAATAAGTATTATAATAAACATAAAAGCTACCCTATCTACAAATGTTGAGATAAATTTTCTTATACAACTAAAAAGTCACATTTATGAGATAATGAGTTTAAAATTTGACAAATGAACATAATTTGGAGTTTTCTCATTTGAATTTTGAGTGGGTTATTGGTATTACATTTTATTTCATATATGCTCTAGTGAGGACAATTTTAACATTTCGTGAAAGAAAAACACAAAACAGTATTAATTTAGTTCATATGATGACTAATTTGTTTCTTACTCGCCAAGTAAAAATATATTTCAGTCACTTTTATAAATTTGGTTGGTATCCATATTTATTTATTCAAATTGAGTTTTTCTTTTAATTTTTATTTTCTACCTTTATTGACTTTCCTTTTATTTTTTAGGAAACAATTTTTATTTTAAATATGAGCGAAATAATATCCTCATAACATATATTATACTTTTTTATATATTTAATTTTTTTATTAAAAAAGCTTAAAATGATCTACCGTGCATAGCACGGAGGACACGCTAGTATGATATATACTTGATAGAGAGTGAGGGTTCCAAATTCCACTATAATTAATTACAATTATTTTTATATAATTGGCCATATGTGAACTTGTTGTATGAGTTATTGTAATTGTATCATACTAGAGTCTCGAGAACACTTTAGAATGATCACTTAATACAAGTAACAATATCACTTAATACAATTTGTTAACTAGATTCATTAAATACATGGTAAAAAATGACCTGTCATGCATTTTAAATGGTAAGATGTGCTTTTTCTTTCAATTCCATTTTCATTCCATTACACAAAAAGTCAATAAATCACCTGGTAACTTAGGCATTAGGGAGATTTATATTCTTAACCATCGTATCTAATCTAGCTCGATTTTTACCCTAGCTATCCCAATTAAGATGACCTCGTATACGAACCCACAGGCACACTATTAGGATTATAGACTGCACTTGAATGATACCAAGCTGCCTACATACCCTAAAGGGATCAAGTCTAAACGTAGTTCAAAAGGAGTTGTTGTAATATCTATGATTCGTATGATGAGAATATCTAGTATTTGTATTATAGGATCGTACTCTCAAGTCTTCGAATAACCCAAGCTATATGATATATAAGTCGTAGTATTTATTTTGCTCAGATTCTCCGTCCATGAAACTTCATAAATGGTGGTATTTATAAAATTTCCACTATGCTCTGTAGAGCGAATGACAGATGGGACATCTTACCCTTGGATACCTTGCACGTGCAATTGATGGATGGTATCGATTGACCGCCATAGGGTCGGGTCATGGGTCGATCCTACCCGTTTTATTAAAAACACGTAGATCTTGGAGTGTAATGCAAATATTATTATGCTAGGGGCCTGTTATGCAATCTGCCTCGCTACCTCGTATACGAGGCACTTTAAGAGCCATATTACTGTGCCCACATACTAAATACGAGGTAACGAGGACATATACATCCTATATTGGTATTTTGGTATATCAGTATCTAATTGTATTTTTATAAACAATACTTGCTCACTATATAATCTATATGATGGTATATACATAGATTTTTTACATGATTGATTATGATTCTGTTACTCGAGAACTCTTTAGAAATTCTTTAATGCTTAATACACATAGCACGGCCAGTCATTTCGACTAATGATACTAAAATATAAAGATAAATGCAGAATACATATTGTAGAATTCCTTTTTCTATCCTTGTAACTAAATTTTCAGAACCAATTTTCTGAAATAAATTCATTTGGAAATTGGAATCCAGTTCATCGAACTGTTAACTGGATTTATCTAATACGTGGTAAAGCATATCATCTTAATTCTTTGAGGATTATTGAACTATATCATATACATGCTTAAACATAATTTTTTAGAGCTTATTTCAATTTTCAACCCAACTCATTCAATCTCAAAGGAGAGTAAAAACCCTATAATAATAGGGAAAATTATACACAAAACCCCTCACTTATTGTATAATTACCCAAAACTCCCTCACTTTTTTGAAAATTACATAAAGTCCCGCTCATATTAAGACATTTCTTACAATTACATTCTCTCTGTTTTTTAAATTTCTTACAACTTTACTCATTGTAAACCTTACGAATAAACACCTCGAGGGGGTATTGGTAATTTTAGATAATTTTTTTTTTTTAGTAATTACACAATAAGTAAGGGGGTCTGTAGGGGGGCCCACGAGCCGAGCCTGGTCAAATTTCTCGCCTCGAGCTTGAGCCTAGGTCGAGTCGAGCTGAGCTCGAGCTTAGAAAAAAAATAAAAAGTTTATTTTTAGTTAATATATATATATATTTAATAATAAATATAATCAGAATAAATATTAAATATATTATTATTTCTACATACATAATATTATAAGATATTATATTATATGTATGTATATATTAAAAAATAAACAAATATTATATATAATATATAAATTTTAAAAAATAAAAAATATTCAGGCTCGCGAACTAGCGAACATGCATTGTTGGGCTCGAGCTCGAAATTTCTTGAGTTGGAGTCGAGCTTCTTTTGAGCCGGCTCGGCTCTTTGGTTACCCCTAGATCTGTGTGGAATTTATCCTAAATAATTCTATAGTTTGTGACCTATGTTGCAGGGATAGTCTTAAAAAATGATCAAATGACAGTATTGAATTTGTATCGTTCAAATATTTGCACGAATACTCTCAGATACCGTGTCCGGAATATTTTTGGGTACCATATTCGATACAGAATTTAAAGTATTCGACACGCCGTGGATACCATGCACAATTTTTGTTTATTTTTTAATATTATACAATACTTTTGGGCTAAAATAGTAAAACAAATAATACTTTTGGACTTTTGTCAAAAATTAAACATAAAAGTTAAACAATTGACAAAGAAATTAAAGAAATGAGATAAATTTTTATTTATGTTAATAAATTTATTGAATCAGATTTATTTTTAAGTATTGAACATGCATATACATAAACGTATTCTCAACATATCATATTTTAAAACTTTTTCGTATTTTGTACTTATATCGTATCGTATCTATATGATCGTGGTATCCGTTTGTGATGATCCAAAGAAAACAAACAAAAAAATCCAAAAGGATTGCACTGTAATTTCCAACAATGAGCTGTCGAAAGTACCAAAAAGAGAAACATATAATAAAAATATTATTGACTGAGTAATTTTTGACAGCTAGCTTTTATAATATCTGATTCAGTGGGCCCCCTTCACATTACATTCTCCTATGTTTGAACACCCCAAACAGTCGCCCTCTCTCTCTCTCTCTCTCTCTCACTGCATTTTGTCATAAATAAGATAAGCAGAAAATAATTGGCAAAGAGAGAAAATTGGAGAACTAATTAAAAAAGAACAAAACTTACATACCAAAAAAAAAAGAAGGTGGAGAGTTTTTCTTCGTCCTTCCCCAATTCTGCCCCTCCTTCCACGGCGGCGCTCCGCCTGCCGGAAAAAAAAATCCCCTTATCATAAAAACCCACTAATTATTTTTCTAGTACGACCATCATCTCCAACAACCCACATTTAGTTCTTTCTTCAATCGTCATCGCCCCTTGTAGTTTGTCTTATAAATCCAAGGTCCATATTCCTGTATATATATATATATGTATGTATGTATGTATTATCATTCTGTTAGTTGTGTTGCATTATCATGAATGTGTGGCTTGTCTGAAGTTATGGGTGAAATTCCTATTGATTTCTGGGATTGATTGTTTTTAATTACTTGTTCTGGATCTCTGTCTTAAAAAAATATCAGTTTTTTATTTGGGTTTTTTTTTATTCCTGGAAATATACATATATGCATATATATGTATAAAAGCAGATGTAGATGGGAAAAAGATCACATTTTGATTGTTGTTGTTCACGGACGGTGCATGATCTAGTCTGAACTTTTTATTGGACTTTGTGAAAAGTATGTTTGTTATGTAGTGATTCCTTATAACATGGCAACATGCATAATGTAATTTTTTTTTTTAATTTTTGAAAATATTTATTATTTTATTATTGTGATTAATATAAACGAATTATAAACTCTGTTCAATTAATACATTCAGCAAACCACAATGGAACATCTTAGGACTCCATTCAAAGGAGTTGCAAAAGATATTAAAGGAAGACTAGCATGCTACAAATCAGATTGGCTTGATACTTGTGGTTCTGGTGCTAGGTGAATTTTATTTACACATGTTTATATATATATATATATATATATATATATTTTTTTTTGAATAATGAAATTTAAATTAGAGAAGCTTTTCACCATATTTCAGGATTCTTGCTCCAACAGCTTACATTTTCTTTGCTTCTGCACTTCCTGTAATTGCTTTCGGCGAACAATTAAGTCGCGAAACAGGTCATTTTTCGATTTTACATTAGATACATTATTAGCATTTATATGAATTGATACAAGTTAAAAACTATATAGTAAACAGAGTTATGTAATTTTTGTATCAGATGGAAGTTTGAGCACATCAGAGACTCTTGCTTCTACTGCTATATGTGGGATAATCCATTCGATATTCGGGGGACAGCCATTATTGATATTAGGGGTTGCAGAACCAACCATTATAATGTACACTTACTTGTACAATTTTGCAAAGAAGAATATGGGGAGGGAACTATATTTAGCCTGGGCCGGATGGTATGCAAAACTCTAAAACCGTTAATAGTTTTCTCGCGATTATTGATGATTCTGTCTAAATTTTGCATTTGAAAATCAGGGTCTGTGTCTGGACAGCCTTGCTGTTGTTTCTTCTTGCTATATTCAATGCTTGTACGATTATCACTCGATTTACAAGGGTGGCAGGAGAACTTTTCGGCATGTTAATCACCGTTCTTTTCATTCAAGAGGCCATCAAGGTACTACTTTTCATCCTTTTGCTTAAATAATTTTATCAATCTCGTTACTTCTATTGTTTCGCCATTTTTAGTTGTCTAGATGTGGGCCTGTATAGTAGTAATTGCCGTCGTGGCGAGGCCACGGCACTGTCTAAAGGTCTAATCCTACGTGCCACTTTTGAGTCGTTCAATTGCTAGTAACTATAACTTATACCGGAGTGGTAGCCGCCCTAATCCTATGTATCGCGTTTGAGTTGTTCAATTGCTAACAACTATAGGTTTTTAGCGGAGTGGTAGACACCCTAATCCTATGTGTCGCTTTTGAACCATTCAATTACTAACTGTAGTTTTAGTGGAGTGGTAGATGCTCTAATCCACGTGGTTGAAAATGCTAGGATAATCGTATCGATAACCTTTGATTTCTTAATCACAGGGTGTAGTGAGTGAATTTCACATCCCAGAAGGAGAAAACACCACCGAAGAGAAATACCAATTCCAATGGCTTTATACTAATGGGCTACTTGCAGTTATATTCACTTTTGGCGTGCTTATCACTTCCCTTAAGAGCAGAGGCGCCAGGTCCTGGCGTTATGGTACAGGTACGGGAAGTCTTCTATAGTAGCAACTAAAGTACAATCCAATTTAAACAAAAAATAAACCTCAAGACAATTTGCACAGGCTGGTTTCGGAGTTTCATTGCAGACTATGGAGTTCCACTCATGGTTGTCGTGTGGACCGCATTGTCCTATAGTGTACCAAGCAAACTTCCTTCTGGTGTCCCAAGACGTCTCTTCTGTCCTCTTCCATGGGAATCTGGTTCATTATACCATTGGACTGTGATAAAGGTGTCGAATTGACTTTGAAAACTATATTTGATGTGTTTCTTCTAGAACATTCCGTACAATGTAATTTTCCAGTTTATGTAGAATGATTGATATTAAATTGCAGGACATGGGAAGGGTACCAGTGGGGTATATTTTTGCTGCATTTATACCGGCTGTGATGATTGCGGGTCTATACTTTTTCGATCATAGTGTAGCTTCGCAGTTGGCACAACAAAAGGAATTCAACCTGAAAAATCCATCTGCTTATCATCACGACATCCTCTTGCTCGGTTTCATGGTATAGTATTCAATTTTTTTTTCTAATCGACCGAAAATATTAACTGAAATCTTGTAGTATTGCTGAAAAATTACCTTTTTTATTTTTTATTTTATTTCAGACATTAATTTGCGGATTACTTGGACTTCCTCCTTCTAATGGTGTCCTCCCACAATCCCCCATGCATACCAGGAGTCTTGCTGTTCTTAAGAGGCAGGTGCGATCTCGTAATTCTGCAGATTTTTAGTATATCTTTCTTTTTGCGTCTATTGAGTTAGATATGTTATGATGAAATTACGCTATCTGATCAACAGATGATTAGGAAGAAAATGGTTAAATGTGCAAAAGAGGGAATGAAACAGCACGCGAGCCACTCAGAGATATATGGACAAATGCAATCCGTTTTCACTGAAATGGAGAAATCTCCACCCGTAAGTGCTCCTATTTTTGCAAGAAATTCTTTAAAGATTTAATTTTATCATTCTAAATTTATGTCACTGCAGTTTACTGCAGAGAAAGAGCTGGCAAACTTGAGGGAAGCAGTCTTGAAACACGATAATGGAGATACGAATGCTAAATTTGATCCCGAGAAGTATATCGATATGCACTTGCCCGTCCGTGTAAACGAGCAAAGAGTTAGCAATTTGCTACAATCCATATTTGTGGGGGTCGCAATGTGTGCCATGCCTGTGATCAAGATGATACCTACTTCTGTTTTATGGGGATACTTTGCCTACATGGCTATTGACAGCCTCCCGGGTAATCAGTTTTGGGAGAGGATTCGGCTGATCTTTGTTCCTCCTGGTCGTCGTTTCAAGTAAGCACCTGCACAATTTATCGCGCTTTGAGCTTTTTTTTGCTCAAAATTAAGACCGCCATTATGTTAAAATAAAGCTAGAAATAAAGAACATAGAAATAGACATGTAGATTCTCTTTGGTTATGCCAAATTGGGCTACGTCCACGAGCAATGTGAGAATTTCACTATATTAGAAAGAGTAGCCCAAACCTTCTCGAGCAGAATTACATGCACACCACCTCACTTTTTGGATGATTACCACAAACCTTCTGAGATTTTGCAAATTATCAGGACACCCTGTCATATCTTAACAACTCGAAAATAGGGGGTGAAAGTGTAATTTGTTTTTTGCTGTCAGTGTTGAAATTGGTAATATGCTTTTACTGACGGTGGAGGTTATGGTAATTTCTTAAACTTTGGGTGTTTTCCATAATCTCACACAGGGGTATGTGTAATTCACCCTACTAATCCCCGAAATAGGGCTATATTATAGCGTACCATAACATGAGAGAAGCACCCCCTAAAATACTAATTTGAATAGGCAAACACGATTAGTGAGGCTGCTCAGACCTTTTTCCATCTCGGGCGTCACCCTTGGGGCACCCCCATTTTGGGCTTAGGACTTCAAGAAATATGATAATCATTTGAATTGACTTATTTGTTATTCTTTCTTGGGCAGAGTTATGGAAGGGTTCTACGCTTCGTTCGTGGAGAGGGTACCATTCAAGTACATATTCATGTTTACGGCGTTCCAATTTGTTTATCTTATGATGTGCTTCGGGATCACATGGATACCCATTGCTGGAATATTGTTTCCTCTGCCATTCTTCCTTCTGATAAGCATAAGACAGCACCTTCTTCCAAAGGTGTTTCCACCTCAACATCTTCAGGAACTCGATGCAGCTGAATACGAAGAAATTATTGGATTTAGAGCAAGGAGTTTATCTCTATCAATCAGGGTACATTATTCTTTTGCATCTACTTTATTTATCTTTTCAAAAAGATAAGCTAATACATTATATCGAAATCTTTTCATTGTGTAAAAACAGGAAAGAGAACATATTGATACTACTGATGACGATGGTTCTCCCGATGTATCTTCTGCTGAGATATTAGATGAAATGACAACACGTAGAGGTGAATTAAAGCACAGATCAGTTAGCTTCAATGACAGGCAGCTTCAGGTCAGTAAATAATAACAATAACCGCGTTTTAATTGGAGAATAATGCTGGAAAGTTAATTTTATCCATTTATTTTATTTTTCCAGGTTTACCCACAAAGTTCTACCGGCGATGTAAGAAACGTTTAGTAAGAACCGTCTCCATCAGTCTTTTAAAGATATCATGATGAGTATATCATAGGAAGTGGAAGAAAATGAATGGGCTATTCTTCGCTCGATTAGATAGCAGAAACGACGAAGTAGTTCGTGGGAAGCTGCGTTCTTGCATTCAAAGTGGCTAAGAAAAAGAATTGTGAAGATAAAGAAAGGTGGCGAAGCAGACCATAAGTACTTAGTATAAATTGTGTAGCAGATCGAACGATAGAACTTAGATTATTTTTTTATTGGCCAACATAATTTTCGGATTTTCGATTGTCTGATCCTCTTCTCGTCTACTCCATCAGTTAGGAAATTTAGACATGTATCAAGTGATATTTTTCTTAGCTTAATTAAATGGTGTTCCAAAGTTCAGTTTACTACTTCAGTTTCGGTTGGAAAGATTTCTAGTTAATTATTATCACATTTTAAAACATGGAAATTACACACAGGCCCCCTCACTTATTGTGTAATTACCAAAACTTCCCTTCATTTATTAAAAATTACCAACACACTCCCTGTGTTTATTTGTAAGGTTTATAAGGGTAAAATTATAAGAATTGTTGAACATATGGGGGTGTAAGTGTAAGGAATCTTTAACATGAGGGGATGGTGGTAATTTTCAATAATTGAGGGGGAGTTTTAGTAATTACACAAGAAGCGAGGAGTCTGTGTGTAATTTTTCCTTTTAAAAATAAAGAATCACTGGACAAAGCCTTTGCTCTTTGATATCATCAAATTGATGTTGATAGGATTTGGATTTTGGAACAAATGTTAAAGAAAACAGACAGGATAGTAAATTAGTCTATCAAGTTGCATTGTTTTAGTGCAGTGCCTGCTCAAAACGTTGAAATAATCTATGGCAATCTGACACTTAAAACAGATATAGATATATAGTCTTCTCCAACAAATTTGGTCACTATAAGTTGTGCAAGCATTTCATAATCTAAAACAACACAATCAAGAACACAAATCTTGCAACAGAAATTAGCATATAAACCATGGAAATCCAACTGCTTTCCAACTTCATCATTCTTCTGCTTTTTTCATCTATCATCTTCTTACTAACCAAGGCATGCAATAAATCCAAATCCCATAAAAAATACGTAAACTTTCCTCCGAGCCCGCCAAGGCTACCGGTGATTGGCCACCTCCATCACTTGGTGGGCGGGCTGCCACACCATGCACTCGCGAGACTAACCAAGAAGTACGGGCCCTTCTTGCATCTTCAGCTTGGAGAAGTTTCTACGGTGGTGATTTCATCGCGGGAGGTGGCTAAAGAGGTACTGAAGGTCCAGGATCCAGCATGCGCGGATAGGCCCGAAAGCATGGGCAGTAAGATAATGTGGTACGATTACAAGGACATAATCTTCAGTCCTTACAACGAGTACTGGAGGCAAATGCGTAAGATATGCATTTTGGAGCTGCTCAGCGCTAAAAATGTCAAATCTTTCGGGTCTATCAGGCAAGATGAGGTGTCACGTCTCATCAAATCTATTAAATCATCATCTGGAGAAACTATTAATCTGACTGAAAAGATATTTGCTCTCACAAGTTCAATCACATGCAGGGCAACGTTTGGTAAGGTATTGAGGGATCGAGACAGGCTTATCGCCATGTTGAAGAAGGCGATTAGCATGGCAGGGGGATTTGGGTTCGCTGATTTGTTTCCATCTTTCAAGTTGTTGCATGTTCTCAGTTGGAATGTACACAAATTATTGAGGATGCGTGGTAAGCTCGATGCTATTCTTGATGCCATTGTAGAGGAACATAAACAGAAGCAGAGTGGTGAGTTTGGAGGTGAAGATATTGTCGAGGTTCTACTGAGGATGAAGAAAAATGAAGAACTCGAATTTCCCATTACTAATGACAACATTAAAGCTGTTATTTTTGTAACTGATCATTTTTTAAGGAGGATTCAGTATATGTTATAATTCTAACTGATGATGATTTTAGCGTTGTCCTATGTTTATAGGACATTTTTTCGGGTGGAACCGAAACATCGTCTACTACTATTGATTGGGCTATGGCAGAACTCATGAGAAATCCACGAGTGATGGCGAAGGCACAAGATGAAGTAAGAGAAGCTTTCAAGGAAAAGAAGATAATAGAAGAACGCGACGTTCAAACGTTGAAGTATCTAAAATTAGTGATCAAAGAAACTCTTAGGTTGCACCCTCCAGCGTCATTACTCGCCAGAGCATGTAGAGATGAATGCAAAGTTGATGGTTATACAATCCCTCTTAAATCTAAAGTTGTTATTAATCTCTGGTCTATGGGAAGGGATCCCGAATATTGGCATGAACCGGAAAACTTTCAACCTGAAAGGTTTGAGAATAATTCGATAGATTTCTCGGGGAATAACTTTCAATTCCTTCCATTCGGTGCAGGAAGAAGAATTTGTCCGGGTATGAATTTTGGATTGGCAAACATGAGCTTCCATTAGCTCATCTTTTGTACCACTTTGATTGGGAAATGCCGAAAGGAATGACTCGTACTGATGTAGATATGACCGAGGCAGGAGGGCTTACTATCTCGAGAAAAAATGGTCTTTTCTTGATTCCCACAAACTACAAATCCTTCGACGATCAAATTTGATAATTTTTTACTGCATGGATTTAGCTCAATCCAATACTTATTGTGATCAATTTTATATTTGCTATGGTAAAAAAATGTTTTGTTTTAGTTTGTAATTCTGGTGCCTTTGCCTTAATCACAAGAGCTAATGTCTAGTAAACTAAGATTAAAATGCAAGAATCTAATCTAGATTTGATTTATCTTATTCGAGTTCAGAGTTAAAAACAAGATTATATATATAAGCTGCAAATATTGAGATTTAATGACTTTACAAGAATGCAAGAATGGTAGTTGTTAGTAAATGTTAGTATATATGTATAGCCCATAGTTTACGGCCCATTTATGTAGAGCTCGGGCCTTTTATCTTTTGTATATAAACGTGATTGTATTATTTTACTTCATTGATTCAATATAATACAATATACAGAGTTCATCAATATTACGTGCTTGAACTCTAACATGGTATCAGTCACTAGGGAATCCGATCCTGTGACGTCGTCTACCGCCCTCACGGCACCCATAACTGCCGCCATGCAATCCACCGCCTCCGGCGCGTCTACCACCGCTGCCACCACGCTCCCTCCTTCTTCCTCTCTCTCTCTTTTCTCCTCCTCGGTTCTGCCCAGTTTTCAGATTCCCGCTGGTGCAGAAAACTCCAGTTTGCCGTCTTTCTCTTCCTCACAAATCGCCGGCCAAGTTCCATATTTGCCGTCGAATATGTCCGCTGAATCCCTTTCCTCCACCATCCAGGTTATTCAACATCTTATGTCTCCTCCATTAAATCTCCAGGCCAAAGAAATCGCCCATCTTCTCTCTCAATCTCAACCACTATCGGCTCTACTCACTTCCCATGCATCCGCCGGAAATATCGCCTCCACTGGTAACTCTTCTTCCTTCCTCTTTATTCCGCCGCCTTCACCATACCCTAATTCAAACACTAACCCTAATCTGCTCTCCACTCTCCCTTATCATATTCCGTCAAACATAAACCCTATCCCGTCAACCACCAACCCTAACGCCACAAATCTCTCCTCTCTGTCAGCAGCCGCTGCTCACTCCCATTCTCTCACGTCCAACTCTTCCCACTCCAACATAATCACCAGTCCCACTCTTCCATCCCCTACTCTAATGTCCACCAAACTCAATTCCGATAATTATCCGTTGTGGAAATACCAATTTGAATTAATTCTTGGCAGCCAAGACTTACTTGGTTATGTCGACGGCACGCTGCCATGTCCACCGTCTCATCTTCTTAATGATCTCGGTCACTCCATACAAAATCCGAGTTACAACTCATGGCTGCGCACGGATCGTACTATCCGTTCATGGATGAATGCTACCTTTCCTCCTTCTATTGTTCAAGAAATTTATACTCTATCTACTGCTCGTGAAATTTGGTTAACACTCGAACGTCGCTTTCGCCAACAATCTGTGGCCAAACAATTGCAATACAAACATGAATTTACTAGCATCAAAAAGGGTGACCTCTCATGTGACGCCTATTTGAGTAAGTTGAAAACTCTTGCCGATAATTTAGCGGCTGTCAATTATCCTATTGGTCCAATGGATCTTGTTCTTCAAGCTCTTGGTGGTTTGCCTTCCGAATTTGAATCTTTTGTCACATCTATATCACTTCAACAGAACCTAATCACATTTGATGACCTTCGAGCTCAGCTATTACAATTTGAGCAACGTACTCGTCTAAATCCTTCTTCCTCAACTCTTGCTTTTGTCGCCTCCTCTAATCCTCATGGTGGTAATGGTCGTGGTCATTCTCGTGGTCGTGGTAACCGCTCCGGTCGTGGGAGAGGTCGCAATGGTCGTGGTACATACTTTTCGTCACAGTATTCTTCAGTTTCGTCTCAGCACTCTAGGCCATCTGCGCCCCTGGCTCTTCTACTCCTGGTCCCGGTTTGTTACCCACTCCTTCTGGTACACGGTTTTGTCAAATTTGTGGCATCTCTGGACACTTGTCTCTTACTTGCTCTCAGAGGTATAATCACGCATATGTTACTGAAGAATTACCGGAATCATTCTCAGCCTTGTCTACCGCTGACACCTCTGACCTTGCATGGTACCCCGACAGTGGTGCTTCCACTCATATGACCCCCAACTCTGGTAAACTTTCTCATTTAACTCTTTATAATGGTACTAATAAAATTCTGGTTGGAAATGGTGCACGGTTGCCCATTATGCATGTTGGTTCCTCTGTTTTACATACCCCCACTCAATCTCTTACACTGTCTAATGTTCTTCATGTTCCAAAGTTGTCTCATAATTTACTCTCTGTTCGCAAGCTTTGTCAAGATAACAACTGTCTAATTGAATTTTCCTCTCATGGTTTTGTGTTAAAGGACAAACTAACGAAGAAGATCCTACTGGAGTCTCCTTCAGCTAGTGGTCTCTACCCTTTGTCTCCCGGTGCTGTGTCGCCCACTCCCCGTGCTTTTGTCGCCAATGCTATCTCCGGCGATATTTGGCATCGCCGATTGGGCCATCCAAGTCTTTCTATTTTTAAAAATGTATGTCGTACTGGTTCTTTGAATTTTAACAATAATAAAGTGTCTTTTTGTTCTCATTGTCAGTTAGGAAAATCGCATAAGCTACCTTTTCAGCCTGTTGAAAAGCATAGTTCTGCTCCCTTTAATTTGATACATTCTGATGTTTGGACATCCCCCGTTTTATCTACTAGTGGTTTTCATTATTATGTTATTTTCATTGATGATTTTACTCGTTTTTCTTGGTGTTATCCTATGCGCAACAAGTCTGAAGTTTTCACTCATTTTTGTAATTACAAAACTTTAATTGAAAACATTTTCTCCACAAAACTTAAGTCTTTTCAAAGCGATGGTGGTCGTGAGTTTGACAATGTCCAGTTTCGACAACTATTTGCTACATCTGGCATCCATTTTCGTTTGTCATGACCTTACACGCCTCAGCAAAATGGTTTGGCGGAACGAAAACATCGTCATATCTCCGAGCTCATTCGTACTCTTCTTATTACTGCTCATCTTCCACATAATTTTTGGGTTGATGCTTTCTACACTGCAGTTTATCTCATAAATCGTCTTCCCACACCTCTCATTCACTATAAGTCTCCCTTTGAGGTGCTCTTCGGGCGCTCGCCCGATTACTCCTTCTTCCGCACCTTCGGTTGTGCTTGTTTTCCCCATCTTGGTCATCGAGCTACTCACAAGCTTGACTCTCGATCTACCACGTGTATTTTCTTGGGCTATGCCCCAGATTACAAGGGCTATCGCTGTTATGACCCTACCTCTGGTACTGTCCATATTAGTCGTCATGTCGTCTTTGATGAAGACACGTTTCCCTATACACCTTCTTCCACCTCCCTACCCGCTGATCATCTCTCTACGTCTCTCATTCCTATCTTCCTTTCTCATCCTCCCTATCTCGGTACCACACCAGCTACTTCCCCTTCTCAACTCTCGACTTCATCTTCTCTTCCTTCTTCACAAGGCTTGAGTCCGTCTCTCTCTAGTCCTCCTCCCCTTCCCTCTACGAGTCACTCTCCTGTTGATGTCTCCTCCACCTCTACTTCTATATTATTTTCCCTATCTGACTCTTCCTCCGTCATTCCTCCTATACCCACTTCTCCTTCAAGTCCACCCGTTGACTCTCCACCTGCTCGACATCCTATGATCACTCGTCTTCGTGATGGAACTCGTCGACCTCGTGTTCTTCCCTCTCTTTCTGCCATAACACCTCCCATTGAACCAACATGCTATACACAGGCAGCCAAGGATCCCCTTTGGCAATCTGCCATGGCTGAAGAATTCAATGCTCTTCAAGCTAATCACACTTGGATTCTTGTGCCACCATCTTCTTCACAGAATCTTGTTGGTTCCAAATGGGTATATCGGGTAAAGTTACGATCAGATGGGTCAGTTGAGCGATATAAAGCCCGCTTGGTTGCCCAGGGGTTTAAGCAACAAGCTGGGATCGATTTCGGTGAGACCTTCAGTCCCGTTGTTAAACCAACTACTATACGTACTGTTCTTTCTATTGCCGTCTCTAGTCACTGGTGCATCCGTCAGTTAGACGTGAAGAATGCTTTTCTTCATGGGGATCTTACAGAGACAGTGTTCATGACTCAGCCACGTGGTTTTGTTAATCCTCAGTATCCGACTCATGTTTGTCAGCTGAAGAAAGCCCTCTATGGTCTGAAACGGGCACCCAGGGCTTGGTTTCAGAAATTTGGTTCCTACTTACTTAGTCTTGGATTTTTCTCCAGCAAAGCAGATATGTCTATGTTTGTTTTTCGGTCGGGCTCTACTACTCTTGTCCTTCTCCTTTATGTGGATGATATTATTCTCACTGGAAATGATTCCACCACCATATCTTCTCTTGTCTCTCGTCTTTCCACCGAGTTTGCTATGAAGGATTTGGGTGACCTTCACTATTTTCTTGGGATACATGCTACCAGGGATTCACAGGGTCTCTTTCTCTCTCAAAAGAAATATGCCAGTGATTTATTACAACGGTTTGATATGATGTCTCTTAAGCCTGTTTCCTCACCACTATCTGCCAAGTCGGTTCCATCTGCTCTTGAGGGTGATCCTTATTCTGATCTGACTCTGTTTAGGAGCATCGTCGGTGGTCTACAGTATCTCACACACACGCGCCCGGATATTGCCTATTCTGTCACATTAGTTAGTCAGTTCATGCATTCACCTCGTACTGTTCACTTTCAGATGGTCAAGAGAATTCTTCGTTATATACGTGGTACTCTCGATTTTGGCTTGGTTATACCTCCGTCTTCTCTTGACACTCTCACGGTTTATGCTGATTCTGACTGGGCCGGCTGTCCTGACAGTCGTCGTTCCACCACAGGTTATGCTGTTTACTTTGGTGATAATCTCCTATCTTGGTCAGCCAAGAAACAAGCTACTGTTTCCCGTTCTAGCACTAAATCTGAATACCGTTCAGTTGCATATGCCGTTGCAGAGACATGCTGGCTTCGTTTTATTCTTCGTGATCTTGGTATTTTTCTAAAGAATCCAGTTCGAGTATATTGTGACAACATCAGTGCCATTTATCTTGTTCTTAATCCGGTCTTTCATGCACGTACAAAACATATTGAGATAGACTATCATTTTGTATGGGAAAAAGTTGCATCTGGAGATGTTCTCGTAAAATATGTCCCTACAGCAGATCAGATCGCTGACATCTTTACAAAAGCTCTTCCTACTCCCAAGTTCACTCAGCTTCGTACCAATCTTCGCGTTGGCCCTACTGCTCGGATTCCGGGGGGGGGGGGTGTTAGTAAATGTTAGTATATATGTATAGCCCATAGTTTACGGCCCATTTATGTAGAGCTCGGGCCTTTTATCCTTTGTATATAAACGTGATTGTATTATTTTACTTCATTGATTCAATATAATACAATATACAGAGTTCATCAATATTACGTGCTTGAACTCTGACAGTAGTAATAAGCAAAACAAGCTTTCCCCAATAGAAAAACACAATGTTTCTTGGAGTGTGTTTCCTGTTCTTACCCACCCCACACGCCACTGGAGGATGGTCATTCTTGAGGTGCCATTGTTTAATTTTCTTGCATCATTTTATGGCTTATATGTTGAACTTTCAACTACCATATTAAGTTATATTTGATTATTCAAAACAAAATCATGACATCAACATCATGTAAGTTACACTATATAATTAACAAAGGTATCAAGTACATTGGCGGATCTAGGATTTAATGTCGGTGGGGACACCAGGGATGACTGAAGGGGCGAGATTGTTGTGATATAGCTATATAATTTGTCTTTTGCCAAATAGACGAAGGATTTAAAGGGGGTGCGGGAGGCTTGCCCCCGCGGTACAGTACACTACGCTATATTTATGGGGAAAAATATAATAAGAAATTAGGTTCAATTACAACTTCTAAGCTGAAAATTTCAGATGAAAATTGAAAATGTGGTATTGAGGGGGGGCACTTTAATAATTTGAGGGGGGCATTCATGTAATTTAAAAATTAAAATTTAAAAATATATACATATTAAAAAAAAAATTCAGTGGGGCACTGCCCCCGAAATGCATATAGGTCCACTCCTAAGTACATTAGCAAAGAGAGTCACACAAACGCACCAAATAAAAAAGACATCCAATCACATGCTCGTTTACAAAATAACTTCAGTACAAGTTTCTCTTGATTACTGTACTTTGTAATATCCTGCTCAAACATAAAAGAAGTGAAAAATGTTAATTTATGAGAGAATATTAAAACCTTACTTTTCGCTGAGTACAATACGACCAATTAAGTGTCCATATATTCGTAATTAAGTTAAGACGATGGGCTAACAAGTTAAAGAAATATACGCGTTCTCTTAAAACTAATCAAGAAGAAATTATATACAAAAATATGGAATAAAAAATGATAAAAGCTTGCAGTCAAACAAAGAGCATATGAATGAACTATGATTTCATACAATAATTTTTTAATATAAGGATTAAAATTAGCTAAGATCAAAAGCCAGAGAAAAAGGGGAATGCAATCGTGTAACAATTTCATCCAAATGCAAAGAGCATGACCGGTGGCAAGGGCATTACATGTGGGGCCTATTTTATTTTCAAAAATAGCATTCTAGCGTCTATGAAGTCACGTGTCGCGCTGCGACTTGTTCAATATATCGTCTTTATTTTTTTATAATTTCATATTATAATATTGTCGAAGGTTGTCCTCATGTATCTTATGCTAAGATTTTGGATGAAATGACAACCAATAGATATATCTTTTAATATGCCTATAATTTTCCATTATATTATTAGATTTCGTAAAAATATGAGTCATATTAATGCATGACAATTTGAATTAGAAATGAGGAGTAAAGCCCTTGATGAATACACAAATTAATGGGAGGAATCAACTAAGTAAATTCAGAGATTCAAGATAATAGTTGAATCTGGAAAACTTACCCAAAATTGAATTTGAAGAATTTTTTTTTTTTAAGAGAAACAGAATAATTATATTAGGCTAAGTCAGCCGCAATCAAAACCAACACATCCTCGGGGATATTAGAAGAATCCCCGGTAACAAGCAAACGAGCACCACGTGCTAAAGAGTGAGTAACACAATTACCAGTTCTACGAATGAAAGAAAAACGAGCAGAAGAAAAAGAAGCAGATAATAACCGAATATCTGAAACTAAAGAACCCACAGAAGACATGTCTTCCGATGGTGAATTAATTTTTTGGATGAGGGATAGACAATCACCCTCGAGAACCACATTACTCCAACCTTGTAGCAACGCCAAGCGGAGCCCATCAACACACGCCAATGCTTCTACCCCTTCAGCCGAACAGTGTCTAGCCAAGAATCTTCTTTGCCAACGCAAACAAGTCCCATTCGAATCTCGAGCAACAATCCCCACTCCCACACCTTGCGGGTCAGTAAAAAGGGCTCCATCAAAGTTTATTTTCACCCACCCATTTGTTGGTGGAGACCAATGCAGGCATGTTGTATCTATTATTGGTATTCTTGGATCCTCGGTCAAATTACCAAAACTCTCAAGGGAAGATCGAATCATAGAAACAAGTGAATCAGTGGAAATATCATTATTTTCCATCACCTTCTGGTTCCTGTGATACCAAAGGTACCATAATACCGTAAGAAACAAACCAAATTGGTCTGCATCAAGCTTACCATGGCAGCTTCTGATCCATGCTTCAATCGTTTCCTTCCTATCTGAAATAACCTGAATCGGTAGCTCCATAACAGCCCAAATCAGTCGAGCATATGGGCACAACAGTAAGGTATGTGATAAATCTTCATTTTCGGAATCACACCTATGACACCCTTGAAACACATCCATTTGGCGTTTTGATAAGTTGTGAGCAGTAGGCAGGGACTGTTTGCATGTTTTCCATGCAAATACTCGAATCTTCGGCGGGACACGAGCCTTCCAGATAAATTGCCAAGATACCCGGGTTGGTTTAGGTAAGCTAGAGGACGCGACACCTCTCTTCTCGATGTCCTTGGCTAGGTGATAGGCACTTTTCACGTCAAACGTACCTGATTTGGAGAAATTCCAGACAAGGCGATCCATATTATGACTCGAACCCAAAGGTATTGTTTTGATGATGGCTGCATCTTCCGGACAGAATACCGTATCGATCAGATCAATATTCCACCACTCTGTTTTTTGATCAATGATAGAACTTACTTTTGCATTTAAGGGCAGAAATCGGTTACAAGTGAATGGGAAAAAATTAGACGGGCGAGGTAACCATGGATCAGTCCAAATCGACACACTCTTTCCATTACCGATTCTCCAACGACTACCATGTTTGATGATATGTCGAGCATCAAGAATGCTTCGCCATGTATAAGATGGTGCCGATCCCAAAGAAGCCGAAAGGTAATCAGAATCTGGAAAATACCGAGCTTTCAAAAGTCTACTAAGAAGGTTGTCTGGGTAATGCATTAATCTCCAGCCCTGCTTAGCTAGCATAGCTAAATTGAATGTCTTTAATTCTCGAAACCCCAGTCCACCGTCTTCCTTCTTATGACACAATTTACTCCAAGCCAACCAATGAATTTTTCTACTATTCCTGTTATTCCACCAAAAATTCGTCATCGTTGATTCAATCTCACGTATCAGAGTATCTGGGAGACGAAAACAGCCCATAGTGTATGTTGGGATAGATTGAACTACGGCTTTCAATAAGACTTCTTTTCCCGCCTGAGAAAGGAATTTCGAACTCCATCCTTCAATTTTCCCATGAATACGATTCCTCAAAGAAGCAAAGATATCCTTTTTTGATCGACCTACTATTGCCGGGAGCCCTAAATATTTTTCATGTTTGTCAGACAGTTGAACACCCAGGATAGTAGCTAGACCTCGGGCTAACGATCGCGAAACATTGTTGCTGACGACCATAGATGATTTTTGTAGATTGATTTCCTGACCGGACGCTAAAGCATACTTGTGAAGAATGTCTTTAACTACCCACATCGATTGTACATCCACCCCCATGAAAATAAGTGTATCATCTGCAAACAGAAGATGAGAAATAATCGGTGCACCCGGACAAATACTAACCCCTCTGATTTCTCCTTTTCTTTCCTCAGCCTGGATAAGACAACTAAAAACTTCTGCACAAAACAGGAAAAGATAAGGTGAAAGCGGGTCACCCTGTCGGATACCTCGTTGAGGTACTAAGTATCCAAACTGGGTCCCCGTGAGCATGAAAGAATACGTTACAGATCGCACACACATCATAATCAGGTCAATCACCCTTTTATTAAAAGAATTTGAAGAATTAGAGAGAGAGAAAACACAATTTCACCAGCAAATCAGATATCCCCTTTCATTATGTATTTTTTTCCTTTTTATATAGTATGTTTGCGTACAGAATAAGTTGAAAAAATTGAAACTCAGTTACAAAGCTGTCAAGTTTAACTAACTTGACAGCTAATTACAATTTGATTCCTCAATTTGGCTAATTACAGAATTAACCCTAAGTCTAGTCAAAGTCCCAATCAACGGTCAATGTCTTCCTTTTTCCGTCTTTTATTGTTTAAAGTCGCAATTCTGTTAATAAAAGTGTAGTTCCAACCTTCTTCTTTATTTTGAATGTAACAATTACTTTCCCCTTTACAAAATCCTTGTCCTCAAGGATTAAAAGAAGGAAATCTCTCCCTTAACTCATGTAAAAACTCCCAAGTGCTATCCTCAACTGGATGATTAAACCACTTAACTAACCACTGTGTAACAGGCCTTCCTTGTCTCTGCACCAATCTTTTATCAAGTACATCTTCAGGTTCCATAACTAAGTATCCATGATTGGTTAAGACAACTGGCATATTGGCATTAGTAGGTGTCAAACCAATCTTTTTCTTCAACTGAGATACATGAAATATAGGATGTATCCTAGCTCCAGTAGGTAACTCCAGCTTGTATGCTACGTTCCATACTTCTATAACACCTTAAAAGGGCCAAAGTATTTAGGGGAAAGCTTGTTATAGACTTGTCTTCTAACAGAGAGTTGCCTATAAGGCTGTAATTTGACATACACCATATCCCCCACCTCTAGAATCCTTTCACTCCTCCCTCTATCTGCTTGTTGTTTCATTCTTGCTTGTGCTCTTGCTAATTGCTCCTTCAACATTCTGATAGTACTCTCTCTTTGGGCCAAACTTCTATCCACAACATCTACAGAAGCTTCAAATTGGACATATAGTTGATGAAGGGGTGGTTTCTGTCCATATACTATCTCATAAGGGGTAGTTTTAGATGTTGAGTGATAAGAGGTGTTATACCACCATTCAGCTAGGGGTAACCAATTTTTCCACTCCTTAGGCCTCTCATTACACATGCATCTTAAGTAAGACTCCACACACCTATTCACCACCTCAGTTTGTCCATCTGATTGGGGGTGATATGCAGTAGAGGTATGTAATTTGACTTTATTTAGTTTAAAAAACTCCTGCCAGAATTTACTCATGAACACAACATCTCTGTCACTCACAATGGTATTAGGCATGCCATGTAATCTGAAAACATGGTCTAAGAACACTTGAGCTACATCAAGGGCTATATGAGGATGTTTGAGAGAAATAAAGTGAGCATACTTGCTCAGCCTGTCAACAACCACCAGTATGCTATTCTTACCCTTTGATTCTGGTAATCCTTCAATAAAGTCCATGGATATGTCATGCCAAATCTGATCAGGTATAAGGAGGGGTTGTAACAATCCATGAGAAGCCACATTCTCATTTTTACACTGTTGACATACATCACACTCTCTCACTGCCTGACAGATTTCCACTTTCATTTTTTTCCAATAAAAAAGTTGTTTAACTCTATGTAGTGTAGCTTGCATTCCAGAATGACCAACTAAGCCACTGCTATGATATATATGGAAAAATTTTCTTTTCAGTTCCCTGTCATTGCCCACTACTAACTTATTTTTTCTTGTGAGTATTTCCCTATGCCATTTATACCTGTGTCTCCTGCCATTGTTTGCCACCAAATCAACAATAACTCTTTGGACATTGTCATCTTGGTCCCAACTATCTTTGATTTCTTGTAATAAGTTTGAGCTTACTGAAGATATGCTCCATAATGTGTGTGCTTGTCCTTGAAATTTTCTAAACAAAGCATCAGCAACTATGTTCTCCTGGCCACTCTTGTATTGAATGGTAAAGTCATAACTAAGGAGTTTCACCAACCACTTTTCTTGGCTAGGTGTAGAAATTCTTTGTTCCATCAAATGTTTTAAGCTTTTATGATCTGTCTTGATAATGAAGTGCCTTCCTACCAAATAAGGTCTCCACCTCTGAACAACAACTACAATAGCCATCATTTCTTTGTCATAAACAGAGAGAGCTAAGTTTTTCTGGCATAAACACTTGCTCATGAAAGCCAATGGCCTTCCCTTCTGCATCAACACCGCCCCAATTCCCCTTCCACAAGCACAACGGAAGAATTCCAAAAAAAGCTCGTAAGGAGAGTCCAGTGTGAACCTAAAGATCAAGCTAATAGAAGGCCTCGCAAGTCACCTAATGGGATAACCTGCAGGAGAGCTAGTGGATGACTGGATAAGAGGGTTGAAGTCATAGCTGACAAAAGGATAAGGGTGGATCAGAACAAATCTCAACTAATATCCCCTAAAAGAGAGGGGATGATACCCATATCCCCCCATTATTGCTAAAAATCAGCCAACAACCCCCGGAAGAAGGAGAAACCGGCTATGAAGTCATTTAAATAGAAAAAAATCCATTTTCTGGTAGAGACATTCACATTATTCACTTTTGATAAAAAAAAACTTACACATTTTGTACTTCTGCTCAAGAACATGTTCATTATAAATACGAAATGTTCAACTTTTACAATTTCTTGATGTAAATTTTGAACCATATCATTTTAAAGATATCTTTGATGACTATAGCATAGGAAGTGCGTACAAGACAAGAAAACGAATATGCTATTTTTATCTCAATTGGAGAACGTATAAAGCCATAAACCACGAGATAGTTTGCAGGAAGTTGCACACGCAATTCGCCGTTTCTTGCATTTCAAAATGGCTGAAGGTAAGGAAAAGGATTGCTAAGATAAAGAGAGGTGGCCAAGAAGATCGTAAGTACTTGGCCAGTATAAATTGTGCAATAAAGAATGTATTTTGAGTGTATTTTCATTTTTTGAATCACCAGAAAATGAAAATACACACTCCAAGGCAAATTTTACAGGAAATACTCAAATTTTAAATCGTACTACACATTCTCTTATATAACTACTCATCGTTTCATCACTTCAATCACTTCATTTTCTCTTTTCATTAATTACATAATTCAACTATCCAACATATTCTCTTTTTTACTTTATCATAAATAAAATATTATTTTAATTTTTTCTCTTATCATCATTACATATATAACTAATTCAATCAACTTTATATCACATCTACACAATTTGCAAACATTTCTCAAAAACACATCCAAACAAACAAAAATAATTAATATTTTCACACGGATTTCTATAATACACATTCTCCAATAAAAACTCAAAATTTATTTTCGAAAACACAACCATACAGAGCCTATATGTTTTTCCTTTTCTGGCCAAAAATAATTCTTTGGATTTTCTATTGCTTAATCATCATGGGGTCTCTCTTCATCAGTTATGAATTTTAAAATCCACCGCCCCCTCAATTTTTATTTTATCCAATTTGCACATGTAAAAAATTTGATTTTGCCCCCCTCAAAAATTGCAAACTTAATTTACATCTCTAATAAACTAAAGAATAACCCATATATATGGTAATTTGTAAAGTAGCTAGTCCACTTTTAAACTCAAATGGAATACAATTATATATTCCGGCCCATATATCCAAATATCAAGCTAAATTGTAGTTCCACTTTTGTATATATCCACCATTCACAACAGTCCAATAAATTTGACTTAGGAGTTATAACTTTAAACTTTTCCTTTAATTTTCCCCTCCAAACATACTTTTAGGCTTTTTATATTTTGTTTTATTTAATATTAGGACCATTTTCTATTTTAGTTTTAAAACTATATTTTATTTAATTAGTTACAAAAAATGTATCAAATATTATTTCTATGTGGTTCGGCAATTGCCTACGTCCACGGGAGAGGATAAGAGAATTTCACTATTAACAAAAAAGGTATAAAGTACAAAGTATATCAAAAGTGTTCTTACTAAACCTAATCCTCAATTTTTTCGCATATATATAGCGTGCCGTACCACGGGGGGGCTCCCAACAATCCTTTGCTACCGGATAAATGAAACTCACAAAAATCTCACCCCTCCCCCCCTCACCATAATTCCTGGCTCCGTTCCTGAACGGAGTCTAACTTTGTGGGGACACTGAGGCCTCAAAATATTAGAGATCTTGACTTCTACAGTTCAACTCACACTAATAGCATGTGGGTCTTTCTCTACTTTATTGTGTTTTGTTAGAGTTTATATTCATGATATGTATCATGTGACCAATTTATTAAAAAAATCAAGTGATATCATGTTTAGCTTAAATGATGTTCCAAAGTTTAGACTATGTTTGGTTATGTTTTGGGATGGTATTTTGGTGAGAATTATTGGTGAAAAATTTATGGGGATACGTGCAATTTTGATGGGATTATGTTTGGTTATATTTTGAGAGTTGGTTTTTTAGTGATTTTTTGGTGAGATAGTGTTTGGTTTTGTTTTCAAAGGGAACATAAATTACTGTAACTGTCAAATCATGTAAGGTTTTGTCTGTCAATAATTAAAAATTATAATATAATATTGAGATTGTAATAATTATTATATAGATAAATACATATGTATATATGCAAGTAATAGTAGTGTATATATATAAGTAATAGTAGTTGATATATATATCAACAATAGAAAAAATTATATTTAATTACAAAATTATATTTAATTTACAAAAATTTAAAAAAAAAAAAAGAAAATCGAAGACGGCATTTCAAATGTCATCTTCAAATTTCTTTTTTTTTTATTTATAAACAATGAAGACGACATCACTATTCATTTTTATTTTTTTAATTATGAAGACGACATTTTTTATGTCTTCTTCTAATTATATAAATATATATATATATATATGTAGAAAAAATTATATTTAATTTACGAAAAAAAAGAAAAGAAAATTGAAGACGACATTTTAAATGTCGTCTTCAATTTCCTTTTTTTAATTTATGAATTCGTCTTCTAATTACATAAAAAAAATTATATATATATAGAAAAAATTATATTTAATTTACGTAATTAAAAAAAATTGAAGACGACACATTTTTTTTTATTTGTGAAGACAACATTTTATATGTCTTCTTCTAATTATAAGATTTTGTATTCAAGCGTGTGTGTGTGTGTGTGTGTGTGAGAGAGAGAGAGAGAGAGAGAGAGAGAGAGAGAGTGACAGAGTGAGAGAAAGAGCGGAGAGAGAGTGTGTCAGATTTGGTGAGGGAGAGAACGTGAGAGAGTGAGAGAAAAAGAGGAGAGAGAGTGTATAGGGAGCACAATCATTATTCTTTTTTTGGACCAAATATTGACAACTGTTTTGGTCAAAAATTGTCTAATCCAAACATAAGTGGGCCAAAAATTCGAACGAAAATGGGCTTGAAAACGTAACCAAACATAGCCTTAATGTATTACTTCAAGTATCTGTTGGAAAGATTTCTAGTTGATCATAATTACATCTTCCTTAAGAAGGAAAAGAGTAGCTCAAACTCTAATTTTTTTTTCTTTCTTTAAAGGTAGTCTAAAAAAGTGGCAAAACAAATCTTCTAAAAGTGTCCAAATTTTGGATTTGGACACTTTGATGTTGATAGGACTTGGATTTGGGACCAGATGAAAAATTATATATAAATTAGCATATATGTATGTTAACTCATGCAGTTAAATTTCCTATAAAATATTGAGGAACATGACATACTTAATAGTCGTCGTACATGTTGAAGAAGGCAACAACAAATTGAAAGATGGAAACAAATCAGCCAATATACATACATACTTCTAGCCATGTTGAACAAGACGATTAGCATGCATGGCTGGAGGATTTGAGTTGGCTGATTTGTTTCCACCTTTCAAATTGTTGCTTGTTAGTTTGAACAAATACAAGTTGTTGAGAATGCGTTGTAAGCTCGATGCTATTCGTAGAGGAACATAAATTGAAGCATATATAGTGGTAAGTTTGGAGGTGAAGGTATTGTCGATGTTCTGCTAATTAAGATGAGAAAAAAATGAAGAACTCTTATTTTTTTAAAATAATTTTTGGTAAGAAAGATTTGTTGAAAAGATATTATATAATCTAACAAGATTCAGTATTTTAATTTTTAACTTATGATGATTGTAGTGTTGTGCTATGTGTATAGGACATCTTCTCAGGTGAAACCGAAACATCATGTACTACAATTGATTGGGCAATGGCCAAACTCACAAGAAATCCTCGAGTAATGGCAAAGGTGCAAGATGAAGTGAGAGAAGTTTGTAAGGGCAGGTCAAACCTTCTGTAACACTTCCTACAGCACACAAAGATGTGTGATAATTGTATACACAATTGATTAGAATGTGAAAAAAAAAATTCAGATTTTTCCCCACAACAAAAGTTTTTCTCTCTCAACATCCTAATCATTCGAGTATACATTTGTTACATATATGTGCGTGTTACAGGAAGTAATACACAATAATATTACAGGAGATTGAACTAACGAGGCACGATGATTTACTATCTCAAGAAAGAAAGGTCTTTTCTTGGTTCTACAACCATCCGAAGAAGATCAAGGTCTCAAATCTTGGTATTGGTATAGATATCGCGGTAGTAAATTTACAGAAATTTCAATGGAAATTTTGGAAATATTCTAAATTTCGATTTTAAAGAAATCATGAAAATTTATCGAAATATTTGGGAAATTAACAATTAAACTTTGAGTAACTTTAATTATTATCTTTCACATTAATAGTATTCTAAATTCTAATAGATAGTGAGTCTTATTAAGTGATATGACTAAAACTTGCTACGAAAAATATGATATGATAGTAAAATAATATTTTTCTTTTTGGAAACTTGATAGCAAGAGATATGTGTATGCTGTGGGTAAAGGATTGGTGGCTGTGCACCAATTTTAAATTTAATTTTTAAATCTTAAATATTTAAAAATAAAAAAGTATTTATTATAGATTTCAGAAAATTTCGAGTTTCAATGGAAATTTCGAATTTCGGTGAATATTCTGTAAATAGTTTGATATTATTTTTAAATTTTAAGAAATTTAGAGTTTCGATGAGAATTTCGAGAAATTTCAGATTTGGTAGATATTTTGCAAAATTGGATTGAAAATGAGATCCCGCTTAGGCACCTCGGAAATCTAAAATTTCGGGATATCGAGTGAAATTTAAGACCACGCTGACGATCAAAACTAATAAATCTTCCCTGGCCGGAGATAGTTAAATCTCGCTGAATCCAATTGTTATTATGTTCAATTTTGATTAATTTACTTTTTAATATGATAAAAGAAATGTTTGTGTTTCATTTCTCTTCCATTATTTTGCACCTTTTATTTTGTAATTCTGGCACTCTTGCCTTTAATCACGAGAGCTAATGCCTAGTGAACTAAGATTAAAATGAAAAAATCTACTCTAGATTCTATCTATGCAAATTCAAATGTAATTCTCAACAAAAGTAAATTGTACTTGTAACGTGGTTAATTATTAAGAAAAAAAAGGTGAATTGCTCTGAGATTTGATCAAATCAAACTTGAGGTAGAATTTCTCAATTAAAACTGACATATAGTATAGTTTGGGAAATATACTATTACCTTTTTTTAAGGTGTTATAGGGGTAATAGATAGTACAAAGCCAATCCTACAAGTAGAATATGTTGTAGTTATTGAAGGCATCACAAAATAAAATAATTCTAGCACGCTTTCGATTCGGTCGTACCCATATTTTACTAGGTGGGTGAATTACAGTTATCTTATGATTGATCACTCTTTTTGTGAAATTATCGAGCCTAGACCAAACTAGAATTTTCGAACAAAATAGATAAAAGTTCGATCACAAAGCCCAATTGCTTATCAATAAAAAAAAAATCACTAAGCCCAAAACTTAGCTGCCTTTGGCCCAACGAATGCCCTAGAACCCGTCTTATTACTCTTCTGCTCTATCCCATACAATTACTTACAATTTCACAAACGTCCATATATGTATATACTAATGTGTAACTCGTGCTACGCACGGTCTAAGTCAATTTAAATATAACTTTAGAAAGGTGATATAAATTGGTTTAGATTTGAGTTGAGTTGAATGTACATTTTTGTTTTGTTTTTTTTGTTTTTTTTTTGGGAAACAAAAACGAAGATTCTTTTCAGAAATACATGTGTGCATCACAAATACAAAAAAGTGAAAAGCAACATTTTCATTACCATTGTGCATTACAAATGATTATAAACTCATTAATATAACAAAAACAATATTATCAATATATAGAGAAATTGCAAATATAGAATAAAAATATCTGTAAAGTCTCTAAGCAACTAATATAATCCAACAACCTTTGTGAAGTCCTAGATAATATAATCACACTTTTTTAAGTTAAGCCTGCAAAATGCAAAGAAAAAAAATTATGTGTCACCTATTGTTTAGGGAATAGAATGATTTCAAATTTATAAAGACACAACAATTTTTAATTAATTAAGGAGAAGAGATTGCTAAACTTTACAAATTACTAAAATGGTAAAATTCAATACAATATCATATTTGTGTCATCTATTTCATCTTTTTTGTTTTAATTATCCATATTCTTCATTTGTTAATGTTTCGTTCATCACAAATGAAGTTTAACTTTTTTTCTTACAAAGCTACCCAATAGATTTATCAAAAAAATGCTAGAACATATGGAAAGAGATATACAATAAAGATACATAAAATATATACTAATTGTCATAAGAATTATATGGCTAACAGATTCAATGGGGTGGAAATTGCACAAGGATGCGAAGTGCTCACTAACTTGTCTCGCCGCCTCACTATGCATGAGAAGATGATTTGTAGATTCACAACTACGGTTCCTACAACAAACGCACTGTGACACAATAGGAATCCCTCTTTTTTGCATGTTACAATCCACCGGAAGCCAATTGTGCAACAATCTCCAAGCAAAAATTAACATCGATGGTCTCAGATATTTATCCCATAAATCCCGATACAGAGGGATCGAATCACCCTCATCTCTCAACAACTTCCATGCCGACTTCACACAGAACTTCCCCGTTATCGTGCCACACCAAATCATCTCATCCGACCCACTAATATCAATCGGGATATCAACCACCCGTTGCACCAACTCCTCCGACAAAACACTTGCCAAAGCCTCCTCGTCCCATCCCCCTTCATTAAAAAAATCATGAACCATATCCAACGTATTGTGGGGGTCTGGAGCAAGAGAATGAAGTGAACCATCTCCTAACCATTTATCGAACCAAAATGACACCGCCCCATTTCCAAATTTCCAGCCAATATGCGAATCAACTTTATCACAGATTTTTCCAAGACGTTTCCATATCATAGAAGAATTGATATGAACAAGAGCAAAAAGAGGATGAGAATATTTATAATATTTTTCCAGCAAATGGAACTTCCTTCTCTGAACTTCCACCAAAGTTTAGCACTAAACGCATCAATCGTCTTAGTTAAGCTGCGTATGCCAAGTCCCCCTTTTTCTTTTGGAGAGCATTTTTTTTCCCATGCAGTCCAGTGAGTTTTGTTTTTATCCCCGAAAGATCCCGAAAAAAATCTATTAAATAATTGTTCAAGCCGTTGAGTTACATTTTTTGGAGGATCGAGTGTCTGTAAAATATATAAAGGCATCGAGACCAAAACATTTTGAATAAGTGTTAAACGCCCTCCAAATGAAAGAAGAGCTTTTTCCCAACCCCCTATCCTTGCAACAACTTTGCTTATGATTGACTCAAAAATAGATCGCTTCTTATGCCCTTTGAAAATCGGAGCTCCCAGCCTGCACACATCCGTAATCTCATGGATTTTTCTAATACGAGCGATTGATGTATTTTTTCCCACAATAAATGTTGACTTGTCTCTATTTATTAGCTACCCCGAAACTTGTTCATAATACCGAAGAAAATCACTCATCCAAACAAGAGCTTCTTTTGCACCCTTTGTAAAAATTAGAATGTCATCAGCGTAAGCCAAGTGGCAATTTGCACCCCGTTTTATACCGCATCTTTTCATTTTCATTAAACAAATAAGCGAGACCCCTAGATAAAAATTCTGCAGCCAAAATGAACAAGGACGGAGATAACGCATCGCCTTGTCGAAGCCCCCTAGTAGATTTGAAAAAGCCCACACTTTTGCCATTTATCAGAATAGAAAACCAACAATTTTCTATAGCTCGCTCAACCCAACCAATCCAAACCTCCGGAAAACCCAATTTACGAAGCATCATGTACAAGAACTGTCATTGAACTCTATCATACGCCTTTGCCATATCCAACTTTAACATCATATTTACACCCCCTTTCGATCTGTTAATCTCATTACATAACTCTTGCGCCAACAACATACTATCCATAATATTTCGCCCTTTAATAAAGTTCGTCTGATAAGGAGATACAATACCATTAAAAATCGAACCCAACCTGTTCGCCATGATTTTAGTGATTAACTTATTGCTCACGTTGCATAATTACTTTAATATTACTATAAAGAACACTAATTACGTATTGAAAAGTATAAAGCTGAATCTTTATTGAATTCATTAACTAAACTGAAGATTACATCACTAAGCTATTTATAGAAGCTTAACTAACAAACTTAACTAACTAAGCTGCGTATTAGGAAAGCTAACTAATCCAGCTGTCAAGGTATAACTATCTATGCTGAAAGTACAATAGAGAACAATAAATACATTGAAATTACAGATATAGCCTTCTTAACACTCCCTCTCAAGTTTGGTTCACTTTGAATATGTCAGTGATACCAAACTTGACAAGAAGGTATTTATGTTGATCCTTAGCAAGCCCTTTAGTCAAAAGATCTGCTGGTTGGTCTTGGCTCTTTACATACTCAGTGCAAATCACTCCCTTTTGTATCAAATCCCTTATCATGTGACAATCAACTTCAATATGTTTGGTTCTTTCATGGAATACTGGATTTGTTGCAATACTCATTGCACTCTTGCTGTCACTGTATAACTTCACTGGACTCTTCATGTCTACCTTTAAATCCTTCAACAATCCAATCAACCAAATCACTTCACATGTTGTGTTAGCCATTGATCTGTACTCAGCTTCACAAGATGACCTGGATATAGTCTTTTGTTTCTTTGTTTTCCATGAAACTAATGAATCTCCAAGTTTAATAAAGAACCCTGTCAATGATCTCCTAGTCATAATACATGAAGCCCAATCTGCATCACAGTAGGCTATTAATTCCAGTTTGCTCTTTCTTGATAAGAAAATTCCAGTTCCAGGAGTTCCCTTCAAATATTTCAGGATTCTAGTTGTTGCCTGCATGTGAGAGTGTTTAGGCCTATGCATAAACTGAGTAAGTAGTTGCACTGCATAACAAATATCTGGCCTTGTCATCCCTAAGCATATCAATTTTCCCACCAATCTCTGATATTCAGTAATATTTTCAATAAGTTCATCATCATGTTTAGTGCCTGTACCATCATCATATTCCTTGCTTGTTAGTTTCAAATTTTGTTCTATTGGTGTATCCACTGGTTTGCAACCAGTTAGCCCAGCTTCCTTTAAGAGTTCCAATACATACTTTCTTTGGCTCATGTAAATCCCATCCTTGTTTCTAGCAATCTCAATCCCAAGAAAGTACTTTAGTTCTCCAAGATCTTTGATATGAAAATGCTTGTGTAAGTATGATTTCAGTTCCTTAATCATCAAATCATCATCACCAGTAATTATTATATCATCCACATATACCAAGAGAATCACTATCTTTCCATTTGTTGATTTGGTGGAAAGAGAGTAATCCTGCTTGGACTGAAGATATCCAGCCTTGACTAGAGCATCGGTGAATTTGTTATTCCATTGTCTAGAGGCTTGCTTTAAACCATACAGAGACTTTAGCAATCTGCAGACCTTATGCTCCCCCTGATTGCTAAAGCCATCAGGAACAGACATATATACCTACTCTTCCAAGTCACCTTGAAGAAATGCATTAGTTACATCTAGTTGATACAATGACCAGTTATGGATAGTAGCAAGAGCTAATACAGTTCTAACAGTGACAATTTTAACCACAGGAGAGAAGGTTTCATGATAATCCAAACCCTCTTTTTGGGTATAGCCTTTAGCAACTAACCTTGCTTTAAATCTATCTAGAGAACCATCAGCTTTAAGCTTCACCTTATACACCCATTTACAGCCAATGGCTTGTTTTCCAGGGGGCAGATCAATCATAATCCAAGTGTTATTTCTCTCAAAAGCTTGAATTTCAGCTTGCATTGCATCCTGCCATCTATCATCTAAAATTACCTCTTGGTAACAACTAGGCTTAGTATAAGTATCCAAGGAACATATAATCTTGATAGTTATGAGAAAGATGTGGGTAAGACAAATGAGAAGAGTGAGGATGAACAACACAATGAGATTGAGGTAGAGTTGGACAAATGTAGTCCTTTGTCCAGTGAGGTTTGGAAGGGAGTCTATGTGATCTTCTTGGAGCATAGTGATAATATCAGGAGAAGGAGTAGATAAGGATGGAGGATAGCTACTAGGAGAAGATGACTTATGAGAGGAGAAAGTATATGGAGCAATAAAGTCAAAATAGAAGGAGTGAGTCATCTGTGAGGAGAGAATCAGAATGAGTGGGATATGAAAATGGAGAAAGGAAAGATTGATTCATGAAATATTACATCTCTAGAGATAAAGAAGGACTTAGTAGCAATATCAAGGATTTTATAACCCTTTTGTGTGAGAGAATATCCCATAAGGATACAAGGTTTGGACCTAGGTGAAAATTTGTCAGATTGAGGAAGAATTTTTGCATAACAAAGACAACCAAATATTTTGATATGAGAGATGACAGGTGGTCTTTGGAACAAGATTTCAAAAGGGGTTTTGCCTTGAAGAATGGAAGAAGGGGTTCTGTTTATGAGATAGACAGCAGCATGAATACATTCTCCCCAATACTGGATAGGAGTGTGAGATTGAAACATTAAAGCCCTAGCCACATTTAGAATATGTCTATGTTTTCTCTCAACTAGGCCATTTTGTTGAGGTGTATAGGTGGTGGAGCTTTGGTATATTATCCCTTTGCTTTGAAAGAATACTGTGCATGATGATTTGAAAAAATCCAAGGCATTATCTGTTCTAGTAATTTTGATTGGTGTGGAGAATTGAGTGGTGACATATAAATGAAATCTTTGTAAGATAAAGAGAATATCTGATTTATGTTGCATCAAGAATACCCATGTGGCTCTAAAATTATCATCCACAATGGTGAGAAAGAATTTGTCATTAGAATGAGGGGCAACTTTAAATAGTCCCCAAATATCCATGTGTACTAACTCAAATAAAGAAGTAGTGAAGTGAGTTCTATGGGGAAATGATGATCTTGGATGTTTAGCTTGTGGACATATTGCACAGTGAGTGGGAGTGTTTGTAAGAAATTTTCCAATATAGGGTAAATGTTGTAATCTATGTGGCCCATTCTCATATGCCATAATTGTGAATCCATAGAAGTTGTGCAACTAATTGCATCGGTGTTACAAGACATTGTTTGTAAAGAAGCTTTATTACAATGAGATGAAGAAAAAGAGTTCTGGAAAAAAGTAGAATTACATTGATGTAAAACTGAAGATAAAGAATCAATGACTTAAAGATCACAAGTGGTAGCCAATGGATCAAGGATGTAGAGGCTGTTTTTAACTCTACCAATCCCCTTGATCTTCCCACTCCATAGGTCCTGAAAGACACAGAAATTGGGATACAAAGCAACAAAACAATTGTTGTCTTGTGAGAACTTGGAAACAGATAGAAGATTGAACTGGAAATTGGGAACAAATAGCACATTTTGAAGGGAAATATCAAAATTAAGCTTAACAGTTCCAATTTTACTAACTGAGGCCATGTTACCAGTAGGTAATTTCACAGAGGTAAATGAAGGTGCATTATGTGCAGAAGAATCAAGCATCTCAAGATTATAACATATATGTTGGTTTGCTCCACTATCAATTATCCATTCAGTAGCATATGTATTTGCCAAGAAAACCATATACTCACCAACAGTACCTGATTGTGTGGTAGTGGTGGTGGCATAGTTCACTTCTGCAGGTTGTTTACTTGTGGAGTGAGAGCTCAAACCAGTAGAGTTCAAGAGCTGCATAAGCTGCTGATATTGAAGAGGAGTAATAGTTGTTGTCTGATGCATATGTGATGTAGAGGGATTAGAGACCATCTGAGTTTGGTTAACACCAATATTAGTGCATGAATTCAGTGATTCAGCTCCTTGGTTTTCATCTTGAATGATGACTTGGTTAGCATTGTAATTCCTTCCATTTCCTCTGTATTGCCCTTGTCTTCCTCTCCCTCTATGTTGTCCACCTCCTCTATTTGGATATCGAATAATTTTGTAGCAAGAGTCTTTAGAATGGCCAGTAATGCCACAGTTATCATACACAACACTAGACCTTTTGTTCTTGTTTACATTAGGTGTATTGTTTGAGTACAAACCAATGGCTGTTTCAGGATGAGAAATTGGATTTTGAATTGTTCTTTGTGATTCCTCATTGCATACCATTGAATATGCCTGCTTATGGCTAGGAGGTGGCACCATCATTAAAATTTGGGATCTCAATGCAACATAAGAATCATTTAAACCCATGAGAAATTGCATCAACTTATGCTCATGATTATCATCTGAATATGCTTTAGATGCAACACATTCACAGTTAGGTATATTCAATAAGGAATCATATTCTTCCCACATTTGTCTTAACCTAGTGTAATAAATTGTAATGGAATTGGCACCCTGAGTATGAGAATTGATCTCTCTAAACAAAGCAAATATCCTTGCACGATTTTTCTTACTGAACTGTTCATACAGGTCACTCCACGCATCAGCAGCAGTTTCACAGTATACAAGACCATTATAAATATCTTTACTTACGCATTTTAAAATACAAGATAGTACAAGAGCATTGCAGTTCTCCCATTGCTCCAGAAGTGGAGAATCTGTTTCAGGCCTCTGGCAGGTGCCATTGATGAAGCCAATCTTGCTTTTACAGCTCAAGGCCAATCTCATCGCTTTGCTCCAAACTCCATAATTCTCGGATCCTCGCAACTCATGAGGAACTAGATGCAAATTCGGCACATCCGAAGGGTGTACATACAGCGGATCGTTTGTATCTATAGGTGTATTCATCATATGATCAATTGATTGATCAATATTCAGTCTGAAAACGTGAATCTGATTGGAAAAGGATGAAGAAAAAAAACGGAGATTGAAATTGTGCTGGAATTTCAATCGAGAAAAAATGAATTCGATTTTAGGTTAAAGAAATCGAATGAATCGATGAAAAAGATTCAGAGGAATCGAACGAATGAAGATGATGATTCAGAAAGCATAAACCCTAGCTCTGATACCATATTGAAAAGTATAAAGCTGAATCTTCATTGAATTCATTAACTAACCTGAAGATTACATCACTAAGCTATTTATAGAAGCTTAACTAACTAAGCTGCGTATAAGGAAAGCTAACTAATCCAGCTGTCAAGGTATAACTATCTATGCTGAAAGTACAATGGAGAACAATAAATACATTGAAATTACAGAAATAGCCTTCTTAACATTATGAAATAACAATTGTTTTAACATGTTTCGTACTGAAATTTTAGCGATAATTTTACCGAGCACAATCACCGTGCCTTGCGCGGTGACCCACATACTAGTATATATACACACACAAAAAGTCGCATTTCCAGACCTTTTGAAATATAACAAGCACCACAGCAATTAATAAGAAGAGAAAAGAAATTACTGATAAGAGAACATTCCAGAGTGAGAGATTGAGAGAGAAATCTAATGGCGTCGGCTATAACGAAATGGCTCGTCGATCCAAATCGCAACCCCCTCGCCGCTCTTCACATGAAAACAATATCCAATCGCCTCCGTAAATACGGTACTTATTTCATACAAATTTGATATATATATATATAGATGTGTGTGTGTGTGTGTGTATTGTCGGGGATGTATTAATTGACGAATTTTGATGATTTCGTTTCGTTGTGATATGTGAATTTAGGGCTTCGATATGACGATTTGTACGACCCGATGTACGATCTGGATGTGAAGGAGGCGCTGAATCGGCTGCCAAGAGAGATTGTGGATGCGAGGAATCAGCGTCTAAAGCGAGCCATGGACCTCTCCATGAAGCATGAATACCTTCCAGAGGATCTCCAGGTATCCACTGAATTTTAATGCGCCTGTTTTTAGATTTTTTAGGATTTATATTGTGTATCGGAAAATTAGGGTAATTTAAAGCAACTTATATATATGGATGTGTTTGGGGATTTTAGGTATTGGTATTGGTCTTTTGTGTGAATTTGAGGTTTGTTGATGATTTCCTCTGTTTGTATTCGTCTGGGCTTAGTGTATTATTTTCAAATGCAGCTTCATTTTGTAGATTAAATGCTATATGCAAAATCACATGAGTTGAGACTTGAGATATTCATTTTGATTGGGTTTTATATTATATAAACAAAACATATATCATACATTTATAATTTTTTATTATTTTGTAACGTATTATATAATTATGACATTACTGGTGACCACAGTGACCCTTGACCGGGTCAATTTTCCTGTTCGATGAACGGTCCGGGTTTCAGGTTTCAAGTTTATTTTAAATCGGAGTTGTTGTGAAAATTGAGATGGGATGTTACCATGCTATGCAAATTATGCAATAAGGCTTATTCATTTTGCTTTCAATTTTCTTGTTTTAATATGTTTCAAATGGTTGCTTTTCTTAGAGAGAGGTGTCTGTGCTGCTTTTAATTGCTATTAGTTCCTTCCTCGACGCAAAATCACTGTAATTTCGCCACTTTGCTGAATCTGTTCTCGTGCCTGTGATTTTAGATTGATCAGCTTGGTAGTGGCTACTAGTACTTATCAATGCTGTTGTTTTCTGTAGCATTATTTGCTTTGCTGTATTTACTCATTGCACTTGTGGTATCTTTTCTAGTTAACTAATGGAATACAAGTTCAAATGGCTTTTTTCTTGTCACGGGCTTCATTCCTAACTGGAAATTTTGTCTGTGTCCTGTCCAGGGATGGGGTAGTGTGGTTTCCTTTGAAAGTAAATTTTGCGGATAACATCTGTTTTGTGGCTTAAATAATACAAACATTAAATCCTACTAATTTTGCGCTTGCCCTTAGCTGAATGTTTTGACTAGATTCTTTCACAGTTAAGAATTTCACTGAAACCTTTTATGCTTTAGGAATCCTTTCTTTTATTTTTGAGGGTTTGTTCATTAATGTTGCCACTATTAACTGTCATGTTTTCTTCTTTTGTGGAATTATTCTCAAAATTCTATTTTCTTTAGAATTCAAGAAGAATTAATTTGATCTCCATTTGGTGTAATGAGCTCAACGTTAGGCTCAATTTATAGGTGGAGGGGTGGAACTTTTAGGGTTTTTTTAAATATTACTGGGGGCCAAAATGTCCAAGACTTGAGTTTTCTGGAAAAGAAGCAGCAGCCACGTGCAGCCACATTTAGCGCCTACTTGGCTGCCCATTTGGTGAGCGCACCTGTGGCGCCCGTTTAATTTTAAGAAAGAGTTGATTTTGCTCACGTAATGTTGAAGGGGATAGCTGTCCTTTCTTCTTTTGCTTGAATTTATCTAGAGTTCCAATCATTGGTCACCTTATGAATCGGTTCTTGATCTCTTGTCAGAATTACAATTGTTGTCACAAATTTATATTAGCTGCTAAGTTTTTTAAGATTTCTGTTGAATATTTACAATGGTTAGTTAGCTTGTCGAATTTCTATTCATCCTCACGATTACGCACAAATATTTTGTGAGAAAGTAGCCAACCGTGAGCGGTAAAGAAGGTTGTTTTATCTAACATTGCATCTGTTCTTGCATGCAATCTTATTAGCCCATTTTAAGTTATTTTCTTGCATCTAATCTTTATTAGCCCATTTAAGATATGTGTGCAGATGCTAGTTGTAACTTGTATCTCAATATCAGCTCCCCATCTTGTTCCCACATTGTTGCAGTTGATGCTTTTCCACACTTCTCTAAACACTTGTTTCTCATTTTATTTGCCTTGTTGTATAGCTTTCGTGTATGTTATTGACCATGCGGCTAATTTTCTCGTTGTTTTTTCTTTCACAGGCTATGCAGACACCATTTAGGAGCTATCTTCAGGAGATGTTAACTCTGGTGGGTGCCTATATTATTCCATTATGATCCTTGGAGTTGAATATTTAAAAAAGTATTGTGATGCATTTTCACTTTTCTGACGGTGTTATTGGGAAAATAGTGTCCGTATATATTAACTTCTCACTAGTATTCATGAATACATGTCGGCCCTGGCAACAGTTTGATTTGCCACATGATATTTTCTTTTCGTTTTATCATTTTGACATAGAAATTTGACCTATGTGTATGATGTGACTGCAGATTAAGAGGGAGAATGCTGAACGTGAAGCGCTTGGTGCTTTGCCTCTTTATCAGCGCACCCTTCCCTGATTGGACTGGATCTCTTATGACTGAATAAGGACCTGTGTTATCATAGTTCTCCTCCGAGAATGATTTATGTCGTGATGTCTGAATTTTGTAGTATGTTGATATCTAATGAACAATGGGCTTTTTCTTATTGTTCCGGTTGTCTCGTCAGGTTATTGATATATATAATGATGAGTTTACATGCAAGGATTGAATGGTGCTATCTAGTAGTTGCGTCTCTTCATGAATGGTGCTATCTAGTAGTTGCGTCTCTTCATGAATTGTTCATCGGGTTGTACTCCTAAAGAGTTATATAGGATTTAAATGGATTGTTCTGGTTTACTGGTTTAGTTATGTCTTGAGTTGTGTTGGCGCTTTGTGTGTAGAAATATTGTAATAGTAGTGTGATTGTCCGTTGTTTGTGCTTAAATACATTTGTGGTCAAAAATAGCATTCATGTGAAAGTAAGAAACAAAATTTTATATTTTTGAAGTTCATTTAGTTACCTATTTTCCGATAATCAAAAGACAAGCTCTTTGATCTAGATCACATAATCCTCCATATAGGGTTAATGCTCCAGCATTCCGAGTTCGCTCGTAAGCTCTGAGCTTGAGAACTTCGCTTTATGATGGTCTTAAAATTCTTAATTCGAACTAAAATTTCTGAATCACATTTGACGAAATAAGAATAATTTTTCACTTATAATATTTTATATGGATTCAGTGAAAATTGTTTTAGTAGTCAAAATAAGTAAAAGATTTGCCCTCAAAACAAAAAAGATTGAAACAAATATAGATTTTGTAAAAAATCAATACCTATAACTCGTAATGCTGAATTTGAGTCCTTGATGTCCTTTCCGATCAAGAGTTGGGACCTAAAACTAATATTATTTTAATAATTTTTCATCATATATTATATTTTTTATGCATGCTAAAAATTAAAAAAAAAACAATCACATCATCTTATTTTTTAAATTCAAGTTAACAAATACTTATTTTAATATGAGATAATTTTATCAAAATAATATCTAAAGATAATTTGGCTGAACAATTTATAAAACATATGATATATATGACAAGCGAAACTTTAAAATATATATTTATATTATATACGCTCTATGGCCTCCCACTTACAATTTTTTTCAAATTTTGTCGCTCTACGCTCCCACTCCGCTCTATGTGACTTAGTCTTGGACCAGTCATATCAGATTAGAGAATCAAAAAATGTCCAATTTTAGTGGGTGATACTTGGTGGTTATAGGGAATTTAACTCTCGGGAAATATTTATTACACACAGTGTTGAAATATATATTTATTTTGTATTAATACTTTGTGTGGTGGATAATTTTTTAGAGTTGAACTCCAGGAGCTACTAAATATCATCCCATTTTAGTTTCCCTTACAATGTCCCTGGCAGATTCATCAAACACTAGATATTTGCATAAACGTCGGACAAAAAACTTTTGTGTAAAGGTGTCAAGGAGGCCTTTTTGAAGGCCTTGGCCAATTAGAGGCCTGCCATCTTGACGCCTTGGCCTCTAACGGGCCAGGTTCAAAAAGGCCTTGGGCCAGGTTGGGCTGATCTATTTAGGGCCCTGATCTGTTTAAGGCTTGACTAGAAAGCTGTTTTTTTGGGACTCGATTCCTTCGTCTTAAGTAAAGTTCAATTCACTTTTTCAATTCGGAGAAGAGTGATTCGGAAGCAAGCAACTTCTAAGCTTCAGCCTCAGCCTCAGCCTCAGCCTCAGAAAGATTCCCCACCTTAACCTTACCGAGAGGTGGAGGAAGAGGATTTGTGCAAGTGACCGAGGGGAAGGACGAGGGAAAGAAGCTTCTACTATTGCTATGACTGGCGAGCAAAGAAGGACGAAGTTTCAAACGGCCAACAATTGCTGGCCACTAGTGATAATTCAAACGAGTGTGCAACGGCTATGGTCATTGCCATTACACACTTGTCAATTTTTTTTGTTATTTATTTTTTAGATATTTTATATCTATAAATACCACCAACCTCTTCGCTTAATTTCACACCAAAAGTTTTGAGTATAGGGCTATCGTTGCAAGTTTAGCAAACATATCCATTACCAGATCAATCTCTCAATAGTAAAAACTGATCCTAACCGTTTAAAAGTAGGTCAATTTTATCGAGCACATTTCATTTGTTAAGTCAGATACTTTGTACGCCAAAGCGCTGACAAGGGCATATTGGTCATTTCTTTCTATATTTTTCTTTTTCTTTTTCTTTTTCTTTGTAGGGAAAAATGATGGCAAATATATCACGAGAGCGAATTAGATTGGTAGCAATAATCTTCTCATTTCCCTCCTATGGTTATTACTTAACTGTTTGATTCTAGGAAAATGTTAGGGAAATAAAAAGAAAACGCAAAGAAATCATTTTCTTTTCCTCACCCTTTTCCCTTAATAAATGGCGAGGAGAAAATATTTTCTCAAATTAGTATTACATTTTATCTCCTATTTTCTTTTCTTTCTCATTTTCTCTAACAACCAAATAATGAAAAATGGCTTTCCTCATGCTTTTTGTTTCTTTTCCTACCAATTTCCTTAAACCAAATAGAGCGTAAATTTTTTTACTCATCATGAATTGTTAAGTAGAAGAAATTACAAATCTCCTACCCCAAATAGTGCTCGGGAGGCTATGGATCGATATTTAATGATTATACACAAAATGTCGTAGATATTATCTTGTATCATTTAACAACTTATAGTAATAACAAGTGACAAATAATGAGCCAAAGATCATATATGTACTAGGAAAAACTGTGGCTGTATTTGAATTCTGAAGATAGAATAAAATTGTGAATTGTCAGCTGGTTGTTACGTTGATGAAGATTTGAAGTATAATGTAGAAGTTGTGGACATTATACATGTGATAGCATGAGGCCTGTCCATACTTCTAATTTAAGGACTGTTTCTTGTAATTATAGATCACCTTCCATCCTGTCTCCTAAGCTTATCATATACAAAAATTACGGAAAATTCAAAGATGGACCATGTTGGTTGAAGCCGGTTTATTTAACACCGTTGGATGCAGTTGATTTAAGTGTATTTTACCGTTATATCTCTGCATCAAATCGGTACTGATTTTATTGAACTCGGTGCATTTCAATATCACACGGATATATATATATGAATTCTCGTAGACTGCCAATTATATATTTGATATGTTATAGTTTTGGGAAATAATAGGTATAGAAAGAGAAAGTGGCTCCCACTGAAATATGATTGTACAATTAATCAATACTAAGATTGTCTCTAACATTATTGGTTGTTAGGACGTCTTTCTCAAATATGAAAAGGGCTATTTTTTTCTTTTGTATGTGAAAAATTATACAAATTTCAACTTTACAACTTTGTTGGCAGTATTTCATCTTTTGTTATTTTCATATTTTGGATCACAATTCACAAAAGAAGGAAATATGAATATTTTGTTGGATATTGGGTGAATATTATGTATGTATGAAAAGTGTGTGAACATCTCTTTTGGGTACGAAATTCGAACACCACAAGTATCGAGGATACTAAATATTATTGGATAATATTATTCTACTCCGGGAGTAGATGAGGTTAGCATTTCGAATTTCTCGATTCGGAATTGAAACGAATGAGAAATTAATTGCTATTGTTGGGTGTTTGAATGTGGATATTCCTCTTTGGATATAAACCATAAGGTGGACCGGACCGAACCTCGGACCACGGACTCGAGCTCGGGTCTGGGTCCGGGATGGGGCTGGTACGCGGGCCGTGGGCCGTGACTGGGCTTGGTGGTCGTTGGGCTAAATATATTCTTTTTGGGCAAAATTTAGAATTAAATTAACTTGGGTCCAGTTAATTATTTTCTTCTTTTGGGCCAATAAGAATTAATTTAGGCTCATTTCTTTTCCAAAAAAATCAGGCAGCCCAGCAGAAGGTTGAATTACATCTGAAACGTTTCATTTGTAAAGCAGTCAGAAATTGAAAGATTTTTGATGCTAAATTTGAAACGTTTGAACTTATAAGTGAAAAATATTTCACTTTAAAAGTGATAAGGGAAAAACATTTCACTTTAAAAATGGTAAGTGAAATGTTTTTCACTTTAAAAGTATAAGAATGTAAAGTTTGTCAATTTGTGTGAGTATATCATGGCTTGATGGTCACTGAATATAATAGTTGTAAGTTCCCAGTGTGACGGTAAAATTTCAATGAAATGAACATTTTGAGATTTTTAAGTTCTCTTTTATTGGGGGTATTTGGAACGTGCTTTATAGGCCTACCCTTCTATTTAGCAAAACATATATGCGTTTTGATTGAACCAAACAAATACGTGAAAAATGAATCCTAGGTACAATATGTGTCAAAAGAGACCCGTAACAAGGTAACGAATTACCATATATGATTAAATAATCAGATGTGGCCGAATTCTTTCTACAATCACCTGTTTTATTAGTAAATACAGTAGATATGAAAATAACAAACGAATTTTAGTTGCAAGGACGTACATACATGTGCAAAAATTGTTGACATTTACCGGCATTAATGTGTGTATATATATATATATATATATAGATATATATATAAGAGTTGTAGTTAATGTAATTATCCCTTTTAAATATATTTAAAAAGGATAATTACACTAACTACCGCTCTTATTTAATATAATTACAGTCCAATCTGCTTTTTGAGCACATAACAAATAATCCTCTCTTTTAATAAAACTTTACAATCGCCACCTTCTGTTAGAAAACTGATGGAGTTTGTTGACATCATCAAAAAATATTTTCTAAATTTCCTATTTTTCCCTTGAGGGGTGAATATAATTTTTTTGTTTTAAAAATGATGTAATTGTAACTTTCAATTTAGTTTTAAATAAATAATTTTATTAGAAACTTGTTAACATCTTGATAATGAAGTGTGAATTCGAATTTAAACCAATTTGAATATTTTTTAAGTAAATGAAAACAAATACCGAGATTTAGTTTATATTAGGAGCAATATCATAATTTAATATAAATAAATCTAAATTAGCAAGTTGCCAAGAAATATCAAACCAATTAGTAAATTAAAATAAGTTGAAAGAAAATAAATATATATATATATAAGGTTATAATAAAAATAAAAAATGTATATTATCGAAAAATATATAAAATAGGAAAAAATTGTAAGAGGGTAGTAAGCAAAATTGAACTAGCTCAAGTTCCATACTTCCATTATTACGTTGGTCGCATAAAATTGAGATTTTATATTTTTACAAAGAATAAACGAAGAACAATTAAAAACCAACATTTTTGGATTGAAATTTATTCAATCTTGAAGCATATGAGTTATTGTTGCCACATGCACACAGCATATGCATATTTATTTGGAGAATTTTCGTAGGCCATTCATATCTATACAGACATGAATCTAAGCACAAGTCGCAATTGCATCTAAGTTCGATTTAAACAATTGAAGTTTGCACGTTCATTATCTTGAGGGGTTGTGGTCCATGAACATTTCCATTTTCTTGAAAAAAAATTATATTTTGCTATAATCGGTAAAATTAATATACATATCCCCAACCTTTTTTAAGGTGATTACACACACACACACACATATACATATATATATATATATATATATTCTCTACATGCCTATGTCCAAGTAGAAATAGCTATATGTTATATTTGAGCAATTTATTATTAATGTTGTTGGAAATAGATAGTACAAAAGTGTGTGACACACGACTTTAGACTACGAAATTCGAATAACAATCGTATTCAAAATACGAAACATTATGAGATAGTATTAATCTTCGTAATGAGTAGATAAGATTTGCACTTCGAATTTCTCGAATCCGATTTTGGACGAATGAGAAATTAAATGACAAAGATTGTTGTTTGAATATGGATGATACATGTTATCTCACATAGTAAATCTAAAAAAGAAGGCATTATGATTTATAAATCAATTTTGTGGGTAAGGGGTTAGTCCCTTGGGTTGAAAAAGTTCTTGGATGGGGTAGGTCTTCCCCTTACCCGCACTGCTGCACACATGTCTGGGGGGCTTGGGCCTGGAGCTTAGGGCCATTTTTTGTTAAAGGAGTAAGGACATAGGGTTGACCCTTGCCTCGATTCAAGATGTATTAACATTTTTTCAAAAATAAATTGATAAACAACAATTTTATCAGTAAAATTTACATAATGACATTCTAGAGGATTGATATCATTTGATGAGGGGCTAAACCTTTGAGGTGAATAAGTTTTTTGGGATGGGGGAAGACCTAGGTTCTATATGTATTCCCCTTACTCGACCATAAGTCCGGGGGACTTGGCCTTGGAGCCTGGTCGGGGCAATTTTTGTTAAGGAGTAAGGAGTTTAAAGACTGAGGGTTGACCCTCGCCTCAATTCAAAATGTATTTACATTTTTTTCAAAAACATATTGATAAACAACAATTTTATCCCTAAAATTTACACAATGACATTTTAGGGGATCAAATACATATCCTAATATGGTCTCAAGTGTTATCATATGATATCGTCTCCCTTCAACAAGTATTTCATCGAAATCTTTTTACTCTAAAAACATTTACATAGTATGCATGCCCCATAAGGAATTACTGAATTAGGTACAATCTTTCATGAACTAAAACAACAATTGAATAAAACTATGAAAATGATGTATGCTTTTCGGTGGATAATATCGTATGGTTCAATATATGAAATGTGTCATGTTGTTCTGTTTTATATTCTGTCTTTTTGATCAAAAAATGTTGGATATTAGTTATGAAAAGTGTGTTAGACACGACTTTTGCATACGAAATTCGAATACCGTAAGTATTCGGGATACGAAATATTATTGGATAATATTAATCTACGTTTCGAGTAGATGAGTTTAGCATTTCGAATTTCTCAAATCGGATTAAAAACGAATGAGAAATTAAGTGCTAAAGTGGGGTGTTTGAAGTGAGTTATCCCACATGGAATATGGATCAAAGTTTGGGATGGTTTATAAACCATTGTCTTGAAACTAAGGGTTGGCCCTTTGGGTCATAAGATTTTTGTTGGCTTTGTGAGGGGGAAGGACCTAGCCATGGTCCGGTCCACCACACGCGCGCCGCCGCCGCCGTCCGTCTGCCCAGACCGGGCCTGGGTCGCGGGTCTTGGGTTTTGGACAAGGATAGGGCTTGAATTGTATTGGGCTTGGGCTTACAATATATTAATTTTATGGAGAAAATTAATTCCACAAAATAAACCTGTTGACCAAAATTGGGTTTGAATAAAATTGTTGACCACTTTTTTATTCAAATCTGAATGGACCTTCTAGAAGATCCAACGTTCGAACGTCGCACCCCTAACGTTGGTCCTGACCGTTGGATTTTTCTGTTACAAGCCAACGTTCGAACGTTGGCAGCAGAAACTGTCCTGCTGTTTCAAGTCAGAATTGAAGGTGATTCAATGCCCCTATTTAATTTTTTCTGATTTTGGAGACTATATAAAGCCCCTTCCAACTGAATGGAAAAACACACCAAGTATTCCATTGCTTACAATTTCTCTCATTCTCATATATTCTCTCTCTCAAGAGTTCTAAGTTGTCTAAAGTTCGGTGGTTCTAAATTCGAAGTGGTCTCGTTTTTAGAACGTATATCGTTGTATCTTGGGACGTTTATTGCATATACCCGTACCACCTAGGCGGGACAATTTAGCGTTAAGGATAGAGGGTTCTCTCTCGCCTCGATATCATTTTTTTTCTCTATTATTATCTGTTTTGATACAATTGTGAAGTTTTGATACAACAAGAAATACATGATTATATATAGTTAGATATGAAATAATAAGAAATGTATTATACACTGAATCATCTAATATTGTCCACGGAGTAAAGTATCGAATAAACGGCCCGCCAATAGTAATTGAAGTTAAGAACATTTAAGGAGATTCACGTGAGACGTACATAAATTAAGGGACATAGAACAGGACTATAGGAGGAAACTGAGAATTGTGCTTGAAATCTGAACCTTTCATTGTCAAATGCAAATCGTCGGCTGTTTTGTCCCTTTCAACAAGAGAGAGTTGTAGCCTACAACCCAATTCGAGTTGTAACGGATCTTTTATCACATTTTGATATACTATTTTAATGTTACAATAATCAATAATAAATATGTGTTTGTTATTTATTGATGAAATATCAAAGTGGTATACCAAAATATGATAGAAGATCCGGACTGAAGTCATACGCTTCGAAGGCCACACAAATATTAATACATTCATGTAATTATTGTGATACTGCTGTGTATAATTTAATCTAAAATTTGGAATTTCACTTGGGTAGCAAAAACTTAAGTTAATACCGTCTAATTTGTTTTTTTTTTTTTTGAAATTTTTTTATTATAAGCAAAAAGAAAATTTTAAATCATGTCACTCTCAAACTTATTCATCAATGTTATTAGGTTAACAAATAGTAAAGAATACAAATTATCCATAAGTAACAGTCTTTTAACCAACACCAAAAATCTAATTGACTTGATGGTAAAAGACATGATTTTATAAGTTTTGGCATATTGGAGATTGTTGGTACCAGTCCACTTTCAATGGAAATGACAAAATGTTAGATTTACTTTATACTAATTAATTTCATGGGGCATAGCAGATGCAATCATGCAACTATTTTGGTGTAAATAATGGAAATTCAAAACCATGTTTGATGGAAATATTTGGATGAAATATTCCAAATTACTCAAATAAGCTTCTTTTCAAATTCACTATAATGATTAACAAAATAGTTCAAAACGACTAATACAAAATTTAAAATTAAAATAAACTGCAACCTGAAATCATCTAAATAAGGCTAATAATCATTTGATCAAGCGGCATGGGTCTCACACTATTAAGTAGAAGGGCCCAGTGTTCCAATCCTCACCCCTATGTTTTCATCGTTGTAATTTTTTTAAAAAAAATCCAAACAAGCTCTACTTTAGTATGATTAGTTTGAAATTCATAACTTATTTTCAAACCCCTCGGACACCCTCACTTACTTCAAGACGGCAAATGGCAAAATTAATTAGTCATTTTATATCCTCTATTTGGGGGAGAAAAATAATTATAATAAGATGAATCTATTATGTTCGAAAAAAAAGTAAGATGAGGTTATGATTATTGAACGGCCCACATCTTAATCTAACAGGCCCACATGGGTTCTGAGTTCTGACCCATCTAGAGAGGCCCAAAACGAGCCATGATGGTGGTTTTGGATTAGGTCTAGTGGATTTATAGTACGTATACATCTGCTCCCTGTAGTGGGCCCCTAACTGTTTACTGGCCCCTCCAACTCTCATGGCATGTTTCTTTTTCCTCCACCACATAAAGTTGGACAAATCTTAATATTTATAAAAAACAAATAAATGACACTCAAGATTTGTTGGTCTAATGTATCTATTTCTCGCTTTATGTGAGAGGTCTGTCACAAGTTGTGTTTTTTCCCTCTTTTATGTAGTTAGATAAAGTTTTTATGACTCAGTTGATAATTATCAATTCGGATTTGTCAGGCTAGATATATAGGATATTTTCTATTCTTTTGAATTAAAAAAAAGAAAAAATGCTCAATAGACCATTTTTGTCCTTTTCAATTATTTTGTTCTTTGAATTTGAATCTGTATATTACCGTTATAATAGTCTAAAGATTTTTCTTTGTGCTAATGATTTTTTTTTTCACAATAAGGTAGAAAGAGAAGTCTAATTCTTTGGGGGCGGGTCGCACAAAAGGAAACCCTTTCCAAGATGGTGTCTTCAGAAAAATTTGAACATTTATCACATTTAGAGTCACAAATCGCTTACCATTTGAACCAACCACCTTGGGTGATAGCCTAATGACTAAGTCTCTAATTTTTCATGTAAATAAATGCTAACAACTTTATGTGAGATATTATGGGTTGGTGATAGTCGATTTATAAAACATTAGCTAGTGGGGTCTATTCTTAGTGTGTTAGCCAGACTGCAATGATCTCATTTAGTGTTTTTTTTTTTTTTTTGAGGAGATCCCATTTAGTTATACAATGAATTTTGACGAAAGAAATATTTTGCGACAATTAAAGTCATTTTATTAGTGTAACCTATGTGCATTTCACTCGACATAACATTTTAATTATGAAAAAAAAAACTTGGACTTCTTATGTAGGACAAATAAATCAAAATTTGTACCATTACGTCTATGATAGTGATCGTATATTATAATTTAATTAAATCTCTTTTACATATTCAAAAAATTGAGTGTAACATACATGTAAGCATTGATTGAATTTCTTGGCATTTGGTTAGAATAAAGTATCTTGAATATATGTAATTTAATGATTCCCATACAACAGATGATGGCTAGTTCTATTGGCAAATCTGATGCCCTAAGATATTAGAGGTCTTGGTTCTACTCCCACCTACAACATGTGAGTCTTTCTCTACTTTATTGGTAATTGTTAGCTGTTGTAATTTAGTATTAGTGCTATATATTAATTGATTATTTATATTCATAATGTAATTGATACATATTATTGATTATTTTAAAAAAAAAATTCCCATACATGAGTAAAATGAGGATCGTCCTCGTCGACCTTAATTCCATCAAATGTAGACATTTGGGCTTTGGCTTCATTCATGAAGAGTAATTTAAGGGAATACTTTTGACTATATGCGACTTCTCATCAAACTAGCACATGCAAGTGCTATCTTACAATGTTTTCTTTAATTTTTTTCCTCTTTGAATTTCTTTTGTCTTTGTCAACAAACAAAGAAGTGGAATTTTTAATTAGGGATATATGGTCCTTAAATGTAATATATATTGATGATTGTGATAGAATCATCATTATATAATAAATTCAAAATAAATTTCATTATATTAATGATTGTGATAATTACGACGTACAAGATATTGTATTCATTCAGCTCTTAATAATTACCTTATTTTATTTCATTCATAACATGGAATCAACAAGGATTTACTCAACTTTAAGACAAAGCAAGCTATAGCCTCTTTATTGTTTGTATTGTCCTTGATTCTTTACACATGTGCAATAATACGAAGAAAATAATAAATTACATGAATTTAAGTAGATTATCAAAATCTATTGAAGATAATACCTGAGAAATTATTTTGACCAAAATCGGATAGGGGTAAGCCACTGTAAGGCTGTGTTTGCCTGTTTGGACCTTAGAAATTAGGAAAACATATAGAAATATAAATTTTTAGTGGTACCTTCTACATTTGACCTTCTCATTTTTCTTGACTATGCAAACTTAGCATAATTGGAAAAAAATTGAAGAGATGGGCTAAAAAATTGGAAAAAAATTGAAAAAATTGAGGTACCACTACCAGTTCCCGTCTTGGTTCCATCCATTCCATGAGGGGTCCGTTTATTCAATAGTTTTTTTTGGTTGCCCACCCGGTTCACCGAAGCTTTGTCACGATTACATCTGGATCCGACCCGGGTTGCACATCTGGCAATGGTGGGTGAGTCTCCCAGCGAAAGTTTTCTGCATTCATAAGGTCTCGAATCCGAGACCTTACTTAAGCGGAATCGAATTGCTTCTATGATGAATTAGGCGTAACGAGGCCATTTGTTATCATGATCAAATCATAGCAAAATGGGTAATTTTCATCAATCAATGCCTATAATATCAATGAATACTATTGAACGAACTATATGGACCTGATTCAAAATAGATTTATCATAGGAAGAGAAGAGTCAGAAAAGCTTATAAAAAAAGAATCAGAAAAATTCATAGGTGCATTATGAGCACGCTCCTAGTGCCCTATTGTCACAGGGGTATTTTTTGAACCTAAATTTTTTCTCCTCAAATACCATTGTGCGGCCTGATTTTTCCACGAAACCAATCAACCTTTGAATCCCCACAAATTAACTCGTTTTTAAAAGGGAGAGTAGAGAGAGTGCAAATTCGGCATTTCCCCTGTGACACCTATACACTACAAAAAACGGGTGTTGAATGACTGAGAATATTGCTCTAGATGCACCACATAAATGTTCATGTACTCGATGCTCTGCACCGTCTTGGGAAAATGAAGTAAATCCATGTGGCTATAGCCTACAAGCAGCTTTTGTCACCAGTCACCACCTCATCTCCATCTCCCAAGACACACTCACACACACACATTTTCCCCTAAATAGCACACAAATTACAAATATAAAACTGAAAAGAGGGCAAACTGGTCACTTAAATGAACCCCCATGTGAAACTACAGAACCCATCATTTCTCTCCTTTTTAAATTCAAAACGAGCGAGATATCCTAATTATCTAATCTGATAAATTTGAATTGATAGTCATAATCTTGAATTATAAACGAGCGAGATATCCTAATTATTTAATTTGATAAATTCGAATTGATAGTCATAATCTTGAGTTATAAAATTTTTATTGAGCTTCATAAAAAAGGGAAGAACAATAACTTATAATAATTTGAATTCAAACACCGAATCTTTCTTATAAAATGGGAAGTTAGATATCGCTAGATCACTTATTGGGTAGAACCCATCATTTCATATGGTCCCAAAAAGCTTCATCCTTTTTGGGGCACAAATGTTATTACACCCCAAAACCAAGGTCATTTATGCAAGCTAGCATGCATATAAACCCCATTTCTGAATCCCATTTCAAATCAGAACTCAATAAAGAAAAACAAAAGCTTTAATTATCTTTATATTTATATTCTCTGTGTACCAAGAAATGCAGAGTAGTAGTAAATCAAGAATGGAGGGTTTCACTCTGTTGTCGGTGCTATTGTGTCTTGCCACTTGCCACCTTGCCTCTGCCTTCAGAGATGGTAAGTCTCACTTCACTCCACAATCCTTATAAAGTATATGTGTATATATATATACACACACATATGTATATATATATTCTTTTTCCGTTGTATTATGTTAAAAATGTTATCTTTATTGGTGAAAGGGACTTAGATTTATGCTGTACTGAGGTTTTTTTCTCAGATATAATTAAGGGGCGAAAGTTGTATTAGAGCTAGTGATTTACAAAATGAGTAACTTTTGACTGTCAAATTTCAAGAGCAATTTAGGTAGAATACAATGTTAAAGTTCGAAGCTTGAGTTGAAATAACTTGAATATAAATGTGCGGTTTGGGTGTAACAAAAACATTTAAGTTGCATATAATTCCTACATTTATAGGGCTGTCAAATGTTAATAACCAAACATTCACTTCACATCAGAATAACTCTTAGGGAGCTTTAAGTATTGAATAATTGAATAATCATAATTTTCCAAGTATAATTGATTTCATAGGACCCACCACATTAATAGTGATACCTATAAGGATTAAGGGAATCGAGTCGAGTCGAGTCGAACGAGATCTAGTTCAAGTTTGTTTGACTTATTATCGAGCTTCAAAATCTGTGTTTGAACTTGGTTTGATTCTTAATCGAGTCAAGCTCAAACGAATTCCAATAGAGCCGAACAGAGGTCCAGCTCGAGTAACTTGATTTTCGTGTGCATATTTTATCATTTTTTTGAGGAGATATTTTATCATTTTTTACTAATCGAGTCGGGTTTCATATTTATCGAACACATAAAAGATTGTTCAAGCTTGGTTTGTATGTTAAGGAATCTAGCTCAAACGAGTTTTTATCAAACGTTCTTGAGTAGTTTGGTTCGTCTTTAAGTCCCAACTGTACCGAGACTCAATGAGCTCCTACGAGTTGCCTATCTTCTCTTGGCTTTTATTTGGATGTTCTGTTCTTCTTTCGTGAATGATTTAACTTTTATTTATCTGTTTCGGGGAAAACAAAGATCCATTTTGCATAACGATGAGAATGAATATAATGAGAACAATACATCTTGGGTTTTGTATTAGATTCTTTGGGTATAATTTTATAGTTTTATGAGTATGTTCTTTTCCATGTGCTGAACATTTTGGTTTAGGATGGCAAATATTCTGGGCAAGTGTATAGTAAAGTGAATTTTATTATACATATATGATTAGTGAATTTATGTTACTTAGCCTTAATCTATGAAATCATATCCCATTTGGTGTCACGTGGGCTTGCACATGCCCATGAAGCCCTGTCTTGGACCAATCTACATCTGGTCCATTTATTTTGTGTATCTACTTGTCCCCATTAGCATGTTACTTCATACTCCAAAGTCCTCTCAAATTACTCAAAAGTCAATATTGCCACTTTATCTGTTGCATAATACTATATCTTTTGAAGCTTATACCTTTTTATCTTTGTCAAATTTACTATGCAAGGGCAACAATTTTCTAATCTAATTTGGTGTTTTATCTCGTATTCCACATACCACATTACATATGAATGTCACTTTCTACAATATACACATTGGCCTGAACAAAAACACTTGTCGTGCATCTCTGCAATGGAACACAAAATGAAACACGATTATTGTAATAGAAAATTCAGAGAGCAATTTTTTTGTACTTGGTAAACTAAAAGTTATTTATGTGCACGAAATGCAGGACCACTAGACAATGGCAACTTTGAGCAAGCTCCCAAGCCCACGGAGCTCAATGGGACTGTTGTTCTCAAACCCCATGCTATACCAAAATGGCAAATTTCGGGCTTTGTTGAGTACATCAAAGCCGGGCAAAAGCAAGGCGATATGTTACTAGTGGTTCCCGAGGGTTATGCTGCTGTTAGGCTAGGAAATGAGGCGTCTATTAAGCAAGTGATAAATGTGACTAAAGGAATGTACTACTCGTTAACCTTTAGTGCTGCAAGGACTTGTGCTCAAGAGGAGAGGGTAAATGTGTCGGTGGCACCTGACTTTGGGGTATTACCGATTCAAACATTGTATAGTAGTAACGGTTGGGACTCCTATGCGTGGGCGTTTCGGTCATTTTACAATGTGGCTGAGATTCTTATCCACAATCCGGGTGTGGAGGAAGATCCAGCATGTGGACCTCTGATTGATTCGATAGCTATTCGGGCTTTATATCCTCCCAAACCTACTAGCGGTACGTTCATTGCACCTAGAACATCACTATCTGTATATTTTTGCTATGTCTTCGCCTAATTGTTATGTCAATTAAAATCTAAAAGATTGCAAATCGTATTGCATCTCTATTCTAAGGTATTGGGTGAATGACACATGTGCAATAAAAAGTCAACAAATACGTGTGTCATTCTCCCAATAATCTCGTAATAGAAGATGCAATTGGACAGAAGATCTCATTTGTTAAAAGGCAATGCTTAATGTGCAGCAACACATATGACGATCAAGTATCCATCCTTTTTTCAACTCATTCATAAAAAATCTGAGAAAATTGCAATTGAATCCATAGAATAGAGCTATTGCAGTGCTAATCCCATTGTTTACAAATTAGTCCCATAAGATGCATCTTTTTGCAATTTTGTCCCATCAGTTAAAAAATGGATGAAATTTACGCACGGAATGCACGTGTCGTTAAATTAAGTATCAATCATGTGCAAGCCACGTGACTCAAAACAACAGTTTTTCATCCGTTTTTTAACAATTGAGACTATAAATGTTGAAGGATGGATTAATTTTTTGAATTTGTAAATATTGAGACTAAAATTATAAGGGCATCTTTCGTATGAAAGGAAAAAATTCCCGTTGATATCTATTGAAGAAATTCTGTACCTCGATAACCGGGACATCATTAGTTGGTTAGGCCAACATATTTAATCACTCCTTGTCAAAATTAAAACTTATACTACTACATTTTTAATCACACTGAGAGAATAAAATTCACCTAAATATTAAATCTACATAAATTTAGGTAGATTTCATTCTGTCATCTCTCATTGTGGGGTTGTCTGTCTACTAACTTTAGGACAAACTAGTAGCTTCATATAATTTTTTGCTTTGAAATGCTTCTTTATCTTGCCGTCATCATTCAATGATTTGCATGTGCACATCAAATCCCATACCACTGGCACCAGTTAAACAGGGACCGCAAAAATTAAATTATCTAGGAGACAAGAAATGAGATTTGCTCTTCAATTAGTCCAAATAATTGGTCCATTTGAAATTTTCCTTCTTTTTTGTCACATATATTAAATTTTATTGCTTATCTATTTATTTTTTTCAGTTTTTCTTATCTGCTTTCGCCTTTTAATTAAACTCGATTAATTAGAATTCATAAATTTTCTTATCAAATTTGAATTTTTCTTATACGCATCGAGTGTGTGTTACCGAGTAGCGTATATAACTTGGGTTATCTCTCTTCTATGCAGATAACCTGCTGAAGAACGGCGACTTTGAGGAAGGCGCTTACATATTTCCCAACACGAGTTGGGGAGTCCTCATCCCACCAAACATCGAGGACGATAACTCTCCATTGCCAGCCTGGATGGTGGAATCCCTCAAAGCCGTGAAATACATTGACTCGGCCCATTTCTCGGTCCCACGCGGGCAACGTGCCATCGAGCTCGTTGGAGGGAAAGAAAGTGCTATTGCACAAGTGGCTAGAACTATTGTTGGCAAGACTTACCAGCTCACATTTGCAGTGGGAGATGCTAGCAATTCTTGTGAGGGGTCGATGATAGTCGAGGCGTTTGCTGGCAAGGACACGGTCAAGGTTCCATATGAGTCGAAGGGGAAAGGTGGGTACAAGCGTGCTGTGCTGCGCTTTGTGGCAACTTCTAATCGAACTCGAATCATGTTCCTCAGTACGTATTACCACACGAGCAGTTATGACTTTGCTTCGCTTTGTGGGCCCATTGTTGATGATGTGAAGTTGCTCAGTGTTCGTAAACCTAGGCGACTTGTCTGAATGTGTGGGAGTGATTCTTGGGGAATCCCGGACGTCCAGGTCTAGGTATATTTGCAAACATTTATCCAATTTGGGTTAGACGTGGGTCCTGTTATTTGGTTGATTATGATTATATCCGGACTATGAGTCCTAAGAAGTTCCTAAGATTGACATCATCAATTTGAAGAGAGTCAAAATCCTTTGTTCTATATACTAAGAATATTTTGGGTGTAAGAAATTTGGTGAAGTTTTTATGTTTACTTGCGAGTAGAAATACTTCTATACCAACTTAAGTTTTAACAGTATATATAGAGGAGTGTGATTTGATTATATCAAATGTTATATTAAGCCGGCCCAATAAATGCAATGAATTGAAAGAATTGGGACGCTAGAATATGTCTTTTTTATTTAGTCAATATAATCGAGATTTGCATAGAAATTAATCTACACATGTATCTTTGTTCCGTTGAATGGTCAAGACGGCAATATATATATAAATATATAAATGTTTGGTTTCTTTTAAGATATTCTTTGTGAGAATAAATTATGTTTAGCCAACCTTACTTTGTTTAATTTTTGAATCTTTGTTTTTATTGGTTTATTTTGTTACAATATTTTTGTTGATTATTATTAAATTAATGAAACCTTAATAATTTATTAAGATGGAGATTCTTCCTACTATCAGCCAATGTGAAGCCAAATTATAAATGCTAAACAAGTAAATCAAATGAAAGCATGGAGTATTTTTGCAGAAAATGATAAATCATTTTTATATTAAATGGATTTTAGGTGTTCGGTCTAATTCGCATCTTGGTAGAATTATGGTGAACGGCATGCTTGTAGATAGCAATAATGAATTAATTCACAGTTCCAAAAAACATTGATGAATGACGGCTGTAATCAAGGTCGGAAAAAATTGTTACACGATGACTAATTCTATACTAGAACGAGTCCAATAATCTGGCCACAACATCATCTATGGATATTTATTTCCCTCTCTTTCTCTCATTCATTATATAGGATAGGAAAAGAGACCGCCAATGTACTAATCCTCACTCGGCATAATTAGGTGAGTTCCTCACTTCGAGTAATGTTCAAATTTCACATCAATCTCAATACGGGTGCATATAGTTTGAATCTGCTCTCTCAATCATTTTCACAAGACCAGAAGAGTTTCTCACGTCGAGAAATGTTCGAATTGATTCATAACTACTGTTTATTGAGTGAGTCTATCACCTCAATCCCAACATAGTGCATATAATTTTAATTTGTTAATCGTTATATATCCCCCCCAAAGCTACATCGCAATTGTATTCGTGGTTTGAATTTATTCGCCGTTATATATAGTGGAATCAAGCAGATTCGTATTTAAGGGCATTCAAGAATATTTTACATTAGGCACTATTAAACAACCAACAAAATATGATTAGTTAGTATATCCAGGGATGAAATAAATTTGACCAAGAGTCCAATTCTCTTCGACAATCCACCATTTGATGGGCCAAAATGGGGCCCAAATTCCCAATATACATAGTTCTAGAAGTTCACATTTTTCTCCACCGCAAGACACGTGATGAACACGTGACAAATCTCCAACTTTTGATCCGACGGCTCAGATACTCGCGTCGACTCAAAGCTACTCAGACTTGGCACAAATTCAAAAGCCCTCCACAGAACCTACGCTACGTTTATTAGGGCTCCCCAATATATATATATACACACAGCGTATGTATATATATATATCATCGCAATAGCTCACTACATCTGTTGACGTCTGTTTCATCCTCTCTCTGGAAGAGTAGCGAAGATCAAATGGTAAGCCTCTTCGTTGTCTTGATTGTTTCAGATTTTTAATTTGTGTTTTGTATTGGATGTGTTTTTGATTTAGTTTTTGTGTTGGAATTTTAGGCGTTGCCGAATCAACAAACAGTGGATTATCCGAGCTTCAAGCTTGTAATTGTTGGCGATGGTGGAACTGGTAATCCGCTTTTTTCTTTTTTCAGTTTTATTTAAATCTGAAATCTGGAAAATTTAATTTGTTCAATTTGAAAATTTATTTTCAGCTTCGCTTTGTGTTCATCTAGATTTGAAATTGTCGTTTGAAAGATCAATGATTTGTACTGATTTTCTAGGTTTACAGTGATTAGCTTAGCTGAATGTATTTTTTGATTGTTAATTGGAAAATCTTCAAATTTTCTTTTGGTTCAACTTTTTCAAGCTATTTTGTGTTAGTTTGTTTAATCTTTCTTGTTAGTTTTCGAGATTTGATAGTTGTACCTTTGGATTTGAGCCTACATTAACTTTTTGTTAGACCTAGGGTTTATGTTGAAACTATTATTGCTTGCATTGGTATATTTCGAGATGATCAATGAATCAATTCGTAATGTAATTTTAGATTTAATTTGGTTTTGATGATATCATGCTTTACGGATTTAAATTTGATCTATGTTCTTAAAGCATTGCTTGGAGTGTGTATGGCATATATATTCATATATCGATTAGCATTAGACAGTTGCAAAGATGAGAAATGCAATAATTGATTAATTTTTTTTGCACTATAGTCTGTCTCTTATGGCTAAGAAGTTTGCTCTTCTTGTTACAGGGAAAACTACCTTTGTGAAGAGGCATCTCACTGGTGAATTTGAGAAGAAATATGAGCGTACGGCCAATTACGATGATGTTTGCTTTACTATTAATTTTCAGATTGCTTCCTGTTCCCTAAAATGATTCTTATTATGCAGCAACAATTGGTGTGGAAGTTCATCCGCTGGATTTCTTTACTAACTGCGGAAAAATCAGATTTTATTGCTGGGACACAGCTGGCCAGGAGAAATTTGGTGGCCTTAGGGATGGATACTAGTAAGTAAATTGCGTATCTATTGCTTTCTTTACAGTTATCCCCGAAAGTCAAAACAAATAGATCTTGAGCCACAAATCTGCTTAGGCATTTACGTCGTTACTAGTGTTGCATTAGTATTATATAATTCAAACACCAACATGAGCTGGTTTTCGGTTTGGTAAGTTTTGTTGATGATGCTCTGGGAAGGATGGATTTTCTTGCTTGTAATGTATGTGGTAGTTTTGCCTTGTGATGCATGTTCCCTTAGTGTTAGTATTACGTTTGAGTCTTTGATAAGATACACTGAACACTTTTTATGAGAACTTTTGTTGCATTCATTTTCTGGACGGAAAAATATGTGTTTTGTTGTTTGATTTTGAATGTTATTTGTACAGTGGCAGTAAGCAACTTTCTTCATTTTTTCATCCCTTTAAATTTCTCTTGTTTTAATAGCATGACACTTATTTGAACTGCTGCAGCATCCATGGACAATGCGCAATCATTATGTTTGACGTAACAGCTCGGTTGACTTACAAGAATGTCCCTACATGGCACCGTGATCTTTGCCGGGTCTGTGAGAACATCCCAATTGTTCTCTGCGGAAACAAGGTTGATGTGAAGAACAGGCAAGTGAAGGCGAAGCAGGTTACTTTCCACAGGAAAAAGAACTTGCAGTACTATGAAATATCAGCAAAGAGTAATTACAACTTCGAGAAGCCTTTCCTCTACCTTGCCAGGAAACTTGCCGGGTATTTATCTATAGCAAATCCAAAATTTTAAACATTATCATTGTCTACCAATTCAAAGTTCTTTCATGCTGAATGCAATTCGACTTTTATGCTAACTTGATATCTGGTTGCAGGGATGCCAACTTGCACTTTGTCGAGTCTCCAGCTCTAGCTCCACCAGAAGTGCAAATTGATTTGGCTGCTCAGCAACAGTAACTCTTTCTCCTTGTCTAACACACCTCCGCACATACACACATTGCTCACTGAATTACTATGTTAAAAGATGTTGAATTCTAATTCCTACGTCTTTTATTTGCAGGCATGAAGCAGAGCTGGCTGCAGCTGCAAGTCAACCCCTTCCTGACGATGATGATGAGGCCTTTGACTAAAAGAATCTAGCTGTAGCTTAGATCTTTTATAGCTTTTGTCATGGGATGATCAAAAATTTCTTTGTGTCTGATGTGGGATTCTGTCTGGGACTTGCAAGTCCAGAGTTCGAGATTCTGATGATATATGTAGAAGTTTCTAAACTGTTTTTTGGCTTGTGATTTTAATTGGCTTGTAGGAAGATGTCTTTGATCTTCTGAATCTTTTGAGGTATTATTTGTATGCCCTTGGCCATATATTAGCATTTGAGTTGTGTTGAATGTTCGATGTTGATTTTCCTTGGTTTTGAAGTTATTTCTCCAATCTGCTGTTCCTTTGTGTTCCTTGTCTGTTTTTTTGGAAGGAAAAACAATCCAAATATTATCCTTTGTGTTCCTGTGGATGATCAAGTAGGTTAGGTTTATACAAGTCGAACCAACAGATAGGATATGCAAAATCGAGTTATTCTCCTTTCGGCAAATAAAGACATGGTTTTGTTGGCTGCTCTAAAACATGAGCAGAAAACGGAACTTTTGGGAATGAAGCAGAGTGTTGATGAACCATTCTACTCAGATTTGAGATCTTTCGTCAAAGGTCCGTTTGAGCTTGATTTGTTAATATATCCTCAAATAAAGATTGAACAATCTCTTATGAGTTCGATAAGTTAGAAACTTGGCGAGTAAAAACTGATAAAATATAGGGAAAATTATTGTAACATTCACTGTTATAATGGGTAGTTATACAAAGTTATCCTCTTAAGATTGACATTATAAATACCTAACTCCTTATAATTAAAAATTATATTTATTCCTTGAAAACCCTGGTCAATGGTTAAACAATATTAAATGATACTTTTGCTCTTCACTTAAATTATTAAAAAAAAAAAGAAGTAAAATAATATTTTTGTTGCGGCCGTACCCCCTCTTATAATGTGTAATCACCAAAAGCCTCCTCTTGTTTTCGAAATTACCAACACCTCCATATAGGGGGCTAATTGTAAGGTTTTTAGGAGTTAAATTGTAAGAATTTTTTAGTACATAAGGGGGTGATTGTAAGAAGTGAATTATAAAAGGGGAAGTTTGTGTAATTTCAAAAATAAGAGGGGAGATTGGTGTATTTTTTTCTAAATGACGTTTGAACATGATAATTTTTGGAAGTTCACATGATGACGTCATCGAAAAACCGATTTCGGGAGGAGGGGCGGGGGTAAATGTAATTTTTAATTATAGTGAGTTAGATATTTGAAATTTCAATTATAAGATGGTAAGTTTGTGTAATTACATATTATAGCAGTGGATGTTGGTGTAATTTTTCCTAAAATATATTTTAGAAAATCAAGCTATTTTGAGTCTGATTCATATTCGTCTTGATTAAAGCTTGTCTGAGCTCGATTCGATTAATAACCAAACCAAACTCAAACATAAATTCTAAAGCTCGATAACAATTCAAACTACTTTGAATGATTTGTTCAAGTCGAATCTACTTGTTTACACCCTTAGATGTGGAGCTCTATTAAAAACATTTATCACAAAAGAGCCAAAACAGAAAAAAGGCAAAAGAAATAGCTAGTCTAAAATAATTAATCTACCAATAGAAATGAGATAGAACCACAAAAGGTTGAAAAGATGCGTACATTTCTTCAACATATTGAAGGCATCTGAATCTCAAGTTAGATGCAGCTTAATTTCTAATTTCCCCTTCATTCAGAATAATGTTTGATAGATTCATTCCAAACTTTGTTAGCCGCGAAAAGCACCAAAATTCAGTATCTGTCAATGAAGGCTGTATGTGGAAGTAAGGAACAAGATAAAGCTGGCTGTATGAATCTTTCCCAAAGGTTAAATCACATACAGCATTTAGTGTACTGTCATTGTCAAATAATAGCTGAATTCACAATAGGATTATTTACAATAAGAAATTCACCTTTTATAATAAAACTTTACAATCGTCTCCTTCCGTTAGTAAACTAATAAAATTTACTGACATGAAAAAATGTTTTCTAAATTTTCTATTTTGACCTTAAGGGGGTGAATGTAATTTTTCATATTAAAAAAGGATGTAATTGTAATTTTTAATTTAGTTAAATAAATGATTCGTTAAAAACTTGTTAACATCTTGACAATGAAGAGCAAATTCGAATTTATGGCAATTTGAATATTTTTTTAAAAATGAAAATAAATACTGAATTTTGATTTATGTTAGGAGGATATCATAATTTAAAATCTAAATTAGTAAGATGCCAAAATTATATCAAACTAATTATTAAATTAGAATAAGTTGAAATAAAACAAATATATATATAAAAGGTTATAATAGAAAAGGAAAATTTTAAAAATATATAAAAACAAAAAAAGAAAAAGAAAAAGAAAGTAACATAAGTTATTAGTAGCGGGTTGAATGTAAAGTTTATTTATAAGATGGGATGTCTGTTACATAATATAATAAAGCGAACTGCATGGTAATTCAACTAAAAAAGGAGAATATAATGTAATTAACCTTTTAAATTTTTTTTTTTTTTTTTTTAAAAAGGGTAAAATTTGACATTTTACACTTTCCATCACTCTTGATTAACAACTTTTGGTCAGAGGGGGTTCAATGTAAGGTTTTATTATAATAGAGGGTGTTTGTTATTTGCCAAAAATAAACGAATTGGACTATAGTTGCACTAAACTAAATAAAATGGATAGCTAGTGTAACTAACCATTCACAAAATCCATATAGCAACATGAAAAAGTCGGTAAATATCAGATTAACCATTGAATGAACAGCAAAATAAACCAGGATTGATAATCAACGCCACATCGCATAGATTCTCTATAGTTGTCATGATAAATGTTACACAACCATCTTTATATGGCTAACCAAATACTAAATACCCACCGGAGTGAATTTATCTATATATGTTCTGACCCAAAACAAATATCGAGAACTCGTTGAAATTATGGCGATTCTCATACTGAAGTCTCAAATACCGCAGTAGAATCATGCGCTCACCGTGCCTTGTCTGTGCATCTGCGCTTGCGATCTTGTAGAACATACCAAAAAATAAAAAAATGCCTGACAATGAAACCAGTTTCGCTATTAATCCGTATACGAATCAAACAAACAAGGCCTCTTGAAGAAAGTGTCATTAGCTCCTTTGTGGAATGCCCCTTGACTCTTGAGAGCTCAGAATGAACTCGATTAATAATATCAAAATAAAACATCAACTGGAAATACATAACTATTTTCATTTGATGACTCATCTTTATACATAGTTTAAAGCAGTGATTACTACCATGAATGCAAACAAGATAAAACACAATGAATTTGGACAAGAAGGAGATAAATGCATCCATACAACGTAGTTTTGAAAAGAACTTTGGATCATCCAACCAATTCTAACACAACCAATGTCACGACAGAAAAAGTGCAACGACAGTAAATCTATCATGCTTCAAACTAATGATACTAAAGAGAGGAAAAGGTAAGAAAAGGGGAACCTTGTACAGGCAGCTCTCTATGTAAAGCCGTACTTCATCCAGTAGAAGATATGTCGATGTGCCCAGTTAAGCCTGAACTTAAAGTAAAACAATTATATAGATTAAATTGCGTGATACCAGGGAGTGGCCATAAACTGTTTCGACTGTTGCATCTGTTCGAAAGTAGTCATAAACTGAACGTCCAAAGTTTATGCCAAGACAACGGCAGCAAACCCTGGCATCAGCTTCAAACCTTTGGAAGCAAATGATGCTTGCCTCCAAACATGGCCCTGGAAAATGCAGGGGATTGAAGATTCATCAATCACATCCTCAAACAGAATTTCATCTACTGCCAAAAACGCACAAAGTACAATCAAATTTATTTCAGTCAACGACTTGTACAAAAAAAAAAAAAAAAGAAGAAGAAGAAGAAGAAGAAATAAAAAACCACGCAATTCCAGCATACAACTCATATGTCCCATAAAAATTGGATTAAAGTTCAGGTCTGCATGGTATGCATGTCGTGCTGCCTTCATAATTAAAGTGTATATTATTCAATTTATAATAGGCATCTGATACCGGATGGAGCATATAAAAGGTGTATGTCGTCATTGTTCACATACAACACTTGTATGGACCATGAAAACCTGTCAAGTGCAACAAATAATGCTTTTGCCTCCATATATGTTTTCAGGCAAGCAAATGAAGCTATTTGTTACAATTTTCCAGAATAATGGAACCAATGAAAACAAGTAACAGATGCAAAGAAAAAAAGAAAAGTAAAGTAAAGAATACAGTATTTCATTGGAAGAATTGTCTACATTAATTGAGAAATAAGAATTTGATACATAACTCTTAGTTACAAAATGACAACTTTCTACACAGAAGTAGATTATTCACCAAGACAGAAGTTACAGATGTGACGACAAGTTCCTTCTTAGATCGCCGAAACAGATAATCAAGGTCTAAATGCTAATCGAAAGTAAAATGATAAACAAAACAGCATTTATTCCATTATTATCTAACATGAAAAGCAGTTTTAGCAGAGATAAGGTGCTTCACCTCCATCAAATGTTCATCATTTGAAATATGGAGCATAATACGAAGATTTGTCAATAATGCTTCTTGTTCCCAACTTAAGGGACCAGAAGCATACAAAGCTTCAAGGGTTCTTTGATAAGCATGCAACTCTAACCTACGTATACTGACTTCTACTTCCTCTTTTGGAGGAAGAGAACTACTTCTTCTCTCAGAACTCGAACCATAACACGACTCTGCATCACTACATAAGGTTTCTGTCTCTTGGCAAGGCAGGGGTATAAAAGGAATATAATAGTTCCTTGGACTCTGATCAGTAATACTACAACTGCCCACAGAACAAGCATCACTGTCTGAACTATTCGATTCTGTCTGAACATCACTTAGTTTTCCCCTCTCCATTTCATTATATCCAATTTTAAAGGATGCATGCATGTTTGTTTCACCCAGAATTTCTCTTGGGTAAGCAACAGCATCTACCTTTTCAAGCAATGGGGTCGGAACCATTATCTGCTTTCTTCCGTCTTTCTCAATTGCTCTTACTTTTTGAGCATGTCCATTATGTCCTTCAACGATTGTGGAGTCATAGGGGGACATCCTCTTTAGAGATCTTGAAGAGATTATGGGAGATCCCTGAAAAGCAACATTGTCTTGAATGTTTGTGCAATCTTTTTTAAGTTTCTTCTTAGACCTTGTGTTTAATTGTGTGGTATGGAAGTTCATCTTCTGATTACAGTTTGAAGTTGATGGATTGCTAGATATAACATCCTCATCTCCTCGGGAACTCTGCAAAAAGAAGTAGTAGATCAGAAATTGCAACAGTAGGGGACTATAAGATATATTTGCATAGTTGAGAGAAATAAAATTTGGGAAATTGAGTATGGTAAACAGTATTAGCAAGAAAAACTTATACAACAAAAATTGTAAGGTAGCATTTATAAGAGAAGGATTTAGAAGGAAGCGAAGCATAAGACAACGTCAACATATGGAGTCAATCACTAACCTCAAAATAAATTTACAACAGAAAATAAAAGAACAAAAGATAGCAGTAATTGCAAGAAAAAGGAAAAGAAAACTACCTTTCCCATCAGAATCCATTTGTCATCGTGCCAGGTTTGTCTCGTTCTGATGTTCAATTGGTCCACAATTAACTCCTCTGAGCAACCAAGTAGTTGTACTAAATATTGGTTTTGGACTGAGGCAGCCTGGAGATGGATCTTATTGCTTTTAGTTTCTTTCTTGCCCTCCAGAACCTTCAATATAGCAGCAATCTTCCACGAAAATTCATAAAACACCTCAACGACATCTCCAGCAATGCAATTCTGAACACCTTGCATCTGAGAAGGACATGGTCTCAAAAACTTCCTTGAAACCGTCTCCACCGTTCGTTGGCTTGCCATCCCAGGATAAGAATCATATTTCACGCGATAAGTATGGCCATTACCAGATAATATCTCCGCGACCCGCCATGACATTGGCACCTCCTTTGTGTTCATAACCTCCACTTTTTCCCCTTTTCTGAATCTCATTATAACGAATGTCGTTCAGCAAATATCAAAAGCCTGTTTTAACAAAGAGCACAAGATAATATATATTTGAGAACTAATCAATGAAACTGAACAGTAGCATATCAACGTCACATGGAAATTAAATTGAAACTAAATCTGGATCTTGTAAAGTAAAGAAACCAAATGTCCAGAACATCATAGATTTCATCAAGAAAACCTTTAAAAATAGAAGTTTTCGTTGAAACAAATCGCTACTCCCTTCACCAAATATTTATCACATTAAAACTATATAACCCTCAAAACAACAGTATAATCGATTTATCAACTTAGATTTTTAAAAACATCTTTTTAATTCCTATTACTACCCACGAGTATCGATTCTGGAAAAGCCCAAATATTCCGGAATCTATTTTTTTAAAAAAAAATTTCATAGCTTAAATAATTCTCAGGAAAATCAGAGAATACCAAGGATCAGCTCATACCACAATATAATAATTAAAAAATCTAATAATAATTTACTTAAAAATTCGAAAAAAATTCTTACAGAAAAGATAACTACTAATTACTTGATTCCAAAATTTGTCACAAATTTTTCCAGGTATTAAATAGTTTATAACTAAACTAACTCAAAAAAATAAAATAAAATGGAAGACTACAAAAACCTGCAAGGCTGAAGCATCTATTAAAAAAAATTAAATTTTGACAAATTAATCAAAGAATTAGATAGAAAACCTTTAAAATACACGAAATTTCAAAAAATCCCCAAATCAAAACAAATGAACTTCGATCAATTTTAGGGATTCAAAGTACTCAAAAACGAAACCCTAAAATTTAAAAAAAATTACTGACCTTTTCTTCAAATTAAAGGACAATTTTTGACGTGAGCAGTTGCGATTAGGTAGAATTGGTCTCTGATTTGCGAACAAAAACAGAACTTTGATTTTCACTTTTATGTTCTAGGGTTTGATTTCTTTTTTGCGTGAGGAAAAATATTAATTGGGGGTGGAAAAATAAATATAATTCATTAAAAGAAAAAAATATATATCCGGGTGGAGGGTATTATGGGAAATAAAGAAAGAGAATGGTTTGAAACTCAATCAAAACCATAAAAAAGTAGAGGGTGCGTAATGCACGCCCTTTGGGTGTACGACACCACCTAATATGTGTTTGGGGATGGGAGAATGTTAGAGTCACTCGCCTTTTTGTGATCGTGAGATGCACTGCCTTGATTTTGGTTTATTTTTATTTTTCTTTTTAAAATTTAAATAAATGTAGTTACTCGTCTTTATCCAATGTATAATTTATCTAGAGCCATGATGATATTATAAACTGGATTTTTGTATATGTGTATATGTTTTCTTGTTTTGGTAGTTATCCATTTACTTTCTTTTTAAAACTTGAATTATTCAACATTATGTTATGCCAGCTTCCACAAACTGCTTGAAACAAGAATGGAATTCATGGTGGTAATATGGGAGAGTTGAACCTGTCATTCAAAAAAATCATTGGACTTCAGATATTCATCTTGCCTACGCTGGTAATAAACTTCTAAAAAGACCTGCCCAACAGAGGAGTGGGCAAAATCCTCAGTGGCCTCCTGGTGAGCTGCCCGACGTTCTTTCCTTACTTCATCAGCATGATTTGCCCGAAACTTGGCGAAATCCTTCATTAGCTGATCCAATTCGGCGGATAAGTTCCTTTTCAAAATGCGCTCTCCCTCCAGCTCTTTGGATTTGGATAAGAGCTGCTCCTTTAAGCTGACATTTCTTCTAGCTTCATCAGTGGCCCCGAATAGCTTACGACGAAGTCGGGCTATGGCATCTCCGCCAAGCATACTCGTCTAACAACAAAATACGAAGAAAAGTTAAAAGCTAGCTGATGAAAAAGGCGTGCTAATTCAAAATAATATATGAAATGTATGAAATGAAGGATTGAAAAGAGGAGGAAAAACCGTGAGAAATATACATGCAGCATAGTGGAGGAGAATTCTTCCATAACATTAGAGTCAGAGAGATCACCCATGTAGTGGCGGTCTCTGGACGAAGCAAGCCCTAATAACTGATCACAAGCTATTTTTCTATTTCCACCAAATAAAAGAGAAATGGAGGAAGCCCTGTCGCGAGGAGGAGGGGTAGGGTGATCACGAGCCTTCTTGGCAGGAAGTGTCGAGGTGTCAAAAGCCTTCGCCCTAGAAAGCTCACGAGATGGCTGAAGAGGAGGTTGGTCATGAGGACGTTTGGAACCCCTCCCATCAGCATGCCTGAGGATTCTCCTCGGCCTTCCAGGTGCGTTTGTTCTTATTTGTCCCATCAGCGTGCCCGAAAGATGGCTGGTCAAGGGGGATAAGAGGAGTATTAAGATCCCTCTTCTTTGTGCCGGATTCCATTGATGATTTATTAGCTTTCCAGTCAGCATGCGATAATTCAGCTTTGTTCTTCAAAAGAGCTCTTAACATATTGGCACCTAGCAACAACAACAAGAAGATATTCAAGTAAAGATAGATATGTGATGATGATAATCATGAAGTGATGCACATAGCTAATGAGAAACTTGCATATATGCATATGGAAAGCTAATAAAAGGCGAATAACATTATTCAAAGTATACCTAAACTACTTCCCAGTGAGGTGTGCTTGTAACTCAAGTGGAAGTGTCTCAATAAATTCTTGTCAATTAGGACCTTGATGTCGTATTCTTGCTCATTCAACCTATCCAACATACGTTGATGAAAAGGAGGCCTATCTTTAGGAGAAAATTGGGGGTATACTTTGGGCTCTCTTTATTCCATATGTTGGGAAATGGCCACGGAGAAGAAAAAGAAATAAAAAAATAATGGTGTCTCCAATCACTATGAGTTTTGAAGTTATGAGTCAAAAAAGGCACCCCTACCCTAGGATTGAAATAGAAAACTCCTTTTCCTAACTTATTGAGTTGGAAAAACGAGTAAAACTTGTTTGCTGATGGAACTTCACCCCTAAAAGAAAACACCATGAAAAAGGAGGCCATGAGACTGAAAGAATTTGGGCACAATTGACATAAAGGCACGTGATATCGATTGGATACAACAACATAAAAAGACGGTATGGGAAAGCGCAAGCCAGCCTCAATTCGAGCAACAAAACAGCAGAGAGAGCCCGGAAGGGGCGTGTTTGGTCGGTCTCGGGGAGAGAGGACGTTTATTTCGTACCTCGGGAGAAGACATAAATGTTTTCTTAATTTTTGAGCATTGGATAGTGAGAAACGAGAAGAATACACCTCATATCATGGAAAACCCTCATTTATTTTGAGCTACTCGGAATGATTTGTTCCTCACTCACTATAAGAGAGACCTCGTCGTCGGAAACATCACCGTCTGACGAAGTCTCGTCCCAAATAAGATCACCCGTCGCCTCATTCTCCATGCCAGGCGAGGGGGGTCGAACATAAGGTAATGGGGGGCTCGATTTTGCTCTTTCGTCTGACTTAGTATCACTAGACAACATCTCAACCAATTTTTCATGGTGGGAAGGCAAGTTTGATGAATTATTCGATACAAAAGAAGACATAATTTTGCAAAAAGGTATGAAGGTAAAAGGGATGGTGAAAGTCCCAGAGTTATATGCGAAGAGATATCAAGAAATAATGAAGAATAGTACCCGAAAGATCCTCAAAGAGGTGGAAGCTTGCTTGGATGGCTCAATATTTTCGAAAATATGAGGAGCATAAAACCTTGTACTTTTCGAAAATAATGAAGAAAAATAAAGGGAGAAGTTTTGTACTTGAAGACTAAGAGGATATCTTGAAGAAATTATTCGAAATCCTAAGGGGATTAGAAGAGAAAGAAGAGGAATTTTTATTAATAATATTACTATATTATTAGTAGAATTTTCAAAAATTATGAAGAAAAAGAAGGGACGAGGAGAAAATATATATCCACATATGTTTATGGCTATTTTCGAATATAGCTAGGAGAAGAGGAGACTTTTTAGGTATCTTGGAAAGAAAAAAAAAGAGGAAGGAGAATTCTATTCGCATAAGGAAATTAAAAGAAGAAATTTTTATTACACAAGGAAACAAAGGAGAGAGAAAACAAGGAGAACCAAAAAGGGGGGGGTGATTTTCGGCCCCCTCCACATGAGTCCACCCTAAGGTCACAAGGAGGAATTGATACACCCTGCACTCTTTTTACCTTAACCTTGGTTTTCTCCCATTGGGTTTTCCGGGTAAGATTTTTAACAAGGCAGTCAGTGTATCAAAAAGGAGCAAACCCTTTTTGGAATTATGACAATTTATTTTTACTCTCGAGACTTTTTGATCATTTTTATTCCAAAATTCTCAAGAGTGGGGGGCTTATGATATGGGTCATAATTTCTATTTTTCCTAAATGGGCCAATGTGATGTGGGCTTGTGTCAAGATGGATAAATGACGAAGGTTTACGCATGGAAAGCTCACGAAGAACCCAAGGATATGTTTGGAAGAATGCTAGAAGGAAAGTCCAAAGGAAAACTCATGGAAATGCTTATGAGAAAGCTCAAATAAAGAGGATATTTGGATAAATCTTATCCTAAACTACCAAATCCTATAAAGAGGGATACGACTTATCATATCCCCTAATATCCGGGAACAAGCTGGCACCAATCCAAGGACTCCCCAACCTAGAGGAAATCGGCCACTAGGGCCTTTATAAAGATGTTTTACTGCATTTTTTGTAACTTAGGTATTATTTTTTTAACTTATGTATTATTAGAGAGTTCACTACAAAAATTAGGGTTTATGTACTTGAGTATTCAAAGTTAATAAAGAAATCATTTTTTTTATATATCTCTATATATTCGAGTATTATTATATTATTAAACATTCGTATAATAATATATAGTGAGTTATTTGTGTAAATTTAGTTGTTAATTATGAAACGTTTGAAAAATTAAATCCCCTGACCTACTGCTGTTAGAATAATGTTCCCACAATATTTTGTGTAAATATATAATTTCTTAAGATAAATTGGCAACATATGACGACCTAAAAGAGTTTTGCCTTTGATAAAGCTCTTTTGTCCAACAATCAATTATGGAGTAGTGAAGATATGAATTAATTCATGGTACCAAGTAGTATTGATCTGGTGATAAATTGAATTATGTCTTCATCCGGTGATAAAACTGAATTCGAGCCCTTCTTAATTCTTATGTGTGGATATGCGAAAAAGATATTGTGTCACCCGAATAACACGTATTTTTATTTTTATTACTTTTTTGTTGATTTTTCTTTTTTCAGTTTGCAACCTATAGGCTATAAGTGATTTATACTTTGATATATTCTTATCAAAAAAAATTATACTTTGATATATATAGACACTCAAAAGATTGTTTTAACTTTTAACAACAAATTTTAATGACCGCTGACTCATATAATTACATGAATTGAAATTGGTACCCTACTTGATTTATAAAACATTATCCATCACCCTCAAAACCAAACCAATCTTTTATTTAAAAGTGTAATTATTTTGTATGTCATAATACATTTTAACGTTCAATGAATATTTTCCACGCTATTGTTATATTCTTAGAAATATTTTATACATTTAGTGTAATGTGCACATATATAAATTGAAATAGGAAATGCAATAAAATTTTGGAACAACTAAATCAAAACGGAAAAAGGTCAGAATCAACTTCCTATTAACTATTTAAGCATTCTCATGAATCACCTTTAAGGCTTAGCTGTACATGAAAATAAGAGTTCACGATATGATAATGACATTATAACTTTATTATATTTAAGTTAATCATTCTTGCTTTGATTTTGATGATTCTAATAATGAACGGGTCCAATCTCATATTTCAACTAGGTTTTTACCTATATATCTAACATATATGCACTCTAACTAAATAACTAGAAAACTGAAACCAATAAGCTTGGCATGTAAATTATGTAATGTAGAATACAAAATTAATGAATCCCGAATTAAACCCAATTTTTTTTTCAAAAAAAAAAAACAAATTAAACAAAAGATAGAAAGTACCAAACTTCTGCCCAAGTTGGTTGAGAAATTTGTAGGGCTTATTTTAATTGTATCGAGTATTAGGTGGGTTCTTAGTTACTCAAAATACACTACATTTACTTCTTAAAAAAAAAAAATACACTACATATTTTTTTTTGAACCAAAAAAATAATAATATTGAACTATAACTTGTTTTTTTTTTCCTTTTATTTTATGAAACTATATACTCAAAGTAACACATGTTTTTCAAACTTCGGAGCCAATATATGTTTATTCCAAACGATAATAGGGATGGATAATCTCATAATTATACACGTGTACTGAAAACTAATTTGCAATTAAAATCATATTACTCTTGGAACTATTAAAGCAAACCACAAGATAAAAGAAAAAGAGTACACAAATTACTTAAAACTTAAATCACAATGCTTCAATGGGGAATACTATCCAAAGTTGATTAAAAACAATCAAACACACTATATACTTAAATAACATGCGTCATTCTTAGGAATTCTCGATCGAGTCTCAAGTACGTCCCACGACAATTACAATCGTGTACATAATTGTGATCCACATAAAACCCCATTTTATACAAATAATTCATGAGTATAACGAGACTCAAAATCCCAATATTAATTCCTAAGAATCAGGCAAAGACATGCAACCCATTATTTATTATTATTAATTTGTATCATAATCTTAAATCTTCATGCTTCACTAGGAGGCTTATAGGGCGTAGGAACTAATAAAAGGCTAAATTTTCTTGCAACAGCCAATCCCTTCTCCTCAGTCATGTCTAGATCACCATTATTCATGCCCATTGTAGGAAGTGCCCAATCAAAATGGTAAAGAAGTTGAGCTAAAGGGAGCTCAACATTTGCCAATCCAAAATTCCTACCGGGGCACATCCTACTTCCTGCTCCGAATGGAAGATATTCAAAGTTATTTCCCCGTAAATTCGATAGAATTATTCTCGAATCTCTCGGGTTTAAAGCTTTCGGGTTCGGGCCAATAAGTTGGATCCCTTGCCATGGACCAAACACTGATAAAGACTTTAGCATGGAGTGGAATTGTATAGCCGTTAACTTCAACTTCTTGTCTACATCCTCTTGGGAGTAAAGCTACCGGAGGATGGAGTCTTAGGGTTTCTTTTATCACTAGTTTGAGGTATTTTAGTTGGTGAATATCACTCTCCTCAACTGTCTTCTTTTCTTTACAAACTCGCCTTATTTCATCTTGAAATTTTGCCATCACATGTGGATTTCTTATTAATTCTGACATTGCCCATTCTAATGCTGTGGACGAGGTTTGTGTTCCACCCAAAAACATGTCCTACAACCAAAAACTAAAACACATAAATCGTTGAAAATTAAATAACAAACCAAAAATGAAAAATTTAAAAAGGGGAAAATTACACAGACCCCCTCACTTTTTTTGTAATCACCAAAACCCCCTCACCTTTTGAAAATTACATAAAATCCCTTCATGTTAAGATATTTTTTACAATTACACTCCTGTGTATTTAAAAATTCTTACAATTTTACCCTTATAAACTTTACAAACAGACTCCTTGAAAGGACATGTTGATAACTCTACACAATAAGTGAGGGGCTTTTTGGTAATTACACTATAAGGGAGGGGTCTATGTGTAATTTTTCCCAAAAAAAAACATTATATATTAAACTTTGTGCTTACAAAAATGATTGATTTGATATTGTCGGTGGTGATGGGAGGGTTGAGTTCTCCGGTTTGCTTCAATCTAAGTAAAACATCGACGATATCTTCACCTAACTCCCCATTAGTACTCGAGCTATTTTTATGTTCACCTATAACCTCATCAAGAATTTTATCGAGTTTACTACGCATCCTCAATAAATTGTTCGTGCTCCAATTATTAACAAAAGGTAACAACTTCAACGATGGAAAAAAGTCAATAAATTCAAACCCTCCGGACAATGAAATGGCTTCCTTCACAAACACTATCAAAGTATCCCTATCCCTCAAAAGTCCCCCAAACACAACCCTACACGTAATTGAACTCGAGTACGCGAAAAACTTGTCTGTTAGATCAATCACCCTGAACATCCTCGTATTGACTCGATAAGGCGAGACGCTTCGTCTATCCTTATCGAACCAAACGAGCGCACATTTTTAGGGCTTAGCATCTCAAAGATGCAAATCTCGCGCATTTGCTTCCAGTAAGCACCGTACGGTGAAAAAGCAATATCAGTGGAGTGATAATACATGATCTCGCTTACTATGGATTGTGGCCTGTCTGCACACGAGGGGTCGTGGAGTTTAAGGGCGTGTTTGGCTAGCTGGGGTGAAGATATAATGACTGCAGGGACTTCACCGAGCTGTAGATACATTATGGGTCCGTATTTCTGGGATAGTTTTCTGATGGAAACGTGTGGAAGAGCGCCGCCGAGTAAGTGGTGGAGGTGGCCGATCAACGGCAGCGCCGGCGGGCTTGGAGGCAAGTTTTTGTTTGTTTTAGGGTTTTTGGATTTTTTCCATAGCTTGATTAGTGAGAAGATGAGAGATATGAAAAGTAGTAGAGAGATGAAGTTGAAAGGGAGTTGAATTTCCATTTTGGAGGATATTGCTTGATAGATTTGTGGCACAATTATGAGGCAGTAGTATGTATATTATATAGATGAAAATATCAATTTTGTAACCATAATTTTATTTTTTATCATTTGAACTTACATTTAATGATTTTGAAATAACAATATATATATATATATGTATATATATATATGGGGCTCTCATCTTTTTGTCGAAATCTCTATGAGCTGAATGATGTCACTCGAGTGTTGAGTATATACGGGGCCCTCATCGTTTTGTTGAAATCTCTATGAATGATGTCACTCGAGTGTTGAGTATATATATATATATATATATATATATGATTTGGGTGGATTTGTTGGGCTAACGTACGTAACCTTGACAAAACCTTAAATGGATGACAGGCTTTGCTGTCAAAAATTATTTTTAAGAGTAAATTCTTTAAGAAATGTATTTGGATGACATGTCTATCAACACTTTTTTGTTTAAAAAAATCTCAGCTTTCTATTTCTTTTTCCTTTTGCAACATTTGAATAAACTAACTAACTTTTAAAAGATTCTCGGGAAAAAAAAGAAAAAAATAGTTTTAATCATTCATAATTTGACAGTTTAATCAACGATTAAAACAGTTTCAGCCGGCTATTTCTCAAAGCGAGAGTCAAATTAATCATATATTCTAATTTGAAATAACACGTCTGAAAATAAAATCCACTTTAACTATTTTTCGATATCTAAATCGATGAGTTTTATTAATATATGCTTATGAAAACCGATATCAACAACTCAGCCAAATAAATTCTCACACTCACAAATAAAATAAAAATATAACATCAATCATAATCATTACATGTTTTTTTTTAAAAACAAATTCATCCAAACACACTTTTATCACCACATTCCTCATCTCTGAAAACACTTATTTTTTTCACTTTTGTCATGAATTTTTTTTATCCGAAATGGAAATGACCACTTCCTGTCAGAAAATTGTGAGTTCGATTTTTTCTGCAGATGTGAGGACCGTGTTGGTGAACGATCTGTAAATATACCCTTGTAAGCGACCTTTAATCCTGGAGATATATACTAGCTCGTGGTAGGTGATCGGAGCCGACTTTACCCAAATTTTTATTCCAAAAAAAAAAAAAACCGAAAAAAAGAGTTCGGGTTTCGGCTAGGCTTCGTGAATGCATGACTTCAATCTTCCACGATCTAAGAGAGAAGCTCAAGGCCAAAGCCCAAATCTTACAATGTTTGAGTAATATGATTTTTGTTGTTTTTAAAAAAAAAGATATTATGCCCCACTTATTTTTTGCATTTAATTAAAAAATCATTTCCCATTCTTTGGCAAGGGATAAAAGGCTAGTTGTAATATTTAGTGGGATCTACGAAAAGTATCGTATAATAATATATAGTGAGTTTTTTGTGTAAATTTAATTGTTAATTATGAAACGTTTTAAAAATTAAAACCCCTGACCTACTGCAGTTAGAATAATGTTCTCACAATATTTTTTGTTAATATTTAATTTCTAAGATAAATTGGCAACATATGACCTAAAAGAGTTTTGCCTTTGATAAAGCTCATTTGTCCAACAATCAATTATGGAGTTAGTGAAGATATGAATCAATTCATGGTACCAATTGCCAAATATGTCTTGATCCGGTGATAAATTGAATTATGTCTTGATCGGGTGATAAAACAGAATTCGAGTCCTGCTTATGGCTGCTACCATAACATTACCCCCTCCCATTAAAAAGTCTTGACCCCAAGACTGTAACTGGGGAAACTGCTTAGTGATGAGAGTGTAGTCTTCCCAAGTAGCTTTACTTTTATGTAGGTGAGCCCACTGAACCAGTAGCTGAGTGACAACTGAGTTATTCTTTTTAGCTATTCTTCTAGCTAACACCTTAACTGGTTGTAGTAGTACTTGACCCTCCTCATCTAAGGGTGGTACAGTAGGTGAAACAAGTGCAGAATCACCAATCCGCTTCTTCAACAAGGACACATGGAAGATAGGGTGGATCTTGGAAGAGGGGGGAAGGTGTAATCTATAAGCCACCAAGCCCACTTTGTCAACAATAGGGAAGGGACCAGCGTACTTAGGACTCAACTTCCATACTTTACTGCTGTGAAGTGACACCTGTTTGTAGATCTTCATCTTGAGATACACAAAATCTCCTACTTCAAAAGACCGTTTTTGTCTATGCTTATCTGAGAAATGTCTCATCCTCTCTTGGGCTCTTTCTAATTGTTGTCTAATGTAAGTGGCCATAAACTGTCTCTCTTGCACCAAGTGATCAACTCCAATCGCAGTAGATGGTAGAAAAGGGCCAAAACCAAGCTGTATAAGGCTTCAAAAGGAGTAAGGTGGATGGTTGTGTGGAAGGTGGTGTTGTACCACCATTTGGCCATAGGGAGCCAAGATGCCCATCTTTTAGGAAAGCTGTCTGTCATACACCTGAGATAAGACTCAAGGCACTGGTTAACTCTCTCATATTGGCCATCTGTCTGAGGGTGGTAAGTCGTACTCAAATGGTGATCCACTCCCACAAGGTGAAAGAATTCCTTCCAATTGCTAGTGAAGATCTTATCCCGATCACTGGTGATAGATTTAGGAAAGCCATGGAGTTTATAGACAGTGTCTAAGTATAAAGAAGCTAATGTAGAGGCATTAAAGGGGTGTTTCAAGGGGATAAAGTGGCTATATTTAGTAAACCTGTCCACAATAACCCAAATAGTGTCTTTAGCTTGAGAGAGAGAGGAAGTTGTTCTATAAAATCCATGGTGATGTGTTCCCATGCTTGAGAAGGTACCGGAAGTGGTTGGAGGAGGCCAACAGGTTTGGTTGTCTCATGTTTGCAAGATTGACAAACATGGCACTCCGAAACAATCTTATGTATCAACTTCTTAACACCAGGCCACAGAAAAACAAGGCTTAGTCTTTGAAATGTACCTTGTAGTCCATTGTGACCCCCAACACTGGATGAGTGAAAAGATTGGACCATTCTGTCCCTTAAATCAGTACAATTCCCCACATAAATCTTACCCTTGTATCTCAGGACCCCTTGGTTGTAAGAAAAAATAGAAACATCATAAGGGCAAATAGCAGCTGCAGTGATCACAGTCTGAGCCAATTCATCATTTTCATAGCTGAGACTAAGCTCCTCCACCCAAGTAGGTTGCACCACAGAAATTGCACAACAACCCCCCTCTTGTCCCCTCCTAGAGAGGGCATCTGCTATCTTGTTCTCACTCCCTTTTCTGTACTCAATCCTGTAATCAAACCCAAGCAGTTTAGTCATATATTTTTGTTGTAATGTTGTAGATATTTTTTGCTCCAAAAGGTATTTTAGACTTTGCTGGTCTGTCCTAATAAGGAATTGAGCATGTAACAAATATGATCTCCATTTATCCACAACAAGTAAGATGGCCAAAAATTCCTTCTCATACACAGATAGGCCCAAGCTCTTTGGCCCCAAAGCTTTGCTAAGATAAGCTATTGGATGCTTATCTTGGGTTAAAACAACTCCTAAGCCTGAGTAGCAGGCATGAGTCTCTACAACAAAGGTTTTGTTGAAGTCAGGTAGCTGTAACACTGGGGCAGTCACCATAGCTTCCTTGAGTTTGTGGAAAGCCTCCTCAGCTTCACTAGTCCACACAAAGGCCCCCTTTTTAGTTAAATCAGTAAGTGGTTTAGCTAAGAGGCCATAATGTCTCACAAACTTCCTATGATATCCAGTGAGACCAAGAAAACCCCTCAAAGCCTTGACATTCCTTGGAACAGGCCAAGTGCTAATGCCTCTAATCTTTTCTGGATCTGGCCCCATTCCTCCAAGATTGATAATGTGACCTAAATAGTCAATTTGAGTCTACCAAAAGCACATTTTGATAGTTTGGCAAAGAGATTGTTGGCTGTCAAGATATCAAACACAGTTCTCAAGTGTAGCTTGTGAGAGTTCAAGTCTGGGTTGTAGATGAGAATGTCATAAAAGAAAACCAAGACATAATCTCGGAGTTGCTCTCTAAAAATATGGATCATGAGGGCCTGAAAGGTAGTTGGAGCATTTGTTAGCCCAAAGGGCATAACCTTAAACTCATACAACCCTGTCATAGTTACAAAAGTAGTCTTAGGGATATCTTCTGGGGCTAATCTAATCTGATGATAACCTGCTCTCAGGTCTATCTTAGAGAAGATTCTAGCCTATCCTAATTGGTCTAACAAGTCATCAATGAGTGGGATGGGGAAACTGTCTTTTACCTGTCATGGCATTCAATTTTCTATAGTCTATACAAAACCTCCATGTACCATTCTTCTTCTTCACTAATAAAACAGATGAGGAAAAAGGGCTATTGCTGGGATGAATTATCCCACTCTTTATCATCTCCTTGACTAACTTTTCTATTTCCAACCTTTGTAAGTAAGGATATCTGTAAGGGTTCTGTTTGATGGGCTCAACCCCTGGTTTTAAGGGAATCTTATGGTCACAAGCTCTATGAGGAGGTAATCCCTTGGGTTCCTAAATAATGTTGCTATACTCAGTTAATAAAGGTTGTAATACCTGATTGTTGTGCTGCTCAGATGGCACCTTCTCCACTGCTTGCAGTTGTGAAATCATACAAAGACACCCCACCATAGCAGTCCCCTTTCTTCATGATCTTTTTAAGATTTTTCCCACTTATCATTTTGAGGGTAGCCTCCTGTGGTGATCCCTGCAGAGTGATTACTTTGCCATTCTTCTCAAAAGTAACTTTTTGTGCTTCAAAGTCAAAAGTTACTGGCCCCAATTTTTTCAAGAAATCTACCCCAATAACCATGTCACACCCTCCCAATTTCAGTATCCTCACACTAGCAGTGAACCTCTGATTTCCCATACTCCACTGGAATTCAGAACACCTTGAGTTGCATTCCATTCTTGCCCCATCTGCTACTGTGACTATTAGGGGGTTGGTGTATTCTAAGTCAATCTTTAGTTTCTTTGCAGTGTGAGGGTCCAGAAATGTATGAGTCCTACCTGTATCCAGCAATATGCAGATATTGTGATTGCCAACTTTACCCAGCAGTTTGATGGTGTCATGGGTGACTTGCCCTGCCAGAGCATTTAATGAGATATGGATATCCTCACTGATCTCTCTTAGACCAACTCTATCTATCTCCTCCTCCTGCTCACTATCTCCACATTCCACTTCCATTCCCATGATGACAAATAACCTTTTGCACTTATGCCCTATATGATACACTTTATCACAATTGAAACAGAGGCCTTTCCTCCATCTCAGCATTTGATAACTTCTTGAGAGGAGGATACTTCCCAGTTGTTTGTGGTACCTTCTTGGCCTCATTCCTCCAAGTTTTGTTTACAGCTGGGAGGTTACTCTTATTGATCCATCTACCACCCTTATTCACAGCTTCCAACAATCCTTCTTGTTTTCTGGCTAAGTGCATAGCATGGGTCAATGTTAAAGGTGTCATCATCTTTACCATAGGGGCTATTTCATCCTTGAGTCCACTCAGGAAACTCTTGGTGAAATACTCCTCACTCAGATGCCTATTACTCCCCACCATAAAGGATTTCAGTTCCTCAAACTTAGTGATATACTCCTCTACACCCCCTGTCTGTGTAAGTTTATTGAATTAGCCAATCAAATTTTCAATTCTTCCTGTAGAAAATCTCTCAATTACCAATTCAGAAAACCTTTGGCACCCTATTCCCTCGCGCCCTTCAATATAATCTAAGTACCAATGGTCAGCTGCTCTTTCCATGTGCATGGCCGCTGTGATGATCTTTTCATAATCACTCATGTTGTTGACCATATAATACTTCTGGCACTTCCTAATCCAACCTCTCGGATTTTCACCCTCAAATTTAGGGAACTCCATCTGTGGTATCCTTACAGACATGGTGTGATTTTCATTGTTCCTTCCTGGTGTTTCAGGTGTGTAATTTCTAGAATTATGGCGATGATTTGAATTTGAAGGTTCCCCGAATGTTTCTTTTGTTGGGAAATATACATATAGCCCGACTAAGCACAGCGGAAAATTTAAAATTTTAGTTTCTAGGATTTACACATGCGAGTTTATTAATCCTACGGGCTTATCACGTATCATAGGCTTGCGCATCTTTGATTTGTTATTTAAAACTTAAATAAAGAAGATATTACCTTATTCGATTTTTAGTAAAAATCGAAGAGTTTCTTCTTCCTTAACGTAAGCTCCCTAGCTTGCTTCTCGTTCCTTGAATCAACTCCTTTGTTTTTCCCTTTGATGTAGATTTCGAATTCCTCCACCAAAAACGTCTTTGATCGGATTCTTGATTCACTTCAGAGACCCAAGTGTTTCTCCTCTAAAGTTGATCCACACCCCGGATACCCACTCGTTTATAATCTTTAGCTAGGTTGATCTATAAACGTTTATTCTAACTCTAAGGAATAGTGTATGGGATTAAGGTGAAAGCAAAAATTACTTCTCTAAGTATTTTGGAAGAATTCTTGAATTCAAGATCTTGATGAATAATCAAGAACTCAAGAACACTATATGAGAGAGAGGAAAAAGAAACGATTTTTCTATGCAAGAGGAACAAAAATTTTGGCTTCAAAAGTCATCATCCAATTTTCGTTCTTTACATGTCTTATATATAGGACTAGGTTCTTGCAATTCTTTCTCATGTAGAACTCTTATACATTAATCTTTTTCCATGTAGGAATAGAAGACTAATTAATTTCTAAATAGAACTCTTCTATTTTAATTAGTTTCCTTTCTCTCCAAGAAATCTTATTTCCTTCTAGAAGAAAATTAATTAAACTCTTTAATTATTTTCCTCCACCAAATTTTCGACCAAGGCTTAATAAAATAGTCTTTTAATAATTAATCCACCATACTAGATTAATTAAAAGTCACTTCCAATTAAATAAATGCTTTCTTGACTTAAGCTTAATTAAATTGATCTTATCAACTTAACTAATTTATTTATCCAATACTTGAATAAATAAAAGTCTTAATTAATTAATCTAATTAATTAATATATTAACTCAACTACTTTGAATTAAATTTCTTAGCTAAGAAATGGATTTGTCCGAGTATTGTGTGTGACCCTTTAGGTTCACCAACATACTAGTAATGGGTTCATAACCTTTATGATTTAGTTTGGACAATTAAATTGTCTCGATTAATTAAACTAATTTTAATTAACCATCTTATTATTTAATCTCCATTAAATATAAGATACCCATAAATCAAAGAAAAGTTTCTAGCTACTTATCTTGAAGACCTAGATGTAGGCGATTCAAAGTGAACCTTTCCAATCGCGCATTCCATGCAAGTGAGATTCTTCCATCAACTAATTTCCCAATTGAATTAAGGATCGAGGAATCTTATTGGTCGAGATCCTTATAAATTCAATCTTAATAATTCGAGTGTGTTTGACTAGTGATTAATTAATTCAAGAAACTCATTTCTCAATTAATTACTTACTTGCCTTGGCCAAGGACTGACTCAGTCAAACCACTTAGAATATTATAGGAAATTCACTTGTTCATCTAGACAAGTGATGGATCCTTTGTTGTCAACACCAACCTCCATATACGAGTCACTACACCCAATCACCAGTCCATATGTGTCCTTGTAAAAGAACTGGCACAGGAGTCAAAGTGCAGTAAGTCAATATACAAGATTACTGTGATGACTCAAGTCAAAGAATTAATCTTGCACTATCGTGATTAAGAAACTCCTAATTCGACATATATAGAAATAATTCCAATTTAGGAAGTTTCAGTTAGGGTAATCAGTGAACTTGTTCTCAACAAGCACCCGCGTATGTGCATTTGTGTCAACTACACTAATGTCTATAAAACGAGACATTCTCTAATTAAGAGTGTGCATCATAGGCGCAAGTCTATCCGAATTATCAATGTCCCATCTTGATAATTCTATGACTTGGATAGTATTTAGAAATCACAGCCTTAGAAACTTGTTTTATGATATCCATCCAATGAGATATCAAGCCCCATAGCTATGTATGAATTCTAGGGACTTCATCATACAGTTATAACAATATAAACATAAGATGAAGAAATGCCTTTTATTAATATAATGTAAAACGAAATTGTTTATTACAAGAATAGATAAAGAAAGCCTATCTAGGATTGGCTCGCAGGACACTATTCTAACAATCTCCCACTTGCACTAGAGCCAATCTCCTTGGTATTTAAGACCCATCTTCTCAAGATGTCTTTCTAATACGTTACGAGACAAGGGCTTAGTTAGTGGATCCGCTATGTTCTCCGTTGTGTCGACTCTTTCCACGCGTACGTCGCCTCTACCAACAATCTCTCGGATCAGATGGTATCGCCTCTCTATGTGTTTGGATCTTTGATGAGACCTCGGCTCCTTTGCTTGAGCAATGGCGCCATTATTGTCACAGTACAGAGGTACTGGATCGACAATGCTAGGGACTGCACCCAACCCTTGGATGAAGTTCCTAATCCAAACAGCTTCCTTTGCTGCATCAGATGCAGCTATGTATTCAGCCTCGGTTGTGGAATCCGCAGTAGTTTTTTGTTTGGAACTCTTCCAACTTACTGCTCCACCATTGATGGTGAATACAAATCCCGACATTGATTTCAAATCATCCACCTCAGATTGGAAACTAGAGTCAGTGAACCCTTCTAGTTTCAATTCTCCACCGCCGTATATCAAAAACAAGTCCTTAGTCCTTCTCAAGTACTTGAGGATTGTTTTCACGGCTACCCAGTGCAACTCACCTGGGTCGGACTGAAAACGACTCACTACACTTAATGCATGAGCCACATCAGGCCTTGTACATAACATTGCATACATAATACTTCCTATGGCAGAAGCATATGGTACGCGAGCCATCCTATCTCGTTCCTGGGATGTCGAAGGACACATGGATCGAGAATACCGGATCCCATGACTCATAGGCAAGAATCCTTTCTTTGATTCCTCCATACTAAACCTTTTTAGCATTTTGTCTATGTACATTGACTGAGACAATCCTATCATCTTTCTTGATCTATCTCTATAGATTTTGATTCCTAAGATGTAGGATGCATCTCCTAAGTCTTTCATGGAGAATTTGGTGGATAACCATACTTTAGTCGATTGCATCATTCCTACATCATTCCCAATGAGTAGAATATCATCAACATAAAGTACTAAGAATGTCACTGCACTCCCACTGACTTTCTTGTACACACATGGTTCATCTTCGTTTTTAATGAAACCATACATCCTTATAGTTTCATCAAAACAGATGTTCCAACTTCGGGATGCTTGCTTTAGTCCATAAATGGACTTTTGGAGTTTGCAAACCTTTTGCTCACTCCCACTAGATATGAAACCTTCTGGTTGTTTCATGTAAATCTCTTCCTCTAAGTTTCCATTGAGGAAGGCGGTTTTCACATCCATCTGCCATATTTCATAATCATAATGAGCAGATATTGCAAGCAAAATCCTAATGGATTTAAGCATTGCTACTGGCGAAAAGGTTTCTTCATAGTCGATACCCTCTCTTTGAGTGTAACCTTTTGCCACTAGCCTAGCTTTATAGGTCACTACCTCTCCATTTGCTCCAAGCTTTCGCTTATAGATCCACTTACAACCAATGGGTACTATACCCTCTGGTGGATCTACCAAGGTCCATACCTTGTTAGAGTACATGGAGTCCATTTCAGATTCCATAGCACTTTGCCACTTCCCAGAATCAATATCACATATTGCTTCGTTGTAGCTTCTTGGATCTTCATCCACTTGAAGCTCCTCCTTATTACTTTCTAGTAATAGACCATACCTCTCAGGTGGCCCTCGGATCCTTTCGGATCTTCTCGGAGGTTGTGTGTTAGATATTTCAGTGTTTTCTTGTGTTTGTGTTTCCAAAGTTTGTGAGATAATTTGTGGTTCTTGAACTTCTTCAAGTTCTATGATCTCGCCCTTTCTATCTAATAGAAACTCCTTCTCTAAGAAAATGGCATTCCTTAAAACAAACACCTTTTGTTCCGATGGATCATAGAAGTAGTACCCCGCAGTTTCTTTAGGGTACCCCACAAATTTACATAAGCTAGACTTAGACTCTAACTTATCTCCCACTAGCCTTTTCACATAGGCTGAACATCCCCATACTCGAAGATATTTGTATGAGGCCGGTTTACCACGCCATAACTCATAAGGCGTTTTGGGCACTGATTTGGAAGGCAATCTATTTAATAGATAGGCCGCAGTTTCTAAGGCATAACCCCAGAAAGATGGAGGAACTTCAGTGAAACTCATCATGGAACGGACCATATCCAATAAAGTCCTATTCCTTCGCTCAGACACCCCATTCAATTGTGGTGTTCCAGGCGGAGTCCACTGAGAGAGAATCCCATTCTCTTTAAGATAACTAAGGAATTCGTCACTTAAGTATTCTCCTCCCCGATCAGATCGAAGAGTCTTAATATTACGACTTAGTTGTTTTTCTACTTCATTCCTAAACTCTTTGAACTTTTCAAAAGCTTCAGATTTGTGCTTCATAAGGTACACATATCCGTACCGTGAATAATCATCGGTAAAAGTAATGAAGTAAGTACACCTTCCTTTAGTACTTATACTAAAAGGACCACAAACATCCGAATGGATCAAATCCAAAAGATGGGTGGCACGTTCCACTTGTCCTACAAATGGTGACTTGGTCATTTTTCCTTTAAGACAAGATTCACAAGCAGGCATGGTTTCCTCTTCCTTAAGGTCGAGTACACCTTCCTTTGCCAATTTGTGCATTCTTTCTTTGGAAATATGTCCTAGTCTAGCATGCCACATTAGTGTACTGTTTAAGTTATCTTGTTTTCTTTTGTTACTATGTTGAATGTGAAAGACGGAATTAATTGGTTGAACAGTGTATAAACAATTCGTCAAAGTACTAGTAAAAAGTAAAGAACAATTTTTAATAATGGAACACTTTCCATGTTTTATTAAAAACTCAAAACCCTCTCCATCTAAAACAGGGATGGAGATAATGTTCTTTATTATACTAGAAACATAAAGACAATTATTTAAAACTATTCTAATGTCGTCGCCTAATGCCAGGTTGACCGTTCCTATCGCTGTGGCAGCAACTTTTGCTCCATTGCCAAGTCTCAGAACGATCTCATCCTTTCCTAGCATCCTACTTCTTGTCATTGCCTGCAAATTATTGCAAAGATGTGATGCACAACCGGTATCTAATACCCAAGAAGTATCGTTAACAGATAAGTTAACTTCAACATAAAACATACCCTTGGTCTCACCTAGGGTCGCAAGGTACTCCTTGCAGTTCCTCTTCCAATGCCCTGGTTTACTGCAATGGAAACAATCACCCTTATCCTTATCAGCTTTAACCTTCTTGACCCCACCTTTAGCTTTTAGCTTCTTGTTCTTTTGGGAACTTTTCCCTTTCCCTTTCTTTGGCTTTTTAGCCTTAGAATGGGCAGAACTCACAAGTAGGACTGACTTGTCCTTCTTGATGGTGGCTTCTGCAGTCCTTAACATGCTTAACAAGTCAGGCAAGGTCGCCTCCAGACTGTTCATGTTAAAGTTGACCACAAATTGATCGAATGTGCTAGGCAAGGATTGAAGTACTAAGTCCACTGAGAGTTCATTGTCTAGAAAAATGTCAAGACTTGCGAGCTTCTCAATGAGCCCAATCATCTTAAGCACATGTTCTTGGACATTTGACCCCTCAGTCATACGAGCTCTAAAAAGTTCTTTAGACACTAAGTACCTTTCCCTCCTAGACTTTTCACCATACAACTCTTGCAAGTGTTTGAAAATATCAGCAGCACTTGCCATATTTTCGTGTTGCTTTTGCAACTCATTCGACATTGATGCAAGCATCGTGCACCTTGCTTGGAGGTCATCGTTTAACCATCTCTTATGGGTTTCGATTTCCTCCTCCTCAGCATCCTCGGGTAGAGTCGAGAGGGGTGCATCAGTCAAGACATAGGCTCTATTCTCAGAGTTGAGCACTATCTTAAGGTTTCTAAGCCAATCAGAATAGTTGGGTCCAGTGAGTTTGTTTGTGTCGAGAATTGTGGAAAGCGGGTTCTTAGCCATCTTAGATATCTAGTTATCTACAAATTAAATCGAAACGGAGATTAAGAAGATGTTTAATACATTATGTGTAGATATGATTTTAAGGTCTTTTAATCATAAATTACCTCCCACTATTTAATTCAAATTCAATAACCCTCATTAAAGAATTCGAGAAAAACAATTTTTCCTAGTGAGTTTGAAGTCCAATTTAATTATTACATACCCCAATTTTATGGACACATACATAATAATTAAAAAGGTAGACAACACTTATCAATTACATCCCCAAGTAATCCTCAATTATTTTACCTCATGTTTCACATGGACCTCAATTTTATGCGCCTCCATGTTACTCCTATGTTAAGTTAGACCCATCAAACCTACATTTAAATAACCCACCCAAAAAGTTCCACTTGCAATGGTCAACTTAGAGGATAAATTACCCATGTGCATCTCTATGCTTAGTAATAATCACGGCTTTCTCATTATAGAAAGTCCCACTTGCAATGGTCGACTAATCTACATAAGTAGCACCGACATGCTATTACTTTTGATGGTAGGCATGGAATATTAAACCCCGTTTAATTTTATCCCATATTAACTTAAAATTAAAATCATTAAGATTTTATAAACTTATCTAATAAGTAAGGGATTTTAGTATATTATGAAAAGGTCTCATCGCTTCGATTATCTTATCTAAGTCTCTATCCTAAACATGCCCAACAACACATGAAAGGAAATATAAAAGATAAGCATAACCTAAAAAACATGTATCTAATACATAGAATCATGCATCTCATACATTAAATCATGCATCTCATACATAAAATATAACATGGATATTTTGGGCCATATCTAAATCGATCCTATCTAGAGCCATCAAGGATCGAACGCCGGCAAGGCTAATAATAAATAACGAAAAGTAAACATGCTTGTACAATTCTAATGGCCTCAAAATTCCATCATGCATATCAACTCATGAAAGCATATGTAAATTCTTAAATTTACCAAATAGTTTTCATAAATTAAATTAATTCGGGGTTTTTCAATAAAATTGATTTTTCCAAAAATAAACAATTTAAAACTCTTTCTAAATAAAATTTAAAAAATAATTATATTAAGGAAAAAACCATTATCCGAAACGGGTCGGCGGCCCGCTGCCCGATTATCGGGTCGGGTCGCCCCGTTTCATTGTCACATGGTTGTTCGAAACAGCCGTTGCTCAGCCATATACTTTCACACGTATATTAATTTCATCAATAACTCATAATCACAAATTGGAATTCAAATCCCATTTGAATACCAATTCCACAGCCAACCGAATTCAACTTCTAGTTGGATGTCATGCATGCAAATTCAAATTGCATGAAAAATAAAACAATCTGCGTGTTAACTAACAATTGGGATTCTCAATCCCATTCATGTGCAACATCCAACGCTTGCATGCGGTCTACATGTAATGTACATGTGCCATCTAATTGTGTTTCGATGGCTAGGCGGAACACCGGCGCTTCGGCCCGATTCAATTTCCATGTAATCCAATTTCTATGTAATCTCATTACAGAAATCAATTTTCAGATTTAAACGAATTTTAAAAAACTGAAAATAAATAGTTTTTATGAAAATCCCCAAATCAATAAAATTCATGAATTTAATAATTTTAAACGTGCATCACATGTAACGATTAAAATTAAACGGATCATGCATAACGATGCGCGAGCCTTAGGCTCTGATACCACTGTTGGGAAATATACATATAGCCCGACTAAGCACAGCGGAAAATTAAAATTTTAGTTTCTAGGATTTACACATGCGAGTTTATTAATCCTACGGGCTTATCACGTATCATAGGCTTGCGCATCTTTGATTTGTTATTTAAAACTTAAATAAAGAAGATCTTACCTTATTCGATTTTTAGTAAAAATCGAAGAGTTTCTTCTTCCTTAACGTAAGCTCCCTAGCTTGCTTCTCGTTCCTTGAATCAACTCCTTTGTTTTTCCCTTTGATGTAGATTTCGAATTCCTCCACCAAAAACGTCTTTGATCGGATTCTTGATTCACTTCAGAGACCCAAGTGTTTCTCCTCTAAAGTTGATCCACACCCCGGATACCCACTCGTTTATAATCTTTAGCTAGGTTGATCTATAAACGTTTATTCTAACTCTAAGGAATAGTGTATGGGATTAAGGTGAAAGCAAAAATTACTTCTCTAAGTATTTTGGAAGAATTCTTGAATTCAAGATCTTGATGAATAATCAAGAACTCAAGAACACTATATGAGAGAGAGGAAAAAGAAACGATTTTTCTATGCAAGAGGAACAAAAATTTTGGCTTCAAAAGTCATCATCCAATTTTCGTTCTTTACATGTCTTATATATAGGACTAGGTTCTTGCAATTCTTTCTCATGTAGAACTCTTATACATTAATCCTTTTCCATGTAGGAATAGAAGACTAATTAATTTCTAAATAGAACTCTTCTATTTTAATTAGTTTCCTTTCTCTCCAAGAAATCTTATTTCCTTCTAGAAGAAAATTAATTAAACTCTTTAATTATTTTCCTCCACCAAATTTTCGACCAAGGCTTAATAAAATAGTCTTTTAATAATTAATCCACCATACTAGATTAATTAAAAGTCACTTCCAATTAAATAAATGCTTTCTTGACTTAAGCTTAATTAAATTGATCTTATCAACTTAACTAATTTATTTATCCAATACTTGAATAAATAAAAGTCTTAATTAATTAATCTAATTAATTAATATATTAACTCAACTACTTTGAATTAAATTTTCTTAGCTAAGAAATGGATTTGTCCGAGTATTGTGTGTGACCCTTTAGGTTCACCAACATACTAGTAATGGGTTCATAACCTTTATGATTTAGTTTGGACAATTAAATTGTCTCGATTAATTAAACTAATTTTTAATTAACCATCTTATTATTTAATCTCCATTAAATATAAGATACCCATAAATCAAAGAAAAGTTTCTAGCTACTTATCTTGAAGACCTAGATGTAGGCGATTCAAAGTGAACCTTTCCAATCGCGCATTCCATGCAAGTGAGATTCTTCCATCAACTAATTTCCCAATTGAATTAAGGATCGAGGAATCTTATTGGTCGAGATCCTTATAAATTCAATCTTAATAATTCGAGTGTGTTTGACTAGTGATTAATTAATTCAAGAAACTCATTTCTCAATTAATTACTTACTTGCCTTGGCCAAGGACTGACTCAGTCAAACCACTTAGAATATTATAGGAAATTCACTTGTTCATCTAGACAAGTGATGGATCCTTTGTTGTCAACACCAACCTCCATATACGAGTCACTACACCCAATCACCAGTCCATATGTGTCCTTGTAAAAGAACTGGCACAGGAGTCAAAGTGCAGTAAGTCAATATACAAGATTACTGTGATGACTCAAGTCAAAGAATTAATCTTGCACTATCGTGATTAAGAAACTCCTAATTCGACATATATAGAAATAATTCCAATTTAGGAAGTTTCAGTTAGGGTAATCAGTGAACTTGTTCTCAACAAGCACCCGCGTATGTGCATTTGTGTCAACTACACTAATGTCTATAAAACGAGACATTCTCTAATTAAGAGTGTGCATCATAGGCGCAAGTCTATCCGAATTATCAATGTCCCATCTTGATAATTCTATGACTTGGATAGTATTTAGAAATCACAGCCTTAGAAACTTGTTTTATGATATCCATCCAATGAGATATCAAGCCCCATAGCTATGTATGAATTCTAGGGACTTCATCATACAGTTATAACAATATAAACATAAGATGAAGAAATGCCTTTTATTAATATAATGTAAAACGAAATTGTTTATTACAAGAATAGATAAAGAAAGCCTATCTAGGATTGGCTCGCAGGACACTATTCTAACATCTTTTCCCTTCGCATTCCCCATATTCCGCCATAGCTCTTCTAATCGCATCCATGGTGATTCTGATTCATTTCCTCCATGGTTTTCTCCAATTGTTCAATGCATGTTGAGTTCTCCAATTCCGATCGAGTTTTTGTCGTAATTCTTTGATTAATGGCAGCGGATAGGATCTTGCTCTGATACCACTTGTTATGATTCAAGTAGTGAATCATACAAATTGCAACCAAATCAAGAAATTAGGGCAAAATCACAGCTAAAGAAGAGAGAGAGAGTTAAGAGAAGAAGAGGAATTCTGTTATTACTTTCACGTGAAAATTACAATTTACAACTCTAAGCCTTTTATATCACTTTACAAAGAAGAATTGTGCAACAGAATAAAAAAAATATCTCCAACTCCCGCGTGGAATTCAAGCTGCTTATTTAACTGAATTTGAACTAATTCCAGCAGGCCCTAAACGACGTCGTCTTCTTAACTTTCCAAATACACGTTTGAAGAGTTGCTAACACGTTTTTCTTTAGTTTCAGCTTTTCTTCCTCTTTCACTGCCTTAGTCAATTCTCCTGTTATGGATGCTACCATAGTAGAGAGTTAGAGTTTTTTAGGGCTTCCCAAGGCCAAAGGTCTCTTTCCATCAGGTTTTTTCATCTTCCAGCCATGATTTTTTTCTTAAAAATTATGTGAAACACGAGAAGGAGTGAGAGGAATCCACATTGTTACTCTTCGAGTTTTGCTTGTGGGAGTTTCCAGCTCTTCCGTTCGAACCATTATTCTTTTTTTCTGCAAGTAGGGTTAGCCGTCTGTTACGGCTGAGTTTCCCATCAACAACAATCCTTTCCATCTAACTCGTGCTGCATCATATTCCCTACCCGACTCTTTATCTCTAGAGATCTACGGTTTCTGTGGTTTCTTTGGTTTATCTTTTCTTATTCTTTACCTAACTTCTGGTACTGTTAGGGCTAGGGTTTTGGTGTGTTCATTTGTTTTAACGTATTTTTCTCCCTTTGACAGTGTTGGCGCTTCTGAGGGATCTATTCATATCTATTGCACATCACACCGAACGGATTTTACTACCAATTCCAGTCTCACCATCGGCGTACTATGGAAAGATCAGATTGATCGGTTGGGTAAGATATCACTATCGGATCAGGAAAAAACTAAAATTGAAATACCCAATGGAATATGAAAATCGGGTTGTAACTCGTTTGATAGGGTTGTGGTAGGACGCCTTCTGTTAGGTAATAGGTTTAACTTTGCTGCGTTTAGAGAAACTATGTTGAACGTTTTCAAACCTAATAAACGTATCAAATTTGAAAAAAATGATAATGGTCGTTTTCTCCTTAATTTTGATCGCCTTACTGATCTTGAAAGAGTTATGGGAGGGGGTCCTTGGTGCTATGACAACGACCTCTTAGTCCTTAAACTTCTCCTAGAAACTGATGATCCCTTGACTGTCCCCATAGAGTGTGTTGATTTTTATGTGTTGGCTAGAGGTCTCCCGATAAGTACGATGAATGAGGATATGGCTGTCTTCATAGGAAATTCAATAGGACAATTCCGTTATGTCGACCTAGCTAGGAATGGTGTATCAAGGGGTTCTACCCTTCATATTAAGGTGGGTTTAGATGTGTCAAAACTGTTACGTCGTGTGTCTTGTTTTAAAGCGAGCTCAAATTCTTTTCAAATTACTTATTCCTATGAGCGTCTCCCCAACTACTGTTACATCTGTGGGATTATGGGGCATATTTTTTAGATTTTGTGAATCTCCTCTGAAAGATAATTTCAAAAACGGTGACAAGACTTTCCCCTTTAGCCCCTCACTTCGTGCACCTAACAAGATGAGCTATCCGTATCGTTCAATGAAACGTGGTATCGATTCTTTCACACCAAAACCTTCGAGCCCATCATGTAGTTCTCAGGTGTCTAGCTGGCATAAAAATCCTACCAATGTATCTCCTCGGGTCAAACCCTCTTGACACAATGTTGATTCTGATTCCAAAATTCACCACTCTAACTCGGCTAGGGTTAACTTTCTCTCATCCAATCCTTATGGCTCGCATGATAATCTGAATTTGGGAGCTGATGAGGTTAACTCTATACCTCCAGATGCTCTTGTGTCCATGGTTTGGGAAAAGAGGGACACATCTGGAGCCTCCCCCCTCCCAATTGGAAGAATGCTGCCACGGTAGGCACCTTAGTGCCAATGGTTACATTGCCCGTCAAAATTGTTTCCTAGCCAAAAATGCTCCTGGGTTTTTCTCTGGCTATAACTCGGTTTTTCAGCATTCTTCTTCACCTTTAGGACAAGCTACCGCTTATACTGTCCAATCCCCGACAGGTGAAACCCAGGCCATTCAAGTCCTGGTCCATAGCCTAACCCCTCCCACTTCACAGCGGCCCTTATTCAATGAGCCTAGCGAGGAGTCCAACCATCTAAAATCGCCCCTCCAACGCCCTCCATCGTCGATCCTAATTAATATCCCCCTCCAGTTTGCAGTCTCTCCGGTTCTAAAACCTTCCAAAAATAAAACGATCTCTCAAAAAATCTACCCTTCACTCTTTGAAAAGGAAAATGCTTGATGTCTCGGCCATACAAGTTGATGTCATTGAGCCGTCTTTGAAAAAAATCTAATGTTCGCATCTCAGATATATTTGATTCTTTCGCAGCCTCTGCCGCTCTCAATGAATATCCTAAGTTGGAATTTTCGGGGTTTGGGTAGTTCAAAAACTGACGGATTTAATCTGTCTCCATCACCCGTCTGTCGTGTTTTTGTCTGAAACTAAAATTGTGTCTGTGTTTTTTGATTTTCTTAAGTCTAAGTTAGGTATGTTTGGTCTTTGCGTGGACTCGGTTGGTTTAGCAGAAGGCCTCGGCCTTCTCTAGATCAAAAACATTAATGTTGTTCTTCAATCTTACTTTCGCTCGTATATTGATGTGTCTATCTATTCTTCGCCCGAGTCTTCTCCTTGGCGGTTCACGGGGTTTTATGGTAACCCTAAGACCGCTTTACATAAAGAAAGCTTGCGTCTTCTCCGTCGGCTTAGTGAAGGTCTTTTCTCTCCTTGGCTAGTTTGTGGTGACTTTAATGAAATTCTTCACCCCGAAAAACAAGAAAGTCGTAATGCTAGACCTCTCTGGAAAATGCGAGACTTCCGGGAAGCTCTCTCTGATACTGATCTTCATGACCTAGGTTTTTCTGGTAATTCTTTTACTTGGTCCAATAACCACGGATCTCATTATACGGTTAGGGCCTGGCTGGATCGTGCATGTGCAAACACTAGGTGGTTCGAATATTTTCTTGATGCTACAGTTACCCATATTGATGTTCTTCAATCTGATCATAGCCCTATTCTTATTTGTACTAGTCCTTCTCGTCCGTCCCCTCGTCCAATAAAGAAAAAACCGTTCCGGTTCGAGTTGGTCTGGCTCCGTAAGAGTGATTGTGAAAGTATTATTAAGAATGTGTGGGATTTGAGTGTTATTGGTTCTTGTAGGGAGAAAGTTCAGATTACTATTAAAAACTGTCATTGGTCTTATGAATTGGGATAATAACTCTCTTAAGCACAGTAAATGCCGTATTAAAAATCTTGAACGTTTAATCACTGAGTTAAAGAATGGCAATATCACAACTACGTCTAAACGAGAAGAATTTGAAGCACGACAAGTGCTTGAAGAGCTTAAATCATGTGAGGAAACCTCTTGGAAACAACATAGACGTGTTCTATGGATAAGAGAAGGGGATCGTAATACCGGTTTTTTTCATACTCATACTTTGAATTGCTTGAAGCGAAATTCTTTTAAAAAAATAAAGGATAATCTGGGAAATTGGTGTGATAAGGAAGCTGAAATTCACGATGTGATATCAAATTACTTCTGAAAGATCTTTTCCTCTATTCAACCGCCACCGGCGATTCTTGAGGAGGTGCTGGACTCTGTTCAAAACCGAGGCTCGGATGCTATGAACAGGGCCCTCTGTTGCAAATACACGTCCCTGGAAGTTAAAAATGCTTTAAATCAGATGCACCCTCTCAAAGCACCGGGACCTGATGGTATGTCTCATCTTTTTTTTCCAGCATTTCTGGCATGTGGTTGGTAGCGATATTTCTTTATGTGCTCTTGAAGCCTTGAATAACAGAACTTTACTTCCTAAGCTCAACTACACTTATGTAGTCCTAATCCCGAAAATCGATAACCCCGAATCTGTTTCTCATTTTTGGCCCATTAGCCTTTGTAATGTCATTTATAAAATTATATCTAAAAGCATAGCCAATCGGCTCAAACCCTTTTTGAATGACATTATATCAGATTCCCAATCTGCTTTTATCCCTGGTAGGCTTATCTCTGATAATATCCTTATAGCATACGAGCTTAACCACTTTTTTAAGGTCAAGAACTCTGGTAAGGACGGTTTTGTAGCTATTAAACTCGACATGAGCAAAGCATACGATAGGGTGGAATGGATTTTTCTGGAAAGGGTATTGGTAAGATTTGGTTTTGACAAGAGTTTTATTGAGCTTATTATGATGTGTGTGCGTTTTGTCTCCTATTTTTTCATGCTCACGGGAACCCAATTTGGATACTTAGCTCCACAGCGAGGTATTTGACAGGGTGACCCGCTATGACCTTATCTTTTCTTATTATGTGCAGAAGTTTTCAGTTGTATGATTCAATCTGAGGAGAGAAAAAGGGATCTAATAGGGATTACTATTAGTCACGGTGCGCCATCTATTTCGCACTTACTTTTTGCTGATGACACTCTGATATTCACCCAAGCTAACGGGCAATCTATGTCATCTATCAAGGAGATTATTCGAAAATACGCTTTAGCTTCGTGTCAGGAAATTAATTTGCAGAAATCATCTATGGTTTGTAGCACTAATGTCTCAAATTCGACTGCCCGAGGCCTGGCTACAATCCTCGGGGTGGTTTTATCCAACAAGCATGAGAAGTACCTAGGTTTGCCTTCAGTTGTGGGTCAATCCAAAAGAGAAGTTTTTGCTTCTCTGAGAAATAGAGTACACAAAAGAATAGAGGGGTGGAGTTCTAAATTTCTCTCTTAGGCCGGCCAAAAAGTTCTTTTAAAAACTGTAGTCCAATCTATCCCGACGTATGCCATGGGATGTTTTAGACAACCAGATTACTTACTTAAAGAAATTGAATCCACCATGGTCAACTTTTGGTGGAACAATCGGGATGCTAGTAAAATTCACTGGATTGCTCGGAATAAACTTTTTCAGAAGAAGGATGAAGGAGGTTTGGGATTCTGGGAACAACAATCTTTTAATCTGGCGATGTTGGCTAAGCAGGGTTGGAGACTTATCTAACAACCGTCTAATATTCTAAGTAGGCTTCTTAAAGCCTGATACTTCCCTGACATGGACTTTTTCTCGGCGACCTTGGGTTCACAACCATATTATACTTGGAGGAGTATCTTAGAGGCCCGTCATATCGTAAAATCTGGTCGGCGTTGGAGAGTGGGAAATGGCGAGTCCATTTCCATATGGTTGGATCTATGGCTGCCACGAGCAATGGATTTTCGGCCCATTACATGAGATCGATTATTAACATTGGATACGAAAGTGAGCTATTTGATTGATCCAACAACGGGTTGGTGGAATATAGATCTCCTTGATACTATTTTTTGTCCAGAGGATGTTGCTATTATAAAGTCTATCCCGTTAGGCTCTCCGAATAACCTTGATCGTATTATTTGGAACTTCTCAAAATCTGGAACCTTTGCTGTTCGTAGTGCTTATCATTTGTCTAAGGATCTTGAGCAGCTTGGTCGTCCTTCCTCTAGTGTCCCGAAGCCTACTAATCTCTCTTGGCAGTTTATATGGCGTGCTCGAGTCCCTTCCAAAATTAAGGTGTTTGCATGGAAAACATGCAAAGAGGCCTTACCCACTTCTTCTAATCTTATCAAACGACGGGTTGAGGTTTATCTGGAATGTCATCTGTGTAAGGCAGAGTTGGAGGATCTTTTGCACTCTCTCTTGCATTGTCCTTTTGCTCGCCATGTTTGGGCTCTAATCAACATACCGATCAATTCCATTCAACAGAATTGGGTCTCGGTGGAAGCTTGCTTTCGGTCTTGTCAGGCGAATTTGGAGATAGAGCAATTTGGTCTGTTATTGACTACGAGTTGGTTTCTTTGGTTTAACCGGAATCAGAAAACTATGGAAAACATCATTACTATGCCAGATATTCTTGTAAGTAGAATTATTTCCTTTTATTCAGCTTATCATGAGTCAGGTATTCCTACATCTATTCGTGATAATGATACAATCCCAACAAAATGGTCTAGTCTTGAGGAAAGTTTTGTTAAGGTTAATTTTGATGGTGCCAATTTTAAAAATTCGGTTGGAACAGGTGTTGGTGTGGTAATTCGGCACTGGAAAGGATCGTGCCTAGATTGGAAATGGCACTTATATGGTTTTCATTCCTCGGTTGAAGTTGGTGAGGCCTTAGCTTGTCTTGAAGGTCTTCGGTTAGCTCGTTCGCATGGCTGGGGGAATCTGACTTTGGAGGGGGATTGCTTGACCCTCATTCTCAAACTTGAAACACCATCGGAGGATTTGTCCACTATGAGACCGTTGGTTTCTGATATTCGTTCGCTTGTTGTTTCTTTAGATTCTGTTTGTTTTTCTTTCATTCGTAGAACTGGTAATTGTGTGGTGCATTGTCTCGCGCATAGTGCTTCCTTTATTGATTTTGGGGATGCTTCAAATATCCCCATGACATTGTTGATCTTTTGTTGGGTGATTTAGCTTAACAATATTATCGTTATATTTAAAAAAAAAAATATGTGTGGATATATGAAAAAGATATTGTGTCACCCGAGTATTGCGTATTTTATTACTTTTTTGTTGATTATTTTTTCAGTTTGCAACCTAAAGTGATTTACACTTTGATATAATATAGACACTCAAAAGATTGTTTTAACAACAAAGTTTATTGACCGCTGAGTCATATAATTACATGAATTGAAATTTGTAGCCTGCTTGATTTATAAAACATTATCCATCACCCTCAAAATTAACCAAACCAATCTTTTATTTTAAAAGTGTAATTATTTTGTATGTCATACATTTGAACGTCCAGTGAATATTTTCCGCGCTATTGTTATATTCTTAAAAAATATTTTATACACTTAGTGTAATGTGCACATACATAAAACAAAATACGAAATGCAATAAAATTTTGGCACGAAATCAAAACGGAAAAAGGTCAGAATAACTTACTATTAAGTCAGGGGCGGATCTACATCCCATTAAGGGAGGGGGGGGGGGGGGGGGGCAGCGCCCCCACTCAATTTTTTTTATTTTATAAATATATACATTTTTTTATTTTAATTTATAAATTGCATTAATGCCCCCACTCAAATTATTAAGTGCCCCCCTCAATTTTGAAAGTATTAAATGCCCCCCCTTAATTTTAAAAAATTATTTTTTTACCTTACAAAATTTTTTATATTTGAATTTCGCACCCCCCTCAAGATCGAAAAATATCACGTTTTCTCCCTTTACTTTGAGTTCGCCTCCCTAAAACCCAAAATCGTGGCTATAACAAAAGAGGTATAAAAGTATAAATTATGTCAAAAGTTGTAATTGAACCTAATTCCTTATTATATTTTTCCCCATAAATATAGCGTACCGTACCGCGAGTACCCCTCTTAACATGTTGTATAGCTATATCACAACAATCTCATCCCCCTCGGTATAATTTTCGGTGCCCCCACTGAACAAAATTTCTAAATCCGCCACTGTATTAAGTACTAACTATTTAAGCATTCTCATGAATCACCTTTAAGGCTTAACTGTACATGAAAATAAGAGTTCACGATATGATAATGACATTATAACTTTATTATATATTAGTTAATCATTCTTGCTTTGATTTTGATGATTCTAATATTGAACGGTCGAATCTCCTATTTTAATTAGGTTTTTACTTATATTTCTAACATATATGCACTTTAACTAAATCATTAAAAAAGTACTGCAACCAAAGCTTGGCATGTAAAATTATATAATGTAGAATACAAAATTAATGAAACCCAAATTAATTAAACAAAAGATAGAAAGTACCTAACTTCAGCCCCAGTTGGTTGAGAGATTTGTTGGACTTTATTTAATTGTATCGAGTATTAGGTGGGTACTTAGTTACTCAAAGTGCACTACATTTACTTCTAAAAAAAGTACACTAAATTTATTGTTTTTTGAACAAAAATAATAATAATATTGAACTACAACTTGTTTTCCTTTCTTTTATTGTTTTCTTTTATTTGATGAAACTATATACTCAAAGTAACACAATGTTACTTCTAAAAAAAGTACACTAAATTTATTTTTTTGAACAAAAATAATAATAATATTGAACTACAACTTGTTTTCCTTTCTTTTATTGTTTTCTTTTATTTGATGAAACTATATACTCAAAGTAACACAATGTTTTCTAACTTAGGAGCCAATATATGTTTATTCCAAAGGTTAATAGGGATGGATAATGACATAATTATACATGTGTACTGAAATCTAATCTGCAATTAAAGTCTTATTACTCTTAGAAACTATTAAAGCAAACTACATGATAAAAAGAAAAAGAGTACACAAATTACTTAATCACAATGCTTCAATGGGATATAATATTCAAAGTTGATTAAAAACAATCAAACACACTATACTTAAATAACATGCGTCATTCTTAGAAATTCTCGAATTTCAACGTCCCACGACAATTAATTACAATTGTGTATGTAATTGTGATCCACATAAACCCTCATTCTATACAAACAATTTGTGATTATATCGAACAGACTCAAAATCCCAATATTAATTCCTAAGAATCAGGCAAATGACGTAAAACCCATTATTTATCATTATTTGTATCATAATCTTAAATCTTCATGCTTCAATAGGAGGCTTTAGGGTATACAGGAACTAATAAAAGGTTATATTTTCTTGCAACAGCCAATCCCTTCTCCTCAGTCATGTCTAGATCACCATTATTCATGCCCATTGTAGGAAGTGCCCAATCAAAATGGTAAAGAAGTTGAGCTAAAGGGAGCTCAACATTTGCCAATCCAAAATTCCTACCGGGGCACATCCTACTTCCTGGTCCGAATGGAAGATATTCAAAGTTATTTCCCAAAAATTCGATAGAATTATTCTCGAATCTCTCGGGTTTAAAGCTTTTGGGTTCGGGCCAATAACTTGGATCCCTTGCCATGGACCAAACATTGATAAAGGCTTTGGCATGGAGTGGAATTGTATAGCCGTTAACTTCAACTTCTTGTCTACATCCTCTTAGGAGTAAAGCGACTGGAGGATGGAGCCTTAGGGTTTCTTTTATCACTAGTTTGAGGTATTTTAGTTGGTGAATATCACTCTCCTCAATTATCTTCTTTTCTTTACAAACTCGCCTTATTTCATCTTGAAGTTTTGCCATCACACGTGGATTTTTCATTAATTCTAACATTGCCCATTCTAATGCTGTGGACGAGGTTTGTGTTCCACCCAAAAACATATCCTACAACCAAAAATAAAAACACATAAATCATTGAAAATTAAATAAAAAACCAAAAATAAAAAATTGAAAAAGGGGAAAATTACACAGACCCCCTCACTTATTATGTAACTACCAAATCCCCCTCACTTTTTGAAAATTATATAAAGTCCCTTCATGTTAAGATATTTTTACAATTTTTACCACTGTGTATTTGAAAATTCTTACAATTTTAATTTTATAAACCTTACAAACAGACTCCTTGAAATGACGTGTTGGTAACTACACAATAAGTGAGGGGATTTTTGATAATTACACAATAAGTGAGGGGTCTGTGTGTAATTTTCCCAAAAAAATACATTATATATTAAACTTTGTACTTACAAAAACGATCGATTTGATATTGTCGTTGGTGATGGGAGTGTTGAGTTCTCCCGTTTGCTTCAATCTAAGTAAAACATCGACTATATCTTCACCCAACTCCCCATTAGTACCCGAGCTATTTTTATGTTCATCTATAACCTCGTCAAGAATTTTATCGAGTTTACGACGCATCCTCAATAAATTGCTTGTGTTCCACTTACTAACAAAAGGTAACTACTTCAACGAGGGAAAAAAATCAATAAATTCAAACCCTCCGGACAATGAAATGGCTTCTTCACAAACACTATCAAAGTATCCCTATCCCTCAATAGTCCCTCAAACACAACCCTACACGTAATCGAACTCGAGTACGTGAAAAACTTGTCTGTTAGACCGATCACCCTTCCTGAACTTCCTTGTCCTGACTCGACAAGGCGAGACGCTTCGTCTATCCTTATCGAGCCAAACGAGCGCACATTTTTAGGGCTTAGCATCTCAAACTTGCAAATCTCACGCATTTGCTTCCAGTATTTACCATACGGTGAAAAAGCAATATCAATGGAGTGATAGTACATGATCTCGCTTACTATGGATTGTGGCCTGTCTGCAAAAGATGGGTCGTGGAGTTTTAGGGCATGTTTGGCTAGCTCAGGTGAAGATGACTGCAGGGACTTCACCTAGCTTTAAGTACATTATGGGTCCGTATTTTTGAGAGAGTTTCCTGATGGAAACGTGTGGAAGAGTGCCACCGAGCAAGTGGTGGAGGTGGCCGATCAAAGCCAGCTCCGGCGGGCTTGGAGACAATTTTTTGTTTGTTTTAGGGTTTTTGGATTTTTTCCATAGCTTGATTAGTGAGAAGATGAGAGAAATGATAAGTTGTAGAGAGATGAAGTTGAATTTCCATTTTAGAGGATATTGATTGATAGAGTTGTGGCACAATTATGAGGCAGTAGTACGTATATTATATAGATGAAAATATGATCAATTTCGTGGTCCTGATTTTTTATTTATTTTTTTTCATTTGAACTTACATGCAATATATAGGGATAAGAATAAATGTGCATTATTGTGTATAATTTGTTGGGGGCCACCTGGAAAATGTAAACGTGACAAATGAATATAGGTATTTTGAGTTAAAAATGATGTAAACTGTGTATTTTTATTTGAAAATAAAAATCATAATGCCCAAGTGCAAGCACAAATGAACAAACAAACATCCAAATCCCGCCAACAAAATTTCTAGTCTCAGCTTTCTCAATGATGGACTAAATCAGGTGTGGTTCACCCGTTTCGTGCATGCGCAAAGGAAGCAAATTACAAAAGTTTAATCAACGCACACAAAATGGTATGTTTCATGGCACCATCAAATTGCATAAACACATACAAAGGGGGCTTTCAAGCCTTTATACCTTGTGGGGTTGTGTTGAAACAAACTCGTAGTATTTCATTAGTACTTGAAAAAACTCGACCTGTTCAGTTTCTTGAAGTCGCGTGCTTGATTTGATCTCGCATCTTCTAGCTTTTTCTTATCTTGGATAAATCCTTCCAACACTCCAAATGTCGTGTTTCTAAGTTTATCCAAAACCCAAGTATTTTCGTTAACCTTTTTAGTATAATATGGTGCTAGCTTAATTATACTAAATTTGGCTTATGGAGAATATGATAAGGAAAAGTGTTTAGGCTTAAATTAGAGAGAAGCTGAGAAGGGAGACCTTTGCACAAGCAAAAAGAAGCATGCGTATTGATGTGTTGAGGGGCGGCGGCTTTGAGGCTTTCTTATAGGCCTTGTCGCTGCCTTTCTCTCCTATTCTCTCCTAGGGATTTGGCTTTTGTCAAATTCCTTCGTTTCTTGGACTCCTTGTGTATCCAAATTCCTTCATTTCTTGGACTCTTTCTTTGTGTATCCAAATCAAGTCTAAATCAAATATCTTTATACACAAAAAATATCTATTTGATTCTACTTTCTTATTTAATTAGTTATTCCATGAAGAAGTAATTAAAAATTTGGATACTATAATTAATTCACCTACACAAGGTAATTAAATATTTGCCTTTAATTAATTAATCCACGTAGGATAATTAATTAATGCCTTTATTATTTTTCTTTTTTATTAATTAAACTAATTAATTAGTATCTTTTAATTAATTCTACTTAACAATTAATTCAAACCACTTAAGATTATTTTCTAATTAATTAATTATACTTAAGAATTAATCTAATCCACTAATTAAGAATTAATTCGGGAGAATTAATTCTACATAAGAACTAATGAGATGATGAGAGAGATGAAAAGTAGTAGAGAGATGAAGTTTAAAGGGAGTTGAATTTTCATTTTAGAGGATATTGCTTGATAGATTTGTGGCACAATTATGAGGCAGTAGTACGCATATTATAGATGAAAATATGATCAATTTTGTGGTCCTGGTTTTGTTTAGTTTTTTTCTGTTGAACTTATATGCAATATATAATTATGTGGATAAGTATTGTGTATAATTTGTTGGGGGGCACCCGGAAAATGTAAACGTGACAAATAAATATAGGTAATTTGAGTTAAAAATAATGTAAATTGTGTATTTTTATTTGGAAATAAAAATAATAATGCCCAAGAGCAAACACAAATGAACAAACAAACATCCAAATCCTGCCAACAAAATTCCTAGTCTCGACTTTCTCAATGTTGGACTAACCAGGCGTGCTTCATCTGTTTCGTGCATGCACAACAGAAGCAAATTACAAAAACTTAATCAACGCGTATAAAATGGTATGTTTAATGGTAGCATCGAATTGCATAAACACATACAAAGGGGGCTTTCAAGCCATTATACTTTGTGGGGTTGTGTAGAAACAAACTCGTAGTATTTCATCAGTACTTGAAAAAACTCAACATCTTCAGTTTCTTAAAGTCACGTGCTTGATCTCGATTTTGCATCTTCTAGCCTTTTCTTATCTTGGATAAATCCTTCTAACATTCCAAACGTCGTGTTTCTAAGTTTATCCACACCCCAAGTACGCGAACCTTTTTAGTATAATATGGTGCTAGCTTAATTATACTAAATTTGGCTTCTGGAGAATATGAAAAGGAAAAGTTTTTAGACTTAAATTAGAGAGAAGATGAGAAAAGAGAACTTTGCACAAAGCAAAAAGAAGCATGTGTATTGATGTGCTGAGCCACTGAGGGGCGGCGGCTATGAGGCTTTCTTAGAGCACCCCCATTGGGAGATGATTGGAGGGTGCTTGGGGAAGCATGCACCTCTCCTTCCAATGGGGTGGGGTGCTTGGTGACATGACAAAAATGAAGGAAGTTGGGGTTCCTCTGCAAGAACCCCCAAGGAACCCGTGACATGGCAAAAATAAAAGTTTTTATTTAATTATATAATTGATTATTCAAAAATAAGTATAAGTTGGGTATTTTCAGAGAGGTTCTTTTGATGGGAAGAGAGGTTTTTGGAAGGGGTTCTATGCTGATGTGGCAAGTGCAAAAAGTTGCTTTTGATGGGAAGAAGGGTGCTTAGAAGGAGAGATTTTTGGAGTGCTGATGTGGCACTCCAAGAACCCCTTTTGGGGTTCCACCATTGTGGATGCTCTTATAGGCCTTGTCGTTGCCCCTCTCTCCTATTCTCTCATAGGGATTTGGCTTTTGTCAAATTCCTTTATTACTTGAACTCTATGATGTACGAATACTCCTAATATTGGACTCGCGCAGTATCGTACTCGTATCAGATATGATATTTTGCGGATGCCAGCCGGATACGTATCGGATAACCTTTTTACGTATCCAATAATTAAATAAAAAAGGAAATTCTGGATACCGTATCCGATACTTCCGGATTCCGTATCCCGTACAAAATTTGAAGTATCTGACACACCTTGAATATCAGACATAGTGCTTTTGAATATTATATAATACTTTATAGGTTAATATAGGAAAATAATAATGACTTTGACTATACGTTAAAAAGTTAAACAAACAATAAGGAAATTTAAAAAAATAAAAATACATTTCGGTTTCACTTCTTAATATATTTTTTCTTCTCTTACTTCACGTAAAATCTATCATTTACACTTTATTACCAAAGATTTTGGATAAGAAGGTAAATGTTGGTATCAATAAAATAACATTCTTACACTGCTGCAAATGATGAAATATTATGGTTACCTTTGAAACTTTTTGAACTTATAAACAATGAACCTGTATCAGTATTGCACTTTTATTTATGTTAATGAACATATTGACTCAAATTTATTTTTAAATATTATATATATATATATTTGTTTCCCTAACGTATCGTATTTGAAGTTTGCCTTGTTTCGTATCCGTATCGTATTGTACCCGTATTCTCCTATCCGTATCAGTGCATCATAGTTTGAACTCCTTCCTTGTGTATCCAAATCAAGCCTAAATCAAATATCTTTCTACACAAAACATATCTATTTGATTTTACTTTCTTATTTAATTAGTTACTCCACCAAGGAATAATTAAATATTTGAATACTATAATTAATATACCTACACAAGGTAATTAAATATTTGCCCTTAATTAATTAATCCACATAAGATAATTAATTAACACCTTTATTATTTTTCTTTTTTATTAATTAAACCAATTAATTGGTATCTTTTAATTAATTCTACTTAAGAAATAATTCAATCCACTTAGGATTATTTTTCAATTAATTATTTGCACTTTAGAATTTATATAATCCATTAAGAATTAATTCCACACAGTTAATTTTACATAAGAATTAATATTTTTCCATAAGAAGGTTCATACTTGAATTAAGTGGTGGAGGTGCCCGTATTTCTTGCATTATTTTTCAATACGTTATGGGCCCCTATTTCTAAGATAGTTTTCTTTTTTTCTTTTTTGGTTACAAGATAGTTTCCATCACGTTTCCATCAGAAGATAGTTTTCTGATGGAAACGTGTGGAAGAGTGTCGCCGAGCAAGTGGTGAAGGTGGCCGATCAACGGCAGCTCCGGCGGGCTCGGAGGCAAAGTAATGAGATGATGAGAGATGAAAAGTAGTAGAGAGATGAAGTTGAAAGGCCGTTGAATTTCCATTTTAGAGTATATTGCTTGATAGATTTGTGGCACAATTATGAGGCAGTCTTACGTATATTATATAGATCATGAAAATATTAATTTTGTGGTCTCGACTAGGGGTGACCATCGAGTCGAGTCGGCTCGAAAAAAGCTCGACTCAAGCTCGAGAAAATTCGAGCTTGAGTCGAGCCGGACGAGCCGAGCTTTTCTCTCGAGCCGAGCTCGAGCCCAACTATGCATGTTCGCCTGAATAAAAAAATAATTTTTTTATTTTTTTACTATATATAAAATATAATATTTATTTATTTTTTAATATATACATACATATAATATAATATCTTATATTATTATATATGTATTAGTTAATAAATATTAAATATTTATGATGATTATATTTAATTATATATATATATATATAAAATTAATAATATAATATATATTATTTAAAAAAATAATTGTTTTTCCTGAGCTCGAACTCGAGCTCTGCTCGGCTCAACCCAGGCTCGAGTTCGAACGAACTCGAGCTCATTTTTCAGAGGCTCGTCGAGCTCATTTTTCTGGGGCTCGTCTAGCTCGAGCTCGAGCCCAGAATTTTGGCCCCTAGTCTTGACTACGGACGGTGCCGGGAATTTAGGTTTAGGGGGCGAACACAAAAAATATGGCGGGGAAAAGCTTGGTTTTTTAAACTTTGGGAGGGGGTGGGGGGGGGGGGGGGGGATAATATTTCAAATATAAAAAATTATGGGAAAAGAAAATAATTTTCTCAAAGTTGAGTGGGACGGATGCCCCAACCAGTCCCTTGGCTCCGTCCCCGGTCCTTAAATTTTGTTTTTTCTTTCCATTTGAACTTACATGCAATGATTTTGAAATAAGAATAGTTATATTTGTATTTGTGCATGATTAACGATTAACAAACTTAAATTCTCTTTTAGTCGCCATGCTTGGGAAATAAATAAGGATATATGTGATTTGGATGGATTTGTTGGGCTACGTACGTAACCTTTGTCAAGATCTTAATGGATGACATGCTTTTCTCTCAATTTTCTTTTTTTAAAAGTAAATTATTTGGAAGACTGCCTATCAACACTTTTTCGTTAAAAAATAATCTCAAAGTTTCTATTTGTATTTCGTAATATTTGAAAAAACTAACTAATTTTAAAAAAATTCTTGAGGAAAAAGAGGAAAAAATAGTTTTAACTATTTATGATTTGACAATTTACTCAAGGATTACAAGAGCTTCATCTGACTATTTTTTAAAAACGAGAGTCAAATATATCATATATTCTAATTCAAAATAACACGTCCAACATAAGATCCACTTTGACTATTTTTTTATATCTAAATATGTGAGTTTCATTAATACATACATGCTTATTAAAAATGATATCAACAACTAATCCAAATAAATTTCTAAAAAAAATGTCACATCAATTTTAATCATTAAATATTTTTATTTTAAAAGAACTCATCAAAATACACTTTTAACACCACAGTCCTTCTCTTTTAAAACACTTTTTTCACTTTTGTCATGAATTTTTTTTATCCGATATGGATATGTCATCCAATTAAACTCTAAGAATTTGGGTTTGCCAACATAATTGGCTCAATTGGTAAAGAAATGACCACTTCCTGTCAAAAAATTGTGGGTTCAATTTTTTCTATCGATGTGAGAGCTGTGTTGGTGAACGATCTGTAAGTATACATCTGTAAGCAACCGTTAGTTCTGGAGAAATACAATGGCTCATGGTAGTTGACCAGAGCCAACCCTACCCAAATTTTTATTTAAAAAAAAAGAAACCGAAGAAAAGAGTTTGGGTTTCGGCTAGGCTTCGTGAATGCGTGACTTCAATCCTCCGTGATCCAAGAGAGAAGCTGAAGGCCAAAGCCCAAAACTTCAACACCAACCCCAAGCAAAAAACCACAAAAATGATCACCAAAATTGAGCCCAACATCCACACCATGAATCCACACCAAGCGGCCCAACTTAAATGGCCCAAAATTACATCAATCCACTTGGACAAGGTTAATGCCTTCTTAGGTGAATTTGGCACAACTGTTGCCTAATTGTCATAATGAAAGAATTAATCATGTAAAGAGATTGGATTATCAGTTTTGCAAAAATATTATTTTCCAATTCAACAACCTCGGACCGGGTTATAAGAAAAGATGTCAAGTATTTATTCAAATCGCGCTCGCAATTAAACAGCAATTTCAAATTTCTTAATCATGGAACTAAATGGTCTTAAGCACGGAAAACAAAAAAATAAAATTTATTTTTTTATTTTTAAAATGGGTAAGATACCCACATCTTTAATTGGGCCAATTATCAGAATGGGCCAAGGTCTGGTTCCTTTGGGACCGAATTGGTCGAGCCCAAATCTACCAATTCGATCCTGGACTCTTTAAAGCGGTTCAGATCATCCAGTCCAAACATGTGGAGCACGATGTAAGGCCCATATAGTTGGCCCAAACACTGCTGCAATGATGTGATAATGTAATCCTACCATTACTTCAGCCCATAAATACAGTACTTAGGGATGTGAAGAGAGGATTATGCGTTTTAATTAATCTAAAACATTCTACAAGTTTTTGTACTCGTTTCTCCCTCACATCAACTTCAAAAAAGTTACTTCAAAAAATAAGTTGTTAAAGTGTTTGGATAATAACGAAACAACTTTGTAGTTAAAATGCTCAAATTAAAAGGGCTTGTTATCTTTAAGGAGCTTATAAGATGCAATATTTTTGGTTTTGATACTTTATAAATTCTTATTTGAAATATTCATAACATGTTCAGTACTGTAAGTGCAAAAGGGCGAAAAACTAAGTAGGCTGCGTGAACCTCTAAATGGAAAACAAAATAGTTAATCTAGTTATAGTGAAGTTAACTAGTTAGGATCCAATGTATCAAGATTATCTCATGGAATTTCATCGTTCCATTTGTAAGAAATATATGACTCACATATTTACTTTTATGATTTAAAATAAGCATAATGTGCACAATAAAATTATTCCAAATCTTCCATTCAATTGGCTATACTTTTATATCATGATTAAATCAAAAGTAATGTGAGTCATGGCGGGTGTACATCATTTAGCTCGACATAGTCCCTTCCATGTATCACAACATCAATTTCAAAGTAATCATGACCCTTAATGAAGAGAACATAAAGGTCCAGATTTAATGTCTTTATCAAAGACGACTCCTGTTATCATATTTCTATTACACAATGTATACAATATAGAAAAACAAGAGATTTCAGAAACACTTAATTGAGTTCAATAGTATCAAACATGAGCTCAATTGTATCAAACATGAACTTAATATGCATATACTATAATTCAATTATGACGTCCTATAATGCCCGTTTTTTTAATATGATCGTTAATATTTTGGTGGTAATCTATAATGCCCATTCTTTCGATAAGCTCATTAAAATTTTGGACGAATGGTGCTAATATGTTCGATTGACACTCTTTTGTTTCTGAATTCTTTTTTCACTACAAGATACATAATTTTCATATGCATAACATCCTTAAAATACTTGACGTTCTTATTAAAGAAGATTGTGATCCAATACAAGTTTAAAAATTCATCAAACTCTCAACATCACATACATAATGGATTCTTTTATTTGTTCTCGTTCCAATTCATTCATTGGACATTGCATAATGTCAAACATATCTCCCTTCTGAATTGAAACTATCTTTACTAAACATTTTCATCTTACATCTTTCTAGAACTTTATTCATATACATTTTTCGAAACAATCTTATCGATCCTTGTGATTCATTATGGAACACTTCAATTCCTATCACATATTGCCTCTTCAATATCTTTTATAGTTCTTAGAAGGATATATTGGTTTCATGTAATAAACCAAGATCATTAGTGGCAATTAGTATGACATCAATTTATCAATACACAAGACTAAGAAAATAAACAAGCTCCCACTGACCTTCATGTACATACACAAGAAGCTTGATTTAGTATGTGAATTGAACATTTTAAGCTTACACACACTTTAGGCTAATAGATAAACCTATTCATCTAGTTTTCATTAAGAAAGGCAATTTAACATTCATTTGGTGTAACTCTAAGCCATAATGAGCCACCAAAACCATAATAAAGTCTTTGTCATTTTTCAATCAATGCCACCTTTCATGGAAATGCAATTAACTATATATCAAAGTTCTCCTTTGGGATATACTATGATATATATGCCATAAACTATTAATATATGTAGATATTAAATTTATTTGTTATCTTTGAATATACAAAATAAATCTAACAAAACATACAAAATAACAATTTTATTTATATATTATAGGAACAATAAATTAACCTTTGGGCGAGGCCAAAATCATAAGTTACTAAATGTTTGTTGAGAAGAACACATATATGTTTAGGATCGAGAAACATAATCACATCATTCATTACATTGAGAAGTAAGAGCTTACAAGTTACAATGTGGTACACACCTATTTTATTTATCCCATTGGCCTTAAAAAGCATTGTGAGCAGTAAAGATGCATCAGTCCTCACCTCAGGAAGGATTGTGGATCGGAACCAAAAAAAGACCATTTTTTCCCACTGTCATATCTATATCTGCTTGGGTCATTCCTTTCGGCATTTCCCAATCAAAATAGTAGAGAAGATGAGCCAAAGGAAGTTCAACATTTGCCAAGCCAAAATTGATACCCGGGCACATCCTTATTCCCGCACCGAAAGGAAGATACTCAAAGTTATTCCCCATAAAATCTATAGAACTGTTCTCAAACCTTTCGGGTTGAAACTTTTCGGGCTCGTGCCAATACTTAGGATCCCTTCCCATGGACCATATATTAATCAAGACTTTGGATTTGAGAGGTATTGAATAACCATCAACATTGTACTCTGATGGGTATTAAGTGTAGAGACAAATCAAATGGATCAAAAGAAGAAGAAAGGAAAATTTCAGCACTGGACAAGGGTGCCGCGGCACAATTCAAGACCATGCCGCGGTACAGTGCCGGGGCACAAATCAAGATTGTGCCCCGGCACAAAATGGCAGATTGTCCCAAACACGGGTCTTGACACTTGTTCACGCGTTTTTGATGACTTGACACGTTTTGGACGCGTTTTTCATCATGGTTGGACACATTTTTGGTTCTTCTTTGCCTATATATATCTTCATGTTGTTGTGTAAAATTTAGTGCAAGAGTTGTATACAAAAAGAATAGAATTATACACACTCAACCCTTGTAATTGTATCTCATACAAGGAAATAAATCTCTCTAGTATAAGTCCGTGGACGTAGGCATTATTGGCCGAACCACGTAAATCGTTGTCTCGTTTTCTTGATTTATATTTCGCTTTTAATTTCGTTTATACGCGTTGATTCCTAACACACTCATCTCTACATGCCCTCATAAGTAACGGGGCTGGAGGATGCAATCTGAAAGTTTCTTTAATCACCAATTTCAGGTATTTTAGTCTTTGAACGTCGCTCTCTTCCACTATTTTCTTCCCGTTAAAGGCTTGTCTTACTTCCTCTTGTACCTTTGCCATCACGCGTGGATTTTTCATGAGTTCTGCCATGGTCCAATCAATAGCAGTAGACGAGGTTTCCGTGCCAACTGAGAACATGTCCTGCAAGTTATACATTAATTAGAACAATTTTATACTTAGAAAACGATAAATAATACTGAATCCTTGGTGGGTTAGACATAGCTTAAGCAAATTAAAATCACTTACAAAAACAACAGCTTTAATGTTGTCATTAGTAATGGGAAATTCGAGTTCTCCATTGTTCTGCATTCTTAGCAAAACATCTAATATATCTTCACCCCCAAACTCACCACTCTGCTTCAATTTATGCTTTTCAACGATCGCATCAAGAATTTTATCAAGCTTATGGCGTGATATACCAAACTTGGGTCCTTGGTTGTTCTCGCACATGAACCCGTCGGTGTGGTCGATTTTCCTCGCCAAAACTCCCAGGTCAATCATTAATACGAGGCTAATGATTAGTGAAAGTGAATACGAGTCCAGCCTTCATCAGTTACAAATTATGCTATGGTATTAGGTTCGAAGAATCCGCGTGTTTCTAAATGGATCAAATAGGGTCGACCCGTAACCTTAAGTGTGACCCGAGATCAAGAATATCTATTAACTACACGTGGTGTGATCTTAGGGCCCCAACTATCACTATCATATCCGTACGATACAACATCTATAAATATCACCTCAAAATAAGTAACAAGGGTTCATGATCTGATTTTCTACTATAAACTTGAGAGTAAGTTCCCTATATACAAATTTGGGCTCTTCGTACGCAAATACGACTCTCCAACTGGAAGCGTATCTCATACTTGAACTACGATAGACTTGATCCTCAAGTGGGTACGTAGGTAACTTAGTATCATCTAAGTGCAGTCTATAATCTAACTTTCACCTCGTCTAGTTGTACGACTTGACCCAGATTAAAATAGGAAGGGTCCCCTCGGATCTGACCTAAATCATGGCGCATCCTCAGCAACTTGTATTTGTTCCAACAAAGAACATTCAACATCTTGTTAGACGGAAACAAATCAGCCAACTCAAACCCTCCAGCCATCGGAGCCGCCTTTTTGAACAACGCTATAAGCCTGTCAAGATCCCTCAGCACTTCACCAAACGCAGCCCTACATGTGATTGAACTCGTGAAAGCAAATACCCTTTCAGTCAGATTAATAGTTTCTCCGGATGACGATTTAAGAAATTTGACGAGACGAGACACCTCATCCTGCCTGATAGACCCGAAAGATTTGACATTTTTAGCGCTGAGCAGCTCCAGAATGCATATCTTACGCATTTGCCTTCAGTACTCGTTGTAAGGACTGAAGACTATGTCCTTGTAATTGTTGAAGATGGCTTCATTTCAAGAAGCTAAATTATCCCACATTGGAAAATGGTTGTAAAGGGTGGTCCCTTTATCCTATAAAAGGAGACCACCTATGTACATTTGAAAACATTCCAAATTGCCTAAGTCTTTTAGCAATTTCTTCTTTCTTCCTCTATAGTTTGTAATAGTTTCACTTTAGTCCTTTAGTGAAATATTTTGGTGGGGTCCGAGGACGTAGGCTAAATTAGCCGAACCTCATTAAATTTGGTGTTCTTTATTTTGTGCTATTCTTCAAGTAGCCATTGTTAGTTATAGTTGTAGTGTTATATTGTGCTATTAAATTCGTCTAGTTAATTCTGTCTAGGAGGTTGGGTTTTAAGCGCGACCGTTGTGACGCCTCCAATCTTTCCTGGGAATTAAATCTAGTGTGGTTTTCTAGTACAATATTTCCCTTGCTATTTCTATATTTGGTGGAATATGACTCTGAGTTCCACAACAAGTGGTATCAGAGCTCGGGTATTCTGAGTATGCTCTGTGGTCGCAGTTTAATCTGATCTTCCACATCAGAAAAGTTTTCCCGGGCTATTTGGCTTTCGCATTTGGAGGGCTATTGAAGAATAATTTGTAAACCAAAAATGGAAGACACCTCAAAAGCATCGTCGTCGTCCATTTGGGCGAGAACCACTGTGGCGAATACGCGATTGGCAGTGGAGTCTTTTGATGGCACAGGCCATTTTGGTATGTGGCAAAGCGAAGTTGTAGACGCACTCTTTCAACAAGGTCTATACTTAGCTATTGAAGAAAAGAAACCAAATGATATGGAGGAAAAAGATTGGAGTATGATGAATCGGTTGGCATGTGGAACAATTCGTTCGTGTCTATCCAGAGAGCAGAGATATGCGTTTTCGAAAGAAAACTCGGCATATAAATTGTGGATGGCACTGGAGGAGAAATTTCTGAAGAAAAGCTGTCAGAATAAGCTCCATTTGAAGAAGCGGCTCTTTCGCTTCACATTTGTTTCGGGTTCCACTATGAATAGTCACATTACCAGTTTTAATCAACTGGTTACCGATTTGATCAATTTGGATGAAACTTTTAAAGACGAGGATTTGGCTCTGATGTTGCTGGGATCCCTTCCTGAGGAGTTTGAGTTTCTTGAAACAACTCTACTTCACGGGAAGGCTGCTGTATCTCTTAGCGAAGTTTGTGCTGCCCTATACAGTTATGAACTGAGAAAGAAGGACAAGCAAGTTAGTTCAGGCGGAGATGCAGAGGTTTTGTTCATCAGAGGTCGTTCACAAAACAAAAACAAAGGAAAGAAAGGGAGATCCAAGTCCAGACATAAACTAAGCAAAGACGAGTGTGCCTATTGTCGAGAAACAGGACACTGGAAGAGAGATTGCCCAAAGCTGACAACTAAGGGCAATTCTAAGGCCGTGGCGGAATCAAATGTAACCGCGTGTGATGATGCCGAATCGGACTTCTCATTGGCGACATCATCCAGCGGTGCTTCTGAAGTATGGATGCTGGATTCAGCATGTAGTCATCATATGACACCACATTTGGATTGGTTCTTTGATTTCAAAGAACAAAATGACGTTGTCTTCACAGCAAATGAAGCTCCTCTTACTACACTTGGGATTGGTTCAGTTCGCTTGAAGAATCATGATGGATCAATCATAACCCTAAAGGGTGTTCGGTATGCACCAGAAGTGAGGAAAAACCTTATTTCCGTTGGAACTTTAGAATCGAAAGGTTTTGAAGTAAGAGCTAAGGATGGGGTGATGAAGATCATCTCTGGTGCACTCGTGGTAATGAAGGGAATTCGGAAGAACAACAATACGTATCACTACATGGGTGGTACAGTTGTGGGTGCAGTAGCAGCAGTTACTGTTGATGATCGGAATTCAGAAGTAGTTAGGCTATGGCATATGCGCTTGGGACATGCAGGTGGAAAATCCTTGAATCTCCTCATAAATCAAGGATTGTTGAAAGGAGTGAAATACTCCAAATTGGAGTTTTGTGAACATTGTGTTCGTGGGAAACAGACAAGGGTTAAATTTGGAACAGCAATCCATAATACTGAGGGTATCTTGGATTATGTTCATTCGGATGTATGGGGTCCCTCAAAAACGAGTTCTTTGGGAGGGAAACACTATTTTGTAACCTTTGTTGATGATTTTTCCCGGAGAGTTTGGGTGTATACTATGAAGACGAAGGATGAAGTGTTTGAGGTATTCCTCAAATGGAAAAAGATGGTGGAAACTCAGACTGATAAAAAGGTCAAACGTCTCCGTACAGACAATGGTGGAGAATTTAGGAGTGGTCCATTTCAAAAATTTTGTGAGGATGAAGGCATTTTCAGACACTTCACTGTTAGACATACACCACAACAGAACGGAGTGGCAGAACGCATGAACCGGACTTTGCTGGAGAAAGTTCGGTGTTTGTTATCCAATGCTGGGTTGGGTAAAGAATTTTGGGCTGAGGCTATGACGTATGCGTGTCATCTCGTTAATCGTCTACCATCTACTGCTATTGATGGAAAAACACCATTTGAGAAATGGTTTGGAAAGCCTGCTGCTGATTATGATTCCTTACATGTGTTTGGTTCCACTGCATATTATCATGTTAAGGAATCAAAGTTGGATCCTAGAGCAAAGAAAGCAGTGTTCATGGGGATCACCTCTGGTATAAAAGGCTATCGCCTTTGGTGTCCAGAGACAAAGAAAATAATCTTTAGCAGGGATGTCACCTTTGATGAATCTACCATGTTGGAAAAGGTGAATGCAGAACAGCAGGATGGTACTCCCAAACAGGTGGAGTTTGAAAAGTTTGTTGTCCCAGCAGATCAAGAAACTCTTGATCATTCTCCTACGGTAGAAGGAGATTTTGAAGAAGAGGAAGTTCAACCCCAAGAACTTCCACAGCAACTTGAATCAATTGCAACTAGCAAGCCAAAGAGGATAATCAGAAAGCCTGCTCGCTTTGATGATATGGTGGCTTGTGCATCTGCAATTGCCGCTGATGATGTTCCTACCACTTATATTGAAGCAGTCAAAGGACCAGAGAAAGATAAGTGGAGGATTGCCATGAGTGAAGAAATGCAGTCCCTTCATAAGAATCAAACATGGGAACTGGCCAGTCTCCTGAAGGGAAAGAAGGCAATTGGATGCAAATGGGTATTTGCAAAGAAAGATGGATTTCCTATCCAAGATGATGTTCGCTACAAAGCCAGATTGGTGGCCAAAGGTTACGCTCAGAAGGAGAGCATTGATTATAATGAGGTGTTTTCTCCAGTTGTAAAACACTCCTCCATTAGAATTTTGTTGGCTTTGGTAGCACAGTTGGATTTTGAACTAGTTCAGTTGGATGTAAAAATTGCATTTTTACATGGAGACTTGGAAGAGGAAATCTATATGACTCAGCCAGAGGGATTCAAAGTTGCTGAAAATGAAAATTTGGTTTGTAAACTTCAAAAATCGTTGTACGGATTGAAGCAATCTCCGAGGCAGTGGTACAAGCGATTTGACAAGTTTATGATGGGAATTGGGTACACAAGAAGCAAATACGATCATTGTGTGTATTTGCACAAGCTACAAGATGGATCCTTCATATATCTTCTTCTGTATGTTGATGATATGTTGATTGCCTCCCCGAGTCTAATAGAAATTGAGAAGTTGAAGACTCATTTGAAAAGGGAGTTCGAGATGAAGGATCTAGGTGAGGCGAAGAAGATTCTCGGCATGGAGATTTTCAGAGATAGAAAATTGAGGAGGCTTTGTTTGACTCAGAAACAATATCTGAGTAGGATGTTGAGGCGTTTTGGCATTGATGAAAAGTCAAAACCAGTTAGTACTCCGCTTGCTCCTCATTTTAAGCTTAGCGCCGCTTTGTCACCGAAATCTGATGCAGAACGGGAATACATGTCAAAAGTACCGTATTCAAATGCTGTTGGTAGCTTGATGTATGCTATGGTGTGTACGAGGCCTGATATTTCCCAAGCAGTGGGGGTTGTGAGCAGGTATATGCATGATCCTGGAAAGGAACATTGGCAAGCTGTGAAATGGATTTTGCGATACATCCATGACACAGCTGATGTTGGTTTGATATTTGAGCGGGAACATAGTCAGTATGTAGTCGGATATTGCGATTCAGACTATGCTGGTGATTTAGATAAGCGTAGATCAACTACAGGCTACGTATTTACTCTTACTAAAGCACCAGTCAGTTGGAAGTCTACCTTACAGTCAACGGTTGCTCTGTCTACTACGGAAGCAGAGTATATGGCAATTTCAGAGGCTGTAAAGGAAGCAATTTGGCTTCAAGGGTTGCTTGGTGAACTAGGGATTGGACAAAAGTATGTCAAAATTCATTGTGATAGTCAAAGTGCTATCCATTTAGCAAAGAACCAAGTTTATCATGCAAGGACGAAGCACATTGATGTTCGGTATCATTTCATAAGAGAGATACTCGAAGAAGGTGGAGTCAGAATCGAGAAGATCCATACTACTGAGAATCCTGCTGATATGTTGACAAAAGTTGTGACTGCAATCAAGTTCAAATTTTGTTTGGACTTGATCAACATTGTCAAAATTTGAAGATTGGTTTTGGTGACCCCGTTTGACGAGGAGATTGAAGATTTTGAAATTCGCCAAGGTGGAGATTTGTTGAAGATGGCTTCATTTCAAGAAGCTAAATTATCCCACATTGGAAAATGGTTGTAAAGGGTGGTCCCTTTATCCTATAAAAGGAGACCACCTATGTACATTTGAAAACATTCCAAATTGCCTAAGTCTTTTAGCAATTTCTTCTTTCTTCCTCTATAGTTTGTAATAGTTTCACTTTAGTCCTTTAGTGAAATATTTTGGTGGGGTCCGAGGACGTAGGCTAAATTAGCCGAACCTCATTAAATTTGGTGTTCTTTATTTTGTGCTATTCTTCAAGTAGCCATTGTTAGTTATAGTTGTAGTGTTATATTGTGCTATTAAATTCGTCTAGTTAATTCTGTCTAGGAGGTTGGGTTTTAAGCGCGACCGTTGTGACGCCTCCAATCTTTCCTGGGAATTAAATCTAGTGTGGTTTTCTAGTACAATATTTCCCTTGCTATTTCTATATTTGGTGGAATATGACTCTGAGTTCCACAACAGTAATCGTACCACATTATGTTACTACCGATGCTTTCGGGCCTGTCTGCGCATGCAGGGTCCTGAACTTTAAGTACTTCTTTAGCTGCCTCCCGTGATGAAACCACCACTGTCGAAACATCTCCCATCTGCAAATGCAAGATGGGACCGAACTTTCGGGTCACTCTCGCGAGTGCTCGGTGTGGAAGCCCGTCTACCATGTGGTGGAGGTGGCCAATAACCGGCAGCTTTGGAGGGCTTGGTGCCAATTTTTCGTATTTTTTCTGGGATTTCGATTTCTTCCATACCTTGGATAGTAAGAAGACGAAAGACGAAAAGAAAAGTAGAGCGGTGAAGTTGAAAGGGAGCTGGATTTCCATGGAAAAAGAAGAGGAGAGATATATGGTAATCTCTTTTTGAGGATTATCTTAGCTTGTCTGCTTTGCTTGATGCAATTGTTGCAGAGTCATTTGTATGCAACTTTAGTGCAGAATTTTAGCAGGAGAAGATTATTGTATGTTCTATCTGTTTTTAGTGTCGGTAGGCATACAAAAATTTATGGTCTGGATCTATATCTATATCGATGGATATTTTCAGCTCTGTAATGCGTAATGTTTTGTTTGTTTTAAGTTTGTTCCGAATCCTATGATCAAATATCAATTAAATAAGGGGAAATTAATCGCGTACTAAAATAATCATCATAAAGTAGTTCTCATGTGAAGTTAATGAGTTGCAAAGAGCTAGCAAAAGCTGGTTCTTACGTCGGATCATTTATACCAAACGTGTTTCACCTCTTATTCCAATTAATTATATGCATGACAAGTGTATAAAATTTGCACGACTTATATATTAAAAGAAATAATTTGTACATGTGACATGCATATTAGTAAATTAAAATAAGAGATAAGACACCATTTAAAATAGATGATCCGAATTGATTGGTTCAGGTTTTGTCCCTTACAACAGATTAGATTTGATACAATCTCAGAAAAGCCATCCATTCATTGTCTAAAAAATTCATTTTTCATTAAATACACTCTTACCTACGTAATTGATGGGTCGAGTCGAGCCAAGAAAATTTAGGTGAAAAGGGGTCCATGAGAGATGCTTTGAAATGACCTTGAAGAGACTTTATAATTATCTCTAATTAAATCCACGATTCAATGGTACATATTTTCATTGTTATTAATTAACTGCAACATAAACAAATAATAATTATCTGTCACAATAAATAAATCACAATTATCGATCATTGTGACGGGTATCAATACAAACAATTCACATTTTTCTCTTGGTTGTTGATGCATGGCAACAAAAACAAATCACAATTGTCGATAATTAATTGTGATGAATTAGAAACCTCTAAGTCACGTATTTTTTGAATCGTAGATGCGTGTTTCAATAACTAAATAGCTCGTATGGATTTATCACTATTTCAACTTTGAGCGCCCAAATTCTTATTGATCATTTATTTCAATAGTTCACTTTAGTAAACTCTTAACATTAAACTCCCATTCTGAGTATTTCTCTATTTTTAAAGGGAAAAATGCAAATTTCCCCCGACTTATGTCATGTTTTACACTTTACTCCCTATTTTAAAACATTTTGCACTCAAACCCTCAACTTTTAATTTTTCTTGCAGAATGCCTCTTGGCTCCATCGGCCAATGTTGGAGGGTTGAATGCAAAAAGTTTTAGAATATGGAGTAAAGTGCTTAGTGCGATATAGGTTGCAAGACAAAGCTTTTTACTCTTTTTTAATGGTAATAATTAGTTGATTGTAAATTGAAATTAATTGTTAAATTATGTTGAATAATGATTAATATTCATTGATGTATTGATACATGTAATCGGTTCACTTAAAATAAATAAATAAATAAATAACGGTATAAACTCAATTTTACTACTTACAATTTTACATCTGCACTAATGTGGTGTGAAATCTAGGTCAGGATCCCAGCCTAAATGCTTCTGAATGTGAGAACAAAAAGTGAGAAAGGGTTGGACTGGTCCACCTACAATACGACATAGTAGCTCTCCTTAGCCAGTGATGATTATTGAGTATTGTAGTGAGATTAGGCCTCCTTCAAATAACCAAATGTAGTAACTACGAGCACCTAACGGGCCATGGACCTCAGACTTTATTAACATTTTAATTGCTCCATAGAGATAATGAGTCATCTCCCGTTATCCTGAGCTGATAATTATGACTCTATATGTATATTTTATAATCTATGTTTAAATCCATAAAGTATCATTAAGTATACTTACGGCACATCATTTACAAAATTTATGTCTTTTTTATTCGTCATTGTAATATGTGCAGTTTTTCTTATTTTCTTACTTATCTTCACCAATAAAACAATTTTTTATTACATGTAAATGAAATGTCATTTATGGAGAATTTTTTTTATTGAAGTTGATTTGATTTAAAATTTGTATAATATAAAAGAGAGAAGCGCTACCTCTTGATTCGATAGAGCAAGTTAGAAGTGCTAAAATGTCGAGGTTGTGTGAAAAATTGTATGATGTAAATAACGATATATACTATTTATCCATCCAACTGCAAGGAGAATTTCACCCTCAAAAAGCTTTGGCCTTTGAAGCTCTATTCATTGGCTCAAATGCAAATGTAATGACTTGTCTATGCTGCTGAAATAGAAATTTCAAAGTGCCATATTTCACTTTTTTGCAAATTTGGTCTTCGTAAAAGTCATAAAAAAATATTGTCGAGAAGGTGAAAGATATAAGACATTAAACAAATCAATTAACAAGAAAAATTTAATCATGATTCAATTATTTAGAGTTTATCCACCACAAGATATACAAAAATGATTAAATAAATATTAGTAGTTACTTTACAAATTTATCATTATAATACTGTTGAAATTTTGCTACTGCATAAAGTGATTATATTATTATTAATAGTTGTTACTTAATAATCTTTTGAAGATTTGTATAATAATAATGTCAATATTTTAAGATTGGTAAGAACCCTGCTGGACCAGTAGTCCTATACTCCCACACTCCCCTAATATCCCATGCAGTGAATCAGTTGAAGGAATTTATATTTCTGGAATTAGAATAAATGAGCCCATGAGGAATTTCAATTCTACTACCCACTTTACTAAAGGAGTTAAGCTTGATTTCCCAAAATTTGATGGGAGCAATCCCAAGAGCTGGATTAGAAAATACAACAAATACTTTCTAGTAAATCCCTTGACAGATTATGAGAGGAGTATATTAGCTGCAGTTAATATGGAAGGGAGGACTGATTGTTGGTATCAGGATTATGTGGAGGGCAGAGAGAACATGTCCTGGGAAAGATTTGTAGAGATGATCATGGAGAGATTCATGGAGGCAGGACGAGGGAGTATCATAGGGGACTTTAACAAGCTTAAACAGACTGGGTCAGTAGCTATGTATGCAGAGCAGTTTGATGAGTTGAAATCCTTCATGGTAGGGCTTAACAAGAACTTAACAAAAGAATATTTCATACATAGTTTTATAAGTGGCTTAAGGGATGAGATTAAAGCAGTGGTGCAGATGTTTAATCCACAAACATTGGGGCAAGCCACTAACTATGCTAGATTACATGAAGTGTCTTTAGAAGCTGTGGCCAAAGTCCAGAGGTGGAATAAGGGAGCTAATGCTGTCACTGCCAAGAGTAATAAATATGTACCAGCTAACCAATTAGTTAAGGGCCATAGCACTGGTCCAGACAGAGGTTTACCAATTAAGAGACTGAGTCCTGAAGAGGTGGATACTAGAAGGAGAAAGGGCTTGTGCTTCAATTGTGAAGAGCCCTACCACTTTGGCCATAAATGCAAGAAGCTATTTACTATAATAGCCGAGGAATGTGATGAGGAAGTTACAAAAGAGGAGACAACGACTGATAACGAGGAGGATGGAGATATAGCCATATCAGTTCATGCTTTGGCTGGTAAGGTAGTGCAATACACTATTAAGTTACTTGGACATGTTAAGAACAATACCATTTCCATACTTGTAGACACAGGGAGCACTCACAGCTTCTTTGATCCAAATGTTGCAAAGAGAACAGGATATGAAGTGGAATGCACTAACCCTATGATGGTAACTGTAGTAGATGGCAACAAATTGGAATGTAACACCAAATGCTTTAAGTTTTCTTGGAAAATGGGTAGTCATGAATTTCAAGCTGATGTGAGAGTACTGAACTTAGGAGGTTGTGATATTGGTCCTAGGAGTGGACATGATGAGGAAGTTTGGTCCAGTCACCTTTGATTTTGATAAGCAAAGAGTGACCATGATGAAAGAAGGGCAATATGTGTCCTTACAAGGAATTCAAGGAGAGGTGGAGCTGAAATTAGTCACTAGGGAAAGATCGAAGAAAACCTTGGATAAGGGTTCATATGTGTCATTATGTCAATTCTATGTAATGACTTGGGAGGAAGAAACACACAACAAGAACATGTAAGGGAATAAAGGGTTGCTGGAGGAGATATTGGCTCACTATCCAGATGTATTTGAAGAGCCAAAGGATTACCACCACAAAGGTAGAAAGACCATAAGAATACACTCAAACCTGGGGGGCCCAACCTGTCAAACAACAACCATACAGGAATTTTTACATACAGAGGAGAGAAATAGAAAGATTAGTAGAAGAGATGCTTTTATCTAGCATTATACAGACTAGCACCAGTCCATTTGCTTTTCCTGTTTTGCTAGTTAAAAAGATGGACAACAGCTGGAGATTCTGTGTGGACTACAGAATGCTCAACAATATGACTGTGAAGGATAGATTTTCCATTCCTATCATAGATGATCTTCTAGATTAATTGAGGGGAGTCACTATATTTTCAAAGATTGATTTAAGAGCTGGATACCATTAAATTAGAGTTAAGGAGGAGGACATAGCTAAGACTGCTTTTGTGACCATATCTGGTCATTATGAATTCAGAGTCATGCCATTTGGACTCACTAATGCACTAGCCACATTCCAATCTCTTATGAATGTGGTGTTTAAGGAGCAACTGAGGGATTTTGTGCTAGTGTTCTTTGCTGATATCCTGATTTACAGTCCTGATTTGAGTACTCACCTGTCACACTTACAAGCAGTTCTGGAGATTCTGAGGAAGAATCAATTATATGCTAAACTATCTAAATGCTCATTTGCTCAGTGCAAGATAGAATACTTGGGCCATGTCATTACAAAAGAGAGAGTTGTTGCAGATCCCTCTGAAATATAGTGTATGATGGAATGGCCTAATCTTAAGTTAGTTAAAGCTTTGAGAGGATTTCTAGGCTTAAATGGTTATTATAGGAAATTTGTGAAAAATTATTGAGTGCTAGCCAAGCCATTGACTTCACTACTCAAGAAAGGACAATTCTCTTGGGGGAAAGAAGCTGAAGAAGCTTTTGAGTTGTTGAAGTCAGCCATGGGTAAAACTCCAGTCCTAGCTTTACCAGACTATACTAAAGAGTTTGTTCTTGAGACTGATGCTTGCTTTGGAGGCATTGGAGCTGTAATTATGCAAGATAAACATCCCATTACCTATCTCCAGCCCTTTTCAGTGCACATGTCTAGTACAGGAGGACATTCAGGGGTTAAGGCAACCCTCAGAAGATTACAAATGTTATTTTATTGACAAAAAATGAATGAAGATGTGCACCAAACAGTGGGACAGTGTGAGGTGTGTAAGAAGTGCAAGAGTGAGACAGTGGCCTATCCAGGATTACTTCAACCACTGCCAGTACTAGGGTAAGCTTAGCATCATGTTTGTATGGACTTCATAGAGCAGCTGCCACTTTCAAAAGGGAAGGATACTAGCCTAGTAGTTGTGGAAAGGCTAACTAAATACAACCAATTTTTTGCCCTATCACACCCCTTACCAGCCCTGAAAGTAGCTCAGACTTTCTTGGATGGGGTTTATAAATTACATGGGTTACCAGCCACCTTAACCACAGACAGGGACACGATATTTGTTAGCCAATTTTGGAAGGAACGGATGAAGGTTCTGGGGATTCAGCAAGCAATGTCTACTGCTTATCATCCCCCAGAGTGATGAGCAAAGTGAAAGGGTCAACCAGTGTTTGGAGAATTATTTAAGATATATGTGCAATCACAATCCAAGACAATAGGCCAAATGGATAAGTTTAGCAGAGTGGTGGTACAACTCTAGCTTCCATACAGGCATACAAATGACCCCCTTTGAGGCTTTATACTATAAGCTTAGCCATTCCAGTTTGGATCCAAATCCAACTATGTTGTTGTCAGGGGTAGAGGAATTGATGACTAGCAGGCAGAAAATTATACACACCCTTAAGGAGTACTTAACTACTGCTCAAAGCAGGATGAAGCATTATGCTAATAGAAATAGAAGTGAGAGACAGTTTGCAATTAGGGATTGGGTGTACTTGAAACTACAACCCCATAAACAGTACACCCTTAGAGATAAAAGACTGTGGAAGCTTAGTCCAAAATATTGTGGTCCATTTGAGGTGCTGGAAAGGGTGGGATCAGTAGCTTATAAGTTGAGTTTACCAGAGAGTGCCAGGGTGCATCCAGTTTTTCATGTCTCCTTGTTGAAGAAATCTGTCTCACCTACAGCCACAGTGACCACCAGTTTCCCTACATTGACTGAAGAGGGACAATCTATCTTAACTCCCATAGCTGTGCCGGATAGAAGGTTAGTGAAGAGGAACAACCGACCTATAGCTCAACTTTTGGTGCAATGGGCTCATCTACCTAGAGATAAAGCTACTTGGGAGGATAGAGCAGTGATCATCACTCAATTTCCACGATAAGAGACTTGGGGACAAGTCTCTTAAGGGGGAGGTTTGTCATGCTTTTATATTTCTGCAAAAAAATAAAAAGAAAAGTCGTAATAAGCTTAGGCAATTTTTAGTTTCTATTCAGCGTTTTTGGTTAAAGAGGAATTAGTGAGCACGACATCGTTTTGGGTAATGATGGCCCAAGGTTAATTAGGGTTGACTAATTGGGAATTTGGACAAATTGGGAATTGCCGATTCAACAAGAAATATCGGACCAATGGCTGTGCGACACGTGGACAAGGTCATGTGCAGATACTGTTATACACAGAAAATGTGAGAAGGAATGTCAGATTTGGATTTTTGTGAAATTGCAGTAAGGTTCTCTTCTTCCTTTCCCCTTATTTTCTCGCATTGCTGCGATTCCTCTTTAATTCCATTTCTAATTCGTTTTCTTCATTTACAGAGTGGATTATTATTCTGGAGCTGGAGATCTTCATTTTGAGTGGAGAGTTGCTTATTTTACCATTTTTGTGAGTGAATTTACTGTAATTACTGGAAATTTTTATTATAATTACAGAATGAATGGATGTCTTTTCTTTGGCGGGCTTGGGGGCAATTTTTCATATTTTCTTGGGGACTTGGATTTCTTCCATATCTTAGTTAGTAAGAAGATGAAAGACGAAAAGAAGAGGAGGAGAATGGTGAAGTTGAAAGGCAATTGGATTTCCATGGGAAAAGGAGAAATTAAACAGGGCAGATATATGTTAATTTCTTTCCCAAAATTTTGTGTTCTTGATTGTGTTGTTTGTACTTTGTAGTTCGAAGAAATTCTTGCACACTCAATTATTATAGCGGAAAATATTATTATATCTATCTATTTTTGCAGAAAATTTTAGTCCGCCCTCGATTCGGCTATGTCCAAATGTATTTCATAAAGAGAGTGCATTTCACTTGCTAATTAAAAAAGTGTGATTCATGAGCATAGACTTTTTTAAAAAAGTTTAGCGTGATTCATGAGCATAGACTTTTTTTTCAAGTTTGGGTCTATTATTGATACAATAATTGAATATTTAAAATATCTTGGTCTTTACCAAAAAAAAAAAAAAAAAAAAAAAATCTTGGTGATATATACAAGTTGAGAAAATTGCAAAATTAGTCTTGTAATTATAGGGTGTTGGCAAAATTGGTTCCGTTTTTATTCAATTGGCAAAATTGATCATGTGACTATTAAAAGCTGACAAGGGACCCCTAAAAGTTGCCATCAGATTTTCGAAAAAAAAATTCAAAATTTCTGAATATAAAAATTAAAAAAAGTTGAAAGTGGACACGTGGCGGATTCTGCTGCACCCAACGCATCGAGGGAATCGAATAATAGCTAAGGAGTGTCCTTTTGGGTCATATATATATATATATATATATATATATATATTATACAATAAACATGAGGCGAGTGTCATATTTACTTGTACTTGGTATAAAAGTGACTTGTCCTTGGAAGACTTTGGGAGCCTTTGGACGTGAACTTCAAATTTTCTAAGGTCAAGAGTCATTCAATGCTACCAAGGACATGCTATGGTTGTTGGGTAGCTTCTTGCTAAAAGACAAGACCTTGAATACCTTGGAAAGTGAAAGTCCTTTACTTGGCAAAGGACTCATTGGATGTTTTTTTTTCTAAGGAAAAGTTATCTACCCTTTTGCTATGAATTTGAAGACGTGACAATGACAACTCAATGACTCATCCACGCACATGCTACGTTTGTTGGGTCCTTGGACACATGGGTGATGTAAGGACAAATCCTTAACAAATTAACAAATCATGGACTTATGACATTGCTCCTTGGAAACATGGGTGATGTAAGCCCTTTTTTTTCTTGCCAGCCATGGCTGGAGCTCACTTTGTTGTTTGCTCCACGAGAGAAGAGAGAGAAGAGAGGATTTGGATTTTTTCCTTATGTTTTGATTGTTTGGATTTTTTAAGTTTTTACATAATCTTACCCAATTTTGCACCCGAAGGATTTATATTTATTTTAAGACCCCAAGTTTGATATTTAACAAACATCTACAATATCTTCCCCTCCAAACTCACCACTGTGCTTCAACTTATGTTCTTTGATTATGTCATCCAAAATTGTATCAAGCTTACGTCGCATTCTCAACAACTTGTTAGACGGAAACAAATCAGCCAACTCAAATCCCCCAGCTATGCTAATCGTGTTCTTCAACATGCTTATTATTATAGGGGTGGCAATTTGGGTCCAAACATATGTTTTCAACCCATCCTAATTAGGTTTTAGTTGGGTTGGGTTCTAAGTTTTTTCTCTTTGATTTCAACTGGGTTGCTTCCCACTTATTTTTATTAATATTTGGGTCCAATTGGATTTTAAATTGGGCCCAATATGGGTCCAACTTAGTTTGAAATTTAATACACACCCATACACAATTTACATATACACTACACACTTTTTACACACACTACACATATTTACACACATTTTCACACACTACACATATTTACACATACTACACATATTTTACACACACTACACATATTTTCACACACAGATGACATATTTTCACACATACTACATACATTTTCACATACCACATATTTTCACATATTTTACACACACTACACACATTTTCACACACCACACATATTTTATAGACACTACACATATTCTCACACACTATACCTATTTTTACACACATTTTCACACACTACACATATTTTTACATATTTTATACACACTACACACATTTTCACACCCTACACATTTTCACATACATTACACACATTTTTATATATTTTACACACACTACACATTTTCACATACACTACACACATTTTCATACACTACATATATTTTTACACATTTCACACACACTATACACATTTTCACACATACTACACACATTTTCACACACTATACGTATTTTCACACACATTACACACACACACCACATATTTTCACATATTTTACACACACTACACACATTTTACACACACTACACATATTTTCACACCTACATCACACATTTTACATATATTACACATACTTTACACACACATCACATATTTTCACACACATATTACATATTTTACACACACTACACATATTTTCATACACAGATGACATATTTTACACACACTACACACATTTTCACACACAGATGGCATATTTTACACACACTACACACATTTTCACACACTACACATATTTTACACACACTACACACATTTTCACACACTACACATATTTTCACATACAGATGACATATTTTACACACACTACACACATTTTTACACACTACACATATTTTCACACACACTACATATATTTTCACACACCAGATATTTTCACATAATTTACGTGCACTACACACATTTTCACACACACACTACATATATTTTCACAAACCAGATATTTTCACATAATTTACGTGCACTACACACATTTTCACACACTACACATATTTTTACATTTTTTACACACACTATATGTACATATATTTCACACATACTACACATATTTTCACAGACACTACACACATTTTCAAAAACTACACATATTTCCACATACACTAAACACATTTTCACACACTACATATATTTTCACACATTTTACACGCACTACACATATTTTCACACCTACATCACACATTTTACACAAACTTTACACACACTACACATATTTTCACAAACATATCATATATTTTACACACATTACATATGTTTTACACACACTATACATATTTTCACTGTGAACCTTCCGACTCATTTTTTTTTTCTTTTAGAGGTATGATAGACTTCGTATGTCTTCCTTTTAAATTTGGATAATTATACCATCTTTTTCAGAGGTAAGGTCGAGTTCATTGTGAACCTTCCGACTTAATAATTTTTCATTTTTTTCAGAGGTAAGATCGACATCATGTGTCAATTTTTTAAATTTGGACTTGTACCATCTTTTTCAGAGGTAGGGTCGAGTTCACTATGAACATTCCGACTTATGTATTAATTTTCCCCCTTTTCAGAGGTAAGGTTCATGTTCATTATGACCCTTCGGATTCGTTGATTTCCCTCCTTTTTCAAAGGTAAGGTCGACTTCGCATGTCTTCCTTTTAATTTTGGATAATTATACCATCTTTTTCAGAGGTAGGGTAGCGTTCATTATGAACCTTCCGACTAATGTATTGATTTTTCCCCCTTTTTTCAGAGGTAAGATCGACATCATGTGTCAATTTTTTAAATTTGGACTTGTACCATCTTTTTCGGAGGTAGGGTTGAGCTCACTATGAACGTTCTGACTTATGTATTGATTTCCCCCCCCTTTTTCAGAGGTAAGGGTCATGTTCATTATGACCCTTCGGATTCGTTGATTTCCCCCCTTTTTCAGAGGTAAGGTCGACTTCGCGTGTCTTCCTTTTAATTTTGGATAATTATACCATCTTTTTCAGAGGTAGGGTCGCGTTCATTATAAACCTTCCGACTAATGTATTGATTTTTTCCCCTTTTTCAGATATAAGGGTCATGTTCATTATGGCCCTTCGGATTCGTTGATTTTTCCCCTTTTTCAAAGGTAAGGTCGACTTCGCTATTTTTCTCAGATTTATGATCGACTTCGTATGTTGTCCTTTTTGGTTGACTTCGCTATCTTTTTCAGATTTAGGATCGACTTCGCATGTCGTCCTTTTAGTTGACTTCACTATCTTTTTCAGATTTAGGATCGACTTCGCATGTAGTCCTTTTAGTTGGCTTCACTATCTTTTTCAGATTTAGGATCGACTTCGCATGTCGTCCTTTTAGTTGGCTTCACTATCTTTTTCAGATTTAGGATCGACTTCGCATGTTGTCCTTTTAGTTGACTTCACTACCTTTTTCAGATTTAGGATCGTGATTCATGGTTCATGGTCCATGAGAAACCATTTCTATTTCTTTATTAAGAAATACTTAAATGTTTGCCAAGTTCTTTTTCGGAATTTGGGTCATAGTTCATGGGTCATGGTCCATGAGCAACAATTTCAATTTCTTTTTTAAGAAATGTTTAAATGTTTGCCAAGTCTTTTTCAGAACTTGGGTCATAGTTCATGGGTCATGGTCCATGAGCAACCATTTCAATTTCTTTTTTAAGAAATGTTTTAATGTTTGCCAAGTCTTTATCAGAACTTGGGTCATAGTTCATGGGTCATGGTCCATGAGCAACCATTTCAATTTCTTTTTTAAGAAATGTTTAAATGTTTGCCAAGTCTTTTTCAGAACTTGGGTCAAAGCCATTTCAAGTTCCTTTTTTTTTTTAAAAGTGTAAACAACAATTATATTGATAGTTATGGAGACAAAAAATGTACCTTGTCATAAGCATGTAGCTCGAGTATCCTATGCTATTGATTAAGTTCGGATTCGTAAGTGTTGATCTTGAGTTGAATCCTTATTTCGCAGGGTCTCACTTGCTTTTGCTTCATGGATCGAGATTTTGGTTGGAGTTCTTCATCAAATTTTTTTTGCCTCTTTTAGAAGCGGATTTCTTTGCTTATGGGTCGAACTTAGAGGATGAAGCTCATTATCAACCTCATGGGTCGAGCTACATTTTTTTTTTTTAGAAAAAGGTTTTGCAGGTAAATAACCTTGATCATTTCCACAAGTGTAGCAGGTTGATGGATTAGGTTCGTTTGTACCTTTTATAGAGTTCACTCTCTATAATGGTGAAGAGTTGCTTGATGTATGATTCTTTTTGCTGTGACAATCCTCGGGTAGAGTTCCATCCAAATGTTTCTTTAAATCATCCATCCAGCTTGGTTCAACCTCTATTATTACCACTTCAGGTTGATCCTTTTTAGATCTGATTTTTGAGTCTTTAGAGACCATCACTGTAACTTGCTTGCTTTCACTACCTATGAATTTAACTAATTTTTTGCTTTTTCCAATTGAGAAATGAGATGTTGTACCTTGTTCAGGTATATCGTCATGCTTCTCTCATTCAGTTCACAAAAACCATCAACCTAGTTTGCAATGAGCTAAGGGTCGGTATATATGTCGACACTCTTTCCACTTAGTTGCAAATGTCATCGTGAGTCATGTAATTAGTGCTTCATATTTTGCCTCATTATTGGCAATTCCAAACTCAAGCTTGATTGCATACTTCAAATGACTCTTATGGATCCGAGAGCTAAACTTCTATCCCTTCTCTTTGGGTCGTTGATGAACCATTTACATGAGGCATCCATGCTTTTCATTTTTTGCTCTTCTTGGATCGATGTGACCTTGATCACAAAGTTAGAAATGACTTGATTTTGATAAACCACAAATGTGATAGTCCACATCAAACACCTGTAGCTCGACTACCCACTTTACCAATTTATCCAAAACTCATGGTTTGGCTAGAACCTGATGTAGTGGTTGCGTCACGAGCATTATGATTCGGCATGATTGGAAGTAAGGTCTGAGTTCTCGCAGAACTGTAACCAAAGCTAACGCCCATCTGTCCATTTCAGAATAACTATTCTCTGGTTTTTGTAGATCTTGCTTGCGCAATAGATCGGATTATGGCAGGTCCCAATCTCTCAAGTTAGTATAGTATTGATAGCACCGTAAAAAATTGCTAAGTGCATAATTAAAGGTTCATTGAGGATCGACCTCATGAGCCATGGTAGCGAAGTAAGATAACCTTTAAGCTCTTTCAAAGTTATTTTAAAGAGATGCAAACCTTCGAGGTTGCCATTCCCGCTAGTGAGTCTTCGCACATCTTTTACAGATCGCGGTGGTTCCGCATCAAGCATTGCTTGAATCTTTTCTGGATTCTCTGGGAGCTCTGACAGCTTCATCCTTACCTTTTATCTTTCTTTTGATGGGAGCTTCGAGCTCATTAAGAGCATTATTTTGCTCTGCTGATCCTCCCTGTGATCTGGATCGAGTTCGCATGTTATCTTTTCTCTTTTCCAGGGAAATGTTATAACACTCTCTCACCATCTTTTGGTCACATCAGACCTCTCTTAAACCCGTCAATGGGGTGCTGACCCTTTGAATAGAGAAGTTGGCTACATCCATAGTGATCATTACGGGATCATCCTGAGATCCTACCAAAACACCCCTATCGCCATCACAGAAAATGATCCTCCTCTGTGGCATTAACTGTTAGGATTGACTTATTTTTAAACGTTGGCCTATATGACCTTAACTTCCGTATATGTTTTCTTGCATTCACTGAATCTTCATTTGATGGCCTTTATGCTATCATATTGATTACCCCGAATCTAGATTTTTTTTTTTTTGGTTCAGGATCATCTTACTTGGGCTATTCGTGCCTATTTCCTTTGCGTCCATGTCGAGGTTGATGTTTTTTGGTGTTGATCATTTCTTGCACGATCATTTATTTGTCTTCCTCGTTCCCTGGATTGACCTCTTTTACACGATCGAGGCTCTTCGCGTTGTTGATCCTCGAGGGTTCTAGTAATGAATTCCCTCAGGTAACCTGGCTTTATTAACCTTTCTATCTCATCTTTCAACTGTGAAACTTCTTTGGTATCTTGATCTTTATCCTTACTAAAATTGCAGTACTTGGAATTCATTTTATTTGGAGTTAACCTCATTTTTCTAGGCCATTGGAGCATATCTCGGTGCTCGATAGTAAAATTTAAAGTGATATACTTCTCGTACCTTAGAACCTTTGATGGGTCGTTCATGATCTTTTTCAGATCTCGATCCTTGTTCTCGATCATGGTGATCCTTTTCTTCTGATTTCCAACTCTTCCTCTTGGTTGTATCGCTCTTACCATTATCATAAATTTGGATAACTAATGTTGATGCCAATGGTCCCTTTTTCAGGCCATGTAGAAGTAACTGGATCAACATATCCATCGAGGTTTCTGGCATCTCTAGAGCTTCGTTGTTGAACATTCGATTGAGACCAAATGCTCTCTAGGATCGCCATCCCCGTCTGGTAACCTAAGATTTGGGCCCACCGCCTCTGTTAAAGATCTCCTCACAGAAGAGAGAGATAACCTTCCTCATGACTTATATAGGCGGGCTCTTCTTTAATGCAAACTCAATCTTCTAAGGCACATCATTAATTTTTTCATACATCTTGAGATCTACCTTAGATCTCACACCTTTCCATCTCTTTTGTAGGTCGATCTTTTTCAGATTCGATCTTTGAAGGAACTTGACTTTGCACCTTTGCACTTCATCAAAATCACATACTTGCACCCAACACTTATCTGGGGTCTCACGGATCTCGACCCTCTTCGTAACTCTTCCCAAAATTAAGCTATGCTGGGTAGGAGGTTGAGGGTGAACTGAAACGTTCGGTGTAGTCGGCGCTCTCTGGATGTGATCCTTCAATAGTTTTGCCTCCCCACTCTTGCATTCTCCGATTGAACTCCATTTTCACCATAGACACTATTGGCTCAATAGTTGGAGCTTCAGGCATTACTGGAGACTCGGTTGCAGGTGGTGGGGATTGAGATGTTGAACCTTCAAATGCTCTATTATCCTTCTTGTTTGCACCCTCCACCGATCCTTGAAATTTCCTTGATCTCTGGTAATGTTCCCACAGACGGCACCAACTGATTTGGGTCTAAAATGAACTCGACCCTCTTTAGTGAAGCTCGGCTCGAACACTGTCGTGAAGCTCCTAAACTGGAACTACTTGAAATCAAAGGATCCTCGTTAAGGTCGAGCTGGGGTTGACCCCAGCGTAGACCCTCCGACGATCAAGTCAGTATAGACTAAAGGATCGAGGTCGCTATAGTAAATGTGGAGTAATGAAAGACTTACCCCCCAAGTGAGAAATGATGTGGGGTATTTATAGGAGAGATCACCCTGTACGGATAGGGATCGGACACGCGTCATGATCTCTAAGATCCACGTCTTACCAATCTACGGCTGAGGTTCTAGGTCTGTCGGATCGGACGGGTCGGGTCATACCGAACCCGAACTAAAACGCACGAATCTTGGCTTGTTTGGGGAATAAAGCTAACTTTGGGGGGTAATTTTGTCAAAGTGGGTTTTTACCCAAATCACATAGTATGTGCTCTGTGTGCAATATTTTCTTGCCATTGAATCCTGACTGCGTTTTTAAGCGATTGTTTGGAAAATATATGAAATAGGAAAAATATTGCTAGTGGCTAATTTATTAAATATTTTTCTTTCTAGGATAGAAATTAAATATTGAAAAGGATTGATCCTTAAACATTTGAAGCTTGCAAAGGTTGACTAAGAGTCCTAGTATTCTACAAGTTCAAATTATCAAGCACGCCTTTTTTTTCTGTTATCTTATTTTTATGTATGTTGACATGCATGTTCAGTTTCTTGATAGGAGGACAAGTCCAGCGAATACCTTTAAATAAATGGACCATGGGCAGAGAATTATTTTTAACAATACTTTTATATAGATTATCAAATTTATTTGATTTTAATTTCAAAAAATAAGTAAAATAACAATTATCACATGTAAAACAAATATACTAACTCTTCATTAAAAAATAGGGTAGCTTCGAAATGTAAAAGCAATTCTTTGGCTATCGACTTATAGTCATATATAGTGTTCTTTGAGTACCTATTTATCATATGATTGGATAAGTAATTAAATACACATAAAATCCATATTACACTAATTTTGAACCGAATTGCTCAAATGAATACTCATTATATGATAACATTATCAAGAGATTTCATGGTTGAACTTATTATTCAAATTATTAGTGATAAAACTTTTTCCCAATATTTTCCATTCCGTTTGATTTTCCATCTCGTTTTATTCAGACTTAGTAAATTTGTCTATTTCATTCTTAGATACAAGGAATCAATTTAAAAAATGATACATATTTCGTCACATTCAATGTATAATTAAATTGGAATAAAAAAAATAGCATTATATTAAAAATCAAATATAAATCAAGCACAAAGAATTATAAAATTATAACTATTAACACTAATACAACCATTTTATGCATAAATTTTGGTGGATAAATTCTAATTAGTTGAATGGCTATAATCTTTTATCGGCTTTAGATTTTTCGTGTCTTGTATATTTTTTTCTTTCTCAACAACCTTTCTTATAGGTTTTAGGATAAGTAATTGTTATTTCCACAAATAATAATTTATTAAATCTCACATTAGTGTGCCTATTTACTTATAATTTAGTTCAGATTTATGACCTCGTTATCATCTTATTTATGTGATATTTGACCACATTACTTTATTATTAGTGAGCCTAATTATTATTTAGTTTTATGATGGTTTTTAGTGGTCCATTAATATCTTTGAAATGATCAAACTTTAGTTCTCTATATAAGGGGTCATGGTCTTGTTTGTTGGCACATTGAAAGTGTGAGATATATATATTTATATTAGAGTTGTGATATTATTCTATATTTCCACAAGAGTGTTTTGGCAAAGTGACTAAGAGATTGGTTCCTCGTCTCCTTGTGATCGTGCACATAGGATGAGACGTCGCTGTGAGCTAATAGGGATTTATCTTGGAGTCTTGATCAGCCGTCAAAACCTGCACGTAGGAAGGCAATCATGGCTTTAAGATAGCGTCATGTGGCGTGTCTCTCCATCGGTGTAGTATCTTATTTTATGTTCTTATGTTGTTTAATATGTATTATTCCATGATTTATAATTATCATATCATGATGTATGACTAATATATTTTGAGATTATTTAAGTAATTTATATTTACTTAAACACAAATCACAAAATTTAAAACAATCTAAAGCCATGATTTGTGATTTGTGTTTAAGCAACAAAGTAAGCTTGAGAACGATGGTTGTGACTAACCAAGCATTTATGTTCTTGCATGTGAATCTGATTGAGAAACTGGAGGCAAAATTCTAATTTTAGTCTCATAGGATCTCGTGATTCTAGTATTAGTCCCACAGTTTACGAAATTTTAAAAATGGTCCCAAAATATTTCACTTTTTCCAAACTTGGTCCCAATTTAACCTAAAATTAGTCCCACAAGATTTTTTCCGTTAATTTTGCACGGAATTTGGCGCGAGCACGTCACCTTCCCGTTAAATCCTTGGGCTCAAATTGAAATATCTAATTTTAGTCCCATAGGATCTCGTGATTCTAATTTTAATCCCACAGCTTACGAAATTCTAAAACAGGTCCCAAAATGTGTGTGTCTATATATGTATGTGTGTGAATGTGTGATTATGCGTGTGGGTGGGGGTAGGGGGGGGGGGAATTTGGTCACTGTTCATCGTCTTCACATTGAAGACGATGAACAGTGACTTTTAATTTTTTTTTTGTTATTTACTTTTATATATAATATATTATATAATTTTGTGTGTATATATATACATGAGAAAATAGCAGATACCCCCCCAAACTATGAGGTGATGTGCGTTTTGCCCCCCAAACTATTAAAAATTGCACTCAACACCCTAAATTATTATATATGTGTACTTTGCCCCTTCGGTCAGCTTCGGGCAGCACACAGGGGCCAAAGTGCTACAAACCGCATAGGTGAGGGGGCAAAGTGCACATCACTTCATAGGTTGGGAGGGTATCTACTATTTTTTTTTAAATTCAAATATTCTTAATATTAACTTAACCCCCCTCGGTCAGCTTGGGAAAAATTTTTACCCATTCATCGTTCAATTTAAATCATGCACATTGGGATTTATTTGGATTTTTCTTGAAATATTATTTCTAGGTTTGAAATAAATAATTTTCAAATATGAAAATAAGAAAAATAAAAATAAAACATGAAAATAAATAAGAAAACAATGAAAAGAAGTATAAATTCAAATATTCATAATTTTCTAAAAACAAAAAAGACAATTCAAAAATCCGGAAACATGAAAATAAATAAATAAAATTTAAAAAAGTATAACAAAAAAAAAATTAGTAAAAATTTTAAAAAATAAAAAAATCTGGTGATGTGCGCTTTGCCCCCTCACCTATGCGATTTGTAGCACTTTGCCCCCTGTGTGCTGCCCGAAGCTGACCGAGGGGGCAAAGTGCACATATATGGTAGTTTAGGGTGTTGACTGCAATTTTTAATAGTTTAGGGGGCAAAGTGCACATCACCTAATAGTTTGGGAGGGTATCTGCTATTTTCTCTATACACATATTATATATGCCTATGTGTGTGTCTATATCTGCATGTGTGATTATGTGTTTGTGATGGGGGGGATATTTGGGTTCACTGTTCATCGTCAATGATTTTTTTTAATGTAAAATATTATGTATACACTAAAATAATTTTCAAGTTAATTTGGGACCTTTTTTTAGAATTTTGTAAACTGTGGGACTAAAACTAGAATCACGAGATCCTATGAGACTCAAATTAGACACGTGAATTTGAGCCCAAGGATTTAACGGGGAGGTGACGTGCACGCACTAGATTCGGTGTAAAATTAACGGAAACAACCTTGTGGGGCTAATTTTAGGTTAAATTGGGACCAAGTTTGGAAAAAGTGAAATATTTTGGGATTATTTTTAGAATTTCGTAAACTGTGGGACTAAAACTAGAATCACGAGATCTTGTAGGACTAAAATTAGAATTTTGCCAGAAACTGAATAATACAACAAGAAGATTTTCTGCTTATTAAACAATGAGTGCCATCGATCAAATTATTTGAAGTTTGCTCAAGGCTTTGAGCTCGTGAAAGAATGGACGCTCAAATGTATGTCATCAAAAAACATGATATGCCACTTTGATTCTTTATCAAAGGAAAAGGTAAGTTTCTTTAATTTGATGGCCTTTGACAACATAAAGTGCTTAACTACATTAGGCCAGGAAAGTGAACAAGTGAAGGAATGATAGTAACTGCAAAAGAAAATATTGAGAAATGGTGTCGATAATCTTACTAAGTTGTATGTTGTTAGTGAAAAGAATTGTCTCTAGATTACTTTGAAGACCTTTGGTTGTTCTATATTAACTGAATTTGATGTGGTATTAACATGTGATATATGTGAGCTTTCTTGTGATTAAAAATAGCTCCCATATTTAAGCAGTAAGTGTGTGAATTTTATTGTTCTAGAAATATGAAACATTCACTTGTTTATATGATTATTTTTTGTGAAATGATAGGTATGATATTATAATTTAACAAGTAAATTAAAAATAAAAATAAAAACAAAAACTAGGTGACCGTTGGGGCAGATAGCTGGACAAATTCTTTGCTCTAATTTTTTATTTCAAGTCTCATCAAGAGACTAAATTATATTTAATGAGATTCAAGAGACTAAATTATATTTAATGAGATTTATAATGCATCATTATATACAAATGACTAGTAACATTACCTCTGAGATTTCAGAGACTAAATTATATTTAATGAGATTTCAGAGGGGGCAAAGCGTACATTACCTCATAGTTGAGAGGGCAAAGCGCACATCACCATATCATGGTGTATTTAAAAAATTTATATTTATTTAAACACAAATCACAAAATTTACAATATATATATATATATATATATATATATAGCCAGATAAATAGATCTATATAAAATCTGATTAGGACAAATCTTGTTTACTAGACATTAATTATCGTAATTAAGGCAAAAAAACGGAAGACAAAGTACAGGAAATTCTAGCCCGCTCCCGGCTCAGCCAAACTTATGTGTATTTTTTAAAATAACTTACCAATTATATGACAAGTGTAATACACTCTTTTTATAAAATATACTTAGGTGCGGCCAAGCCGGGTCTGAGCTAGAATTTTCCACAGTACATTTTATGGAAATGGAAATAACAAATCACGATTTACTACATATTCAATATTAATTAAACTAGTCAAAATAGAGTGCTTGATAGAATTTTTATTTGCGCCATCTCCGAGTAATGACGATTTATCAGTTCTTAGTAGTAGGAGGATTGTAGACAGTGGGAACCAAGACCAAACCATTTCTTCTTGACACTGCAATTCCATTTGCCTCAGTCATGTCTATATCAGTACGAGTCATTCCTTTCGGCATTTCCCAATTAAAGTTGTACAAAAGATGAGCTAATGGAAGCTCAACGTTTGCCAATCCAAAATTCATACCCGGACAAATCCTTCTTCCGGCACCGAATGGAAGGTATTCAAAATTATTACCCAAGAAATCAGTAGAATTATTCTCAAATCTTTCGGGTTGAAACTTTTCGGGCTCATGCCAATACTCGGGATCCCTTCCCATAGCCCAGATGTTAACCATGACTTTGGATTTCAGAGGGATTGTATAACCATCAACTGTGCACTCATCCCTGCATGCTCTTGGGATTAATGGTATCGGAGGGTGCATCCTGAGAGATTCTTTGATCACCAATTTTAGGTACTTTAACTTTTGGACGTCGCTTTCTTCCATTATATTCTTTTCACTGAAAGCTTCTCGTACTTCTGCTTGTACCTTTGCCATAACGCGAGGATTTCTCATGAGCTCCGCCATAGTCCAATCGATAGAAGTAGATGAGGTTTCTGTTCCAGCTGAAAACATATCCTATATAAATAGCAATGAGTATTAGTTAGCACAATCTATACTATCAAGAAATGAAGAGGAGTCTAAATATCGGTTTTTAGTATGACAATCAGTTATGGTGAGGCAAGAAAATGAATCGAGTATTCATACGCCATGTGACTGTTATAATATCATCTCATATATTTTGATGAATGACTTAATAATGGCAATCACAGAGTTCCCAAAATTGATTATATAGGGAAGTTTTTTTCCTATATTTTTCTCTACATATTTCCTCGTCATATTAAATTTTATTTCTCATCTCTTTTGTTTTTCTTCTCTTCTATTAGTTAATTATCAATTTTAATTCAAAAACCTTTTTTTAATCAACTTCTGTTTTTTCACATGCATGTGGTGTGCGTTACCAACAGGATTCATATTAACATAGACAAAGACAAATATTATCCAATCTTTTGGGTGAGATTGCAAAATATGATACAAAAATCACTTACGAAAATGATAGCTCTGATGTTCTCGTTGGTAATGGGGAATTTGAGTTCTCCATTTTGTTGCATCCTGATCATAACATCTACAATATCCTCACCTCCAAACTCACCACTCTGTTTCAACTTATGTTCTTCGATTATGTCGTCCAAAATTGTATCAAGCTTACGTCGCATCCTCAACAACTTGTGTTTGTTCCAACTAAGAGCATTCAACAACTTGTTAGATGGAAACAAATCAGCCAACTCAAATCCCCCAGCTACGCTAACCGCGTTCTTCAACATGGTTATCACCGTATCGCGATCCCTCATCACTTTACCAAAGGCAGCCCTGCATGTGATCGAACTCGTGAAACCAAATATCTTTTCCGTCAGATTGACAGCTTCTCCTGATGATGATCGGACAGATTTAATGAGACGTGACACCTCATCTTGCCTGATGGACCCAAAAGATTTGACATTTTTTGCGCTGAGAAGCTCCAAAATGCATATTTTACGCAATTGCCTCCAAAACTCATTGTAGGGACTGAAGACCATGTCCTTGGCATCGTACCACATGATCTTACTACCAATGCTTTCGGGCCTATCAGCGCATGCCGGGTCTTGCACTTTCAATACCTCTTTAGCAGTCTCCCGTGATGAAACCACCACCATTGAAATTTCTCCGAGTTGAAGATGCAAGAAGGGTCCGAACTTTTTGGTTACTCTCGCGAGTGCTTGGTGTGGTAGCCCGCCCACCAAGTGGTGGATGTGACCAATCACAGGCAGCTTCGGTGGGCTTGGAGGCAATTTCTCGTATATTTTCGGGGATTTGGATTTTTTCCAAATTTTCGATAGTAAGAACATGAAAGAGGAAAAGAGCACGAGAGTGGTGAGGCTGAAAGGCAATTGGATCTCCATTGTTTAATTAATGCAACAAGGAGAATGTGGAATATATAGATAGATTATATTTCTTGTTTGTCTGTTTGATGAAATGTTAGTACAAACTTTGGCCTGTATTTATAGTTGTAGCTAGACTTATGTAAATGTTACAAATTCTAATGTTTTTCTGTACCAATATTGACTGTAATGACCTAACGAATTGTTTGTTCAAAGTATGTGCTCTGTGTGCGCTATATTCTTGCCACTGAATCTTGACTGCGTTTTTAAGTAGTTGTTTGGAAAATATACGAAATAGGAAAAATTTTATTGCCATTGGCTAATTTTTTAAATATTTTTCTTTCTTAAATATTGAAAAGGATTGATTATTCTCCTGAAACTTTCAAACCTAAGACCTTTTTAAAGGTTGACTAAGATTCCAAGTATTCTACAAATTATCAAGCACGCCTTTTTTTTGTGTTATTATCTTAGTTTTATGTATGTCAACATGCATGTTCAGTTTCTTGATAGGAGGACAGGTCCAGCGAATCCCTTTAAATAAATGTACCATGTGCAGAGACGGATCCAAAATTGGATTGTTGGGGTCGAAGTGCCATTAAAATATATATATATTTTTTATGATACTTATATATAGATTATCAAATCTATTTTACAATATCACATGTAAAACAAATAAACTAACTCTCAATTAAAAAATACGGTAGTTTTGAAATGTACAAGCAATTTCTTGGTTATCGACTTATCTCGTATATAACGTTCTTTGAGTACCTATTTATCATATAATTGGATAAGTAATTAAATCATATAAAATCCATATTACACTAATTTTTAACCTAATTGCTCAAATGAATACTCTTTATATGATACTATTTATTTTTGATAAGATCAAGAGATTTCATGGTGGAACTTATTATTTAAATTAAAAATGATAGAAGTTTTTCCCAATATTTTCCATTTTATTTGATTTTCCATCTCGTTTTATTCGGAGTTAGTAACTTTGTCTATTTCATTCTTAGATACAAGGAATTAGTTTGAAAAATGATACATACTTCGTCAGAATCAATGTATAATTAAAACGGAATCAAGAAAATAGCATTATTTAAAAATGAAATATAAATCAAACACAAAATTTTAACTATATTATAATGACAATTTTTGAGAATTATATAAAGTAATAACTATTAACACTAATATAATCATTTTATGCATGCATTGTTGTGGATAAATTTTAAATAGTTGAATGGCAATAAATTTTTATCAGCTTGAGATTTTTTGTGTCTTGTATATTATTTTCATTCTCAACAAGGTTTTAGGATAATTACGTACTTTATAATTTTAATCCTAAGTATAAAAGAGAGTTCAAAATGAAAAGTTATAAGTTGTTTCTATTCATTTTTGCTAATTATATGTTTATTATAAATAAATGAATATTATTAAAGATGAACCAAATCCATAAGATCACCAAGATGCAGTGCGAGTCCGGAATGGAAAGGAGTATATAAACCAAAAAAAGTATAACAAAGACGGCAAACTGATGATTCAAATCCTCGTCCCTCAAACTTAACTATAGACATCTTTTTTGAGGAATCATTCCTCATAATAGTATTCTTATAGACATCTTTTGTGAGGAATATTCGGTTCCACCTTTTCTAATCATAAATTGTTTTTGTTGTGAATGAATTCACATGCATTTTCCTACCAAAAAAAAAAAATAAAATCCTCCGTCGCTCAAACTTAACTACAACTCAAACTAGATTGCTAGTATTTTTGGTTTAAGTACTAACTCACAACTTATTTATTTTTTGGGGGCACACCATTAATAATTATACATAATCAAGGACGGAAGGGAAGCGGAGGAGGTTGGTGGGGGCACCCACCCCTCAATTTTGAAAAATTCATTTTCTTACCCTACAATTCTTTAAAATTTAAAATTTCGCCCCTTAAAATTTAAAAATTCAGTTTTCCTTCTTTTTTTTTTGTATTCACCCCTCAAACCTATATTTCTGACACCGTCCCCGTACATATTAGAAGAAATATTTGAAATGGGGGGTTGAGGAAAATAAAAAAGTGTACCATTGTTGTAAATTGGTGTCGATTGAGGGCCAAACCCCCTTGACTATGAGGAAAAACTAAATCAGTCTGTGACTATGTGGAAAATTAAATTGGTGTCTATTTTCAATATAGTGGTACTGAAGTCTGCCGCCTGCTAGAATTACATTAAAATAAATTTCAGCATGTTATAAATTTCTGTCAGATTTTACATTTCCACAGCAATAAAATATAGAGTAATAAATGTCATGTTCAGATTAAGTGGGCTATTGGAATTCCCAAAGGAATGAAATCTGGAAAAAAATTGCCTTTTTTATTTCCTGTATGACATGCATAATATTAATATTTACCTGTATTTATTGGCCATTTATTCTTATATATTTATTGGCCATTTATTCTTTTAATCTTCTTTTTCTCTGCGATATTAACTCTTTAAATTTCTCATAACTTGTTACATATATAACGTAGTGGTTTTATCATCTATTAGTTAACTCATATTATATTTGTATAATATAAATATGTATGTATAATTGAATTTTTTTTTTGTTTCTGGTATGCATTCTGATTATAATGAATAATATTCTTACTTTTGAGTTGTATCGTTTAATACACGTACTTTACATATCTAAAATTATAGTTGACGTATATTAATATACTCTATGCTTGGCAAAATAAACTAATCTTATTAAAATCTGAAAATCATATTGAAATTATTATTATTATTAATTTCATATTATATTGTCAAAAAGCATAATTGTTAATAATTTATCAAAATATTAATTATTGACTATTGTCAACTAACGACTCAATCAAAATATTTTTTTCATGATTTGAAAGTAAGTACAAGCAATATACATTACAAAATAATATAAAAATAAGTAATATTTTTACTCTCGAATAATTCATTTTTATTTATATATTACCCATATATATATGAATCCGTTTATTTCTCCTTCCCGTATTTTTTGACCCATTTTTGCACCATAAATTTCAGTAAAAATCTATAACATACTCTTGCATATTAAATTGACGAAGTGGAAGCAATCAATTTGAGAAGTTAAAGAGCAGATCTTTAAAGCTCTCGAATAACTCGAAAACTCGAAACTAAGCAAGAACAAATTTTATTGATTGAAAGATTGAATAAATCACGAAAAACAAAAGTATTGATATTTAAAGAAGGAAAACAAGACACCTATACTAATTAAACTAGGAAACCTTCTTAAACTAAGAAACCCTCTAGTACTACTATTCCAAATCAATATCGACTTGTTCTACATCATACATACTAATTTTTTGTCGTTCCGTATTTAACTAAGTAGGGTCTTGTACCCTTTTGGAAGGGAAAAACAAAACACTATGATGGAAAATGTTACAGGTGGTGCACTAAAACATTTAACAAAGTACTCGTTCTTTTATTTATATGTGTAATATCTCTTTTCAATATACTTTAGGGAAAAACTAAAAGTACACGGAAATCCTGAACAGCTCCGGTTCTGACGGCAGAGTTGAACGTATTTTAAAAGGATAATTGCAAAAATCCCCCTGTGTTAATACAAAATTGCAAAAAACACCTATATTAACAAAATAGGCTAAACACCACCATGTGTTATTTAAAAGTCTGCAAAAAGTCACTTTTGAAAAGAAAAAAAAGCGAGCGTATTTTTCATGTTTTTCACTTTTAATAACATGTTTTTTTGTCATTTATACACTCTCCAAACAAAATAAAAGGTAAAATAGTGTTGTTTCACCAAAAAAACACATATTTCTTTCTATCTTTTTAACAAAAGGTGACTTTTTGCAGACTTTTGAATGACACATGGTGGTGTTTTAGCCTATTTCGTTAACATAGATGTTTTTTTTGCAATTTCACATTAACACAGGGGGATTTTTTGCAATTATCCCTATTTTAAATTTGAAAAATTGACTAGTAAAAACTTTTGCACTTGGAAGAATTCTTTGTTTTGGGGTGAAATTTTTCTTCTTCTTTTCTATTTTCTAATTTTTTGGTTGACTACGCAGAAGAATTTTATGTTGAGAAAAAAGACCAAATAAAGACTTCTAGTTTTCTATATACTAGTAAACAACACGTGCGTTGCACGTAAATCATATAATCTTGTTAAAGCAATTCATATACATAGATATTGTTCAACTTGATAAATTCAAAACTTAAACAATAACTTAACTAATATTGCTCAAAAATAAAAACAATAACTTAACTAATGAACTACAAAATAAATTATAATTATTTAAAAAATTAATATTGATTGACATAAAAAATTGAATGAATCTTTGAAGAAATTAAGTTAATTGAAAATCATGACTTATATAATAATATCACTAAATAAATTTTTATGTAAATTCATGATTCTTTTATACATTATCTATTTAATTTTAATAGATCGAGCACTTCATTTCTTCTTTCCTGTCATTAAGTCATGTATACTTATGTAATAACTAATATATATATATGTCCATGCTGAAGAATTCTATGTACAAGAGCCAAAATGTATTACTAATCCTTTCGCAATTGGCCAACGGCGGCCTTATATGGACGACATCAATTTGGACTCTTTGATTGTTTAACAAACGATAATCTTATTAAATGTAACCACAAAAACAAAGATAATATTATTAAACCTTAAATAATATTACACGAGAGTTTTCATAGACCATCAATAGGGTGGTATCTACAAAATACATCATTATTGTCCTTAAGCAAAAAGGGGGACAATTGGGTAGCTATAAAAACTACCAAGGTGGCCGTCGGCCGTCCCCATCCTTGGCTGCCTCTTTCACAAGGTGATCCGCCACCTTATTGGTCTCTCTCGATAGCAAAAGTCGACCTGGAGGAGGGTCTATTAATGCCGGAGGTCCTGGCCGTCTGTGAGGAGCGTTCGCATTGCTGGGACCCGCATTGTCCTCTCACATACACATAGACAATGCATCATAGTACAAGAATCACCGCCGAGTATAATGTGCAAGAAATTAAGCTTAATAACCTCTTTTTTTTTTTTTTAAAGAATTGCGGTCATTTTATTTCATTCAATAAAAAGTTTACAAAGTCAAGAACAATACAATTTAGATTGTCTCGAACGATGCAGTAATAACAATTGAAGCACCTAATGTCAAGTTTTTCAAGATCACAAATCTTAAAAACTAACAAATTAGTACAAGGAAACTCTTGTGTAAAAAAACCACACTCTTATTTAAAAGATACGAAACTCTCATTCAAGAGAGAAAACAAAATACTAACTAAAATATCTAAAAAACTATATAAAAACTAATGTATCACCCGCTTTCATCTCGGCAAATCCACCCCTGTCTTGTTAAATTCATCTCTGTCTCATAAAATTTGAAGTTGGGATACACAGCTTGAAGGAAGCTGCTCCCAAGGTATTAAATTTCGGTATCGGTGTCAATATCGGGGTAGTAAATTTACAGGAATTTCTATGAAAATTTCGAGGATATTCAAAATTTCGATTTCGATTTTAAAGAAATCATGGATATTTATAGAAATATTTGGAATTTACAATGAAACTTTGTATAACTTTAAATATCATAATTATGCATCTTTTACATAAATAATATTGTATATATAACGTATGTATAGTGAATTTTGTCAAGTAGTATGATTAAAATCTGTGGCGAAAAATATAAAATAAATATGATTTGAGAGTAAAGTAATAACCAAATCTCTTAGGAACTTCATTAAAACAAAATACCACAATAATTTGGATTCTTATTTAAAGATAAATAATTAAATATTATTTTAAATTTTGAAATATTTTGAGTATGGTCGAAATTTCGGGATATTTCGGGAATTTTGGTAAATTTCGATAGATATTTGACAAAGTAATTTTATTAAGAATTCAAGATTTCGGGAAATATCGATAAATATCGGGAAACATCGAAACTATTGGGAAATTTCGATAGATATTCTGCAAAATTGGATCGAAGGTGAGACTTCGCTTTAAGACCCCCGAAAATCCAAAATTTCATTCGAAATTTCGAGATTTCGGAGGATATTTAAGACCATGTGTGCTCCAATCCAACCTGCGGACGATGTTGGTGATATCATTAGTGATGAAGGCGATTGATTCACCAAACTCCATCGTCGCGGAGAAAAAGAGAAGAAAAAATGTTAGGATTTTGAGAGAGAAAGAGATCTTAATAACCTCTTGTTGCCCACAATTCTACGGAAAATACTTAAATAGATCGGGTCTTGGGCCCCACATGTGAATCTTGTGGTTGTGAAAAAAACACATCACTTGTGTGTTAATTCAAAATTATAAATTAAGTAATGTGTTTTATTCGCGTCCGAATTCTGCAATGTTATTAGTTGTAACTCCAATGTGTTGGAAAAAAGCAAAGATAAAGTCGCCATTGTGGTTTCGAAGAATGCTACCCGACTGACCCGGGTTGCCAAAAGAAAGAAGACCCGTCAATTAATTTTAATCTACCCTTGTTGGGGAGGAGTCCATACGAGTGAGTGGGGGGATCAGAGGAAGCTTGGGTGGGGGCCTCTTGTGTATGTTGTTGGGCCAGTTCCTGGCCATGTTTCCAAATGCGGCATTGGTATTAATTTGGACTCTTTGGGAACAAAAGAATGATGCGAGTTAATTAATAAGTCATCAAAATTTCTTCAGGTTGAGTTTGTATGGAAAGGATTTGAATTTAACTATTTAAGGATTTCAGAATAATAATTACAAACTAGTTGAGTTTGTTTCGATTAAGTTAGAATTAATTTTAAATTATGTAGCATTCATTTTTTTTAATGATTTTGTCAAGACAACATCAATTCAATTATAGTTCAAATTTGGCAGCAATTTTTTTTTTCTTTTTTTTTTTTTTTGGTTGCCCACCCGGTTCACCGGAGCTTTGCCCCGACTACATCCGGATCCGACCCACGTCGCACACCTGACATTGGTGGGTGAGTCTCCCAACAGAGGTTTTGGGCATTCACAAGGTCTCGAACCCGAGACCTTGTTTAAGCGGAATCGAGCTGCTTACCACTCGAACCAACCCCATTGGTATTTGGCAGCAATTAGATATAAGCAAAATGGACTAAGGGTAAGTATTACGAAGGACTGGTGGTATGACATTTTCAGCTTTAAGGAAACATTCTTCACAATCATCATAACTCATAAGGATTCCCCAACTCCCACCCACGACCTAGTTCGAGCAACACTCACTAAATTCGAACAACACATCACACAGATAGTTAAACAATAAACATACACAGTTCGAATAAGACACACACAATATTAGTAACTATTTTTTTTTTCTTTTTTCAAATGCGCAACGAAAAAATTGAATTATTTGAGCTTATCTATATATACTTGAATTTAAAATTTCTTGAGTTCCTTGGCTCCACCATAAGCAAAATCAAAACGAGGGAACAAATAATGGTTCATTTTAAAACATTATTCTTTACGTTAGAGTATCATAAATCTTCAAATGCTCCACATATCACAATTCAAGAACATGCAAGGTGTAATCTAAGAGACCGTAATCTTCTTCATTAATTAAGTCGAGATCAGTGATTAACTATGAAGGATGCAAGTGGTGATTAATATAACATGTGGACTTTTTTTATGGGCTATTGACTGACCTCTAATGAACTTATGATTGTACCTTTGCTGGACAGAAGAGTTGGGACATCTATTTCTATACCAATGCGGGTTATGACATGGACAAAGTTCTTCTAATGGTTGTCGTTGCATCGTAAATTTTATTGTGGAAGGGAGGAAATAAAGAAAAAAAAAATGTGTAATTGATGGCAAAGGTTCAATTCGCATTAAGTCTTCATATTTTATATTGAATCAATCCAAGAACAAATACACTTCACATTAAGTCTTCATAATTTATATTAAATCAATCCAAGAACAAATATGCTATCGTGGGTGGGTGGGTGGGTGGAGTGGGTGGAGGCTATTCCAAAATTATTTTTGATGTGTAAGTTGCTTTCCAATATATTTCTTGTTTGTTTGTAATGAAATGTAAGTGATGTATTAGGATAATTTGCAAGTTTAGTTTCATCTAGGATATATGTATTATAGTGATTTTGTAAATTTTGTTCACTACTACATGCAATTATTTGATCTTTCCTCTTCTACTCATTAATGATTGCAGGAGATGTTGGGTTGAAATCCCTACAAAAGACCTAACACAAGCCTCTTACTATTGTGCTATCCTACTTAGTACAAGTGCTACCAAAGTCAAATGAAAATATTATATATATATATATATATATATATATATATACATTGTATAATTATAGCAAAGTCTTATAAAACTACGTACATCGGGTTGGTGGGAGGCTGGGAGCATTTACTAGATGCTTGGATATATATTTTAATTTGTATGAATATATTTATATGTGATGTAGCTCGATTTTTGTCAGAAATACGAATTAAATCGACAACCTGGGGGGTCGAATCCAGACCCAAATTATTTGGGATTATAGACTGCACTTGAACTAAATCAAGCTGCCTACGTACCTACTTTAGTAGGATCAAGTCAATCGTAGTTCAGAAAGAAGCCCTAACGAGGCATATTTGCTTCGTATAATACGAAGTGAAGCTTTGTTAATACGAGGTGCACATTTAGAGGCAAAACAAGGTATTTCATCAAGTTAACCAGTTAAGTCGAGACTAACTACAACCATGAGCGGTGTACAGTGCGTTCATAACATTAGTCAACTATTGTAATGACTATGATTATTTTAGTTGCCTAATTCTTTGTTCAAATAACCAAGCTTCCACAATCAATTAGGGGATCACCGGCTCAGCAAGGCATATATTTAGCTATTTAACTTAAAACCATGAATAAGCTCAAATGCTTGACAAGAATAGAAAGGGAGAGAGAAAGCGTACCCGGGAGCCCCTCCCGGGAGCCCCCCTTTTCTAATGTTCATTTTGTGATATATGTACATCACCTATTGTGGCTAATAAGAGGCATGAGTTGGTCTTGTGTAGGACACTTGAGTGACTCCTATTAATTCTCTATTCTTTTTGTTTATTTATTAATAATTTGACTCTAGATATTATAACTTAACCCCACAACTTTTATACATGGACAATAAAACTCATGTTTACCTGTATTTTAGGGGTGTTATACCTTTTGCCATATATGACTGAAATTTGGCTCATCAATATGTATATTAATTTGTATGTATATATTATAATGCATATTACATAGAGAGTTGCTATTGGAACTCCAAAAATTACTATTGGAGTTCTACTTTTCACTATTTTTGTCAAGAAATTTGTATTGAATACTGGAGTGCTAATAACATATTTGGAGTGCTAATATCATTTGCGTATTACATATTATATGTATATATTTATTTATAGTGCATATAAAAATATACACGGTCTTGTCAAATAAATATAGGTTGGGGACTTTTTAAATAAATAATACTGTTTTTAATAATATTTATATAAATAATACACAAAAAAATAATAATTCAGAACTAGTATAAAACGCCTGAGGTACGCCATTACCAATGACGTATCCACATTTTCCCCTTTTTTTTCTTTTTTTTTTTTGCTGAATTTTTTTTAAAAATTTGTCATATATTCTTATTTCCTTTCTTATTTTCCTTTGTGGATTTTTCGACATCTTTTGTACCTTATTGGGCTTCGACTTCAACACAAAAAATGTAGATTGACTCACAAAGTTTGTAATGGTGCGAGAATTGATTTATTTCGATATCCAGGTGAAAAAATATAACATGTTAAAAAGGTCACACATATACTGATTTTTCAAAGAAAGAAAATTTCGTCATTTTCAGGATGATTTTTCGACATCTTCTTTACATTTTCGGGCTTCGACTTCAACACAAAAAATATAGATTGACTCACAAAATTTGTAACAGAGTGAGAATTAATTCATTTCAATATCCAGGTGAAAAATACGACATGTTAAAAAAGTCACACATATACGGATTTTTCGAAAAAAAATATTTTTTCGTCATTTTCGGGATGATTTTTTGACATCTTCTGTACATTTTTGGGCTTTGACTTCAACACAAAAAATGTAGATTGACTCACAAAGTTTGTAACGGTATGAGAATTGATTCATTTCGATATTTAGGTGAAAAAATACGTTAAATTTAATAAAGAAGTTTAAAGATTATTTAAGGTCACACATATACGGATTTTTTGAAAAAAATAATTTTTAAACTTCTTTATTAAATTTAATGTATTTTTTCACTCGGATATGAAAATGAATCAATTCTTGCACCGTTACAAACTTTGGGAGTCAATCTACATTTTTTATGTTGAAGTCGAAGCCCGAAAATGTACAGAAAACGTCGAAAAACCATCCCGAAAATGACGAAAAAATATTTTTTTTTCGAAAAATCTGTATATATGTGACTTTTTTAACATGTTGTATTTTTTCACTTGGATATCGAAATGAATCAATTCTTGCACCTTTACAAAATTTGTGAGTTAATCTACATTTTTTGTATTGAAATCGATGCCCGAAAATGTACAGAAGTTGTCAAAAAATCATCCCGAAAATGACGAAAAAATATTTGAGCTCAACTATTGATTTGACAAATTTTACAAATCTCAACTATTTTTGAAAACATAAACAAACACAACACACATCACATCATTTTCACACGAATCCATGTATTATGTATTTCTCGAGAAATTTTCAAAATTTACCATACAGTTGAGATTTGTCACAACTAAAATTTTAGTCTAAACCGGATTTAATAGTGGATAATTTGATAGAAAAATTGAATGCCCCGAATCTTTAGAACCACATGATATTCACGATTACGACTACGGAGTGGTGAAGGAGAAATATACCTGAATTCATGGCTTTGTTGAGAGGAAATTCTTGAATAGAAGAGATTGCAGTTCTTCCAGGTCTAGAACGTAAGCCCTCCTCTTGAGAAATCGTATTTTCTCTCCTGCGGTTTTTCTGAAGATGGGAAATCAGAAAACTCAACTTCACGTTCTGACCCGGGGAACCGCAACACTTTAATAACTTATGCAATTATTAACAATTACTCATTTAGCCCATCATAAAATTAGTAATTGCACTTTAGTCTCCACACATAGGAGGCCCATACTTTCAATAATATATTAAAAGACCCAATAACTTTATTTGATCACTTTTAAGGGCCTAACTTTATTTAGTAGCCTATAAATCACACTTATTTTATTTATGGTCCACATAATTATTAGATTAAATCTAACAATCTCCCACTTGGACCATAAATTTAACCGCATAAATGTGAATTATACCTTAAGAGCTCATGAATTTTGCTACTAAAAAACTTAGGTATCTTAACAATCTTGTCCATTGATCATATCAATATAGGACCAAAGCGGCCTTTGTCATATTTAATTTTTCATAACTAGACCCATCAATGATCACACATACCAATACAACCAATGACAAAGATCAAGTATGGATGTGTGGCATGGAAATTTCATGTAATGTGATCTTAACATGTCTATTTCCAACTGGTTCCACCTTAGTCCTTATGAGATCAAAAATAACATTCAGAGTGTGAAATTGAAGAACTTTATGCTTTAACAATAACCAAAGTATACACAAATGTCATGACATTTAATCATAAATATTGAGCAAATACATAAAAAAAAAAAACTCCCACTGAATCTAGACTTTGTCCAGCTGTACAACACCCATGCGTGCAATGTGCTCGTGAAAGACCTTGGGTGTCAAACCTTTAGTAAGCGGATCCGCAATCATGGAGTTTGTGCCAATATGCTCAATACTAACCTGGCCACTCTGAACTCTTTCTTTAACAACAAGAAACTTAATGTCTATATGCTTAGACTTAGAAGAGCTTCTGTTGTTATTTGAATAAAGAACTGCAGATTTATTGTCACAGAATAACTTAAGTGGTCTTTCAATACCATCAACTATATGCAGTCCAATGACAAAATTTCGCAGCCAAATTGCTTGATTTGATGCCTCATAGCATGCTACAAATTCTGCTTCCATGGTGGAGGAAGCTATGAGTGTCTGCTTAGCACTCCTCCAAGAGATTGCTCCTCCAGCGAGCAAATAAATGTAGCCTGAAGTGGATCTACGACTATCCTGGCATCCCGCAAAGTCGGAATCGGAGTACCCTATGATCTCAAGTTGATCCGACCTTCTATATGTGAGCATGTAATCTTTTGTTCTCTTTAGGTATCGCATAACCCTTTTGGCTGCTATCCAATGATCTTTACCCCGATTGCTGAGGTATCTGCCTAACATCCAACAATGAATGCGAGGTCTGGACGAGTGCAAACCTGCGCATACATCAAACTCCTTACAGCCGAAGCATAAGGGATATTTTTCATTTCTTTAGACTCTATTTCATTCTTAGGGCATTGATTGAGACTGAATTTGTCTCCCTTAGCCACTAGGGTATCACCTGATTTGCAGTCCTGCATGCCGAACCTTTGAAGTACCTTATCGATATAGGCCTTTTGTGACAATCCAAGAATACCTTGACAACAATCTCGATTTATCTGGATTCTTAAGACAAAAGATGCATCGCCAAGATCCTTCATCTCAAATTTCTTTTACAGAAATCTCTTGGTCTCATGCAATAAGTCTATATCATTGGTGGCAAGTAGGATGTCATCCACATACAGAATCAGAAAAATATATTTGCTCCCACTGAACTTATGGTATATACAATCATCAACTGCGTTTATCTGAAAACCAAATGATAAAACGACTTGATGAAACTTGTAATACCATTGACGAGAAGCCTGCTTGAGCCCATAGATGGATTTCTTTAATTTGCAAACCATTTGTTTTGAATCTTCTGAAACAAAACTTTCTGGTTGCACCATATATATAGTTTCTTCAATGTTTCCATTTAGAAACGCTGTTTTGACATCCATCTGGTGTAACTCTAAATCAAAATGTGCCACTAATGCCATTATTGTCCTAAAAGAGTCTTTCGATGAAACTGGAGAGAAAGTCTCTTTATAGTCGATGCCCTCCTTCTGAGTAAATCCTTTAGCGACTAGACGTGCCTTATATCTTTCCACATTGCCTTGTGAATCCTTCTTGGTTTTAAATATCCATTTACAACCAATAGGTTTTACACCCTTTGGCAATGGGACAAGATCCCATACGTCATTATCTTTCATTGACTTGATTTCCTCATTCATAGCATCTATCCACCTTTGAGAGTTAGAACTTTCAATAGCTTGACGGAAAGTGATTGGATCATTCTCCATCACGCCAATGTCTACCTCATGTTCATTGAGAAATACAATATAGTCATTTGAAATTGCATTTCTCCTCTCTCTAGTGGACCTCCTTAATGGCATTTGTTCTTGAGGTTGTTGAGTTTGTTCCTCAGTAACAACTTGTTGATCTAGGTCAGGTATAACTTGATGACCTATATCAGGGAGAACTTCAACATTGTCTTGTTGTCCCAAATGTTGCTCTTGAACCATGTCAAGAATGAAATCCTGATCATGGTCAATAACAACTGTAGAAAGAGGAATAGTAACTAATTCCTCCTCAAACACAAAGTCTCTAATCTTATCTCCCCCCTCAAACTCAATATCCTCAAAGAACCGGGCATTTCCCATCTCAAAGAATGTTCTAGATGTGGGATCATAAAACTTAAAACCCCTTGATCTTTCAGAGTATCCAACAAAGTAACTACTAACTGTTCTTGAGTCCAGTTTTCTTTCACTTGGCATGTAAGACCTTGCCTCAGCTGGACAACCCCAAATGTGTAAATGCTTTAATACAGGTTTCTTGCCTGTCCATAGTTCATAAGGGGTTTTGGTTGTTGCTTTTGTTGGAACTCTATTAAGGATATAAACTGCGGTCTTAAGTGCCTCTCCCCAGAGTGAGTTTGGTAAGGTAGTATGACTAATCATACTTCTAACCATATCTTTTAAAGTTCTGTTTCGTCTTTCAGCTACACCATTCATGTTAGGACTACCTGGCATGGTGTACTGTGGGACAATTCCACACTTCTCTAGGAATTTAGCAAAAGGTCCTGGACGTTGTTCACCTGATCCGTCATTTCTACCGTAGTACTCACCATCACGGTCAGATCTGACGCTCTTAATTGTTTTGCCAAGTTGATTTTCAACTTCGGCCTTAAATGATTTGAAAACGTCCAGAGTTTGAGACTTCTCATGTATTAAGTATAGGTAGCCATAACGAGAGTAATCATCTATGAACGTTATAAAATATTGTTGACCATTCCATGAAGGTGTAGGAAATGTTCCACAAATGTCCGTATGTATAAGTTTTAAGACATCCTTAGCTCTCTCGGCTCCAAATTTTCTCTTGTTTGTTTGTTTGCCTTTAATGCACTCGACACAAATTTCATTTCCTGAAGTATCTAGTGCATTGAGAATCCCATCTGATACAAGCCTTTCAATTCTTTGTTTGGAAATGTGACCTAAGCGCTTGTGCCATAACGATAGAGAGTTCTCTTTTGTTAATTTCCGTTTAGTGCCAGATGAATCAGCGTGCAGGTTTTCATTAAAAGAGGTAACCGTATCAAGCAAATATAGGTTATCATAAGCTGATAAAGTACTGGATCCAATAAATTTAGAATCACAAAAGAGACGACATCCATTGTTACCAAACAAACAAACATAGCCTTCTTTGTCCAAAACACAAATGGAAATTAAATTCCGTCTAAACGACGGTACAACATATGTCTCATGTAAATCTAAATAAAATCCAGTCTTTAACAACAACCTAAATGTCCCTACTGCTTCAACCTCTACTGAATTGCCATTCCCCACATAGATGAGTCTTTCAGCATCACTTGGATTTCGGCAACTCAGGCAACCCTGCATTGACACACTTATGTGAGTAGTAGCACCAGAGTCTAACCACCAAGTATGTCTAGGCACTGAAACCAAATTAACTTCATAACAAACAAGACTAAGACATGTACCTTTCTTTGCACGCCAAGCGTGATACTTAGCACGGTCTTTCTTCATATGAGAAGGGTCCTTACAGAAGAAGCATGCATCCTTATTTGGTTCAATAGACCCCTTTTGTTGCTTTTTCTTTGGGTCTGAGACCGCAATTTCCTTACCCTTTCTTTTCTTGTTAATGCCTGAGGAGGATGCCAAATGAGCACTTTCTGTCCTTTCATGTCTCAACTTCTCTTCCTCTTGCACACAGTGCTAAATGAGCTCATTAAGAGTCCATTTCTCCTTCTGGCAGTTATAACTGACCGCAAATTGACTAAACTGTGCAGGAAGAGATATCAAAACTAAATGCACGAGCAGATCATCAGATAGGTCTAACTTAAGTGCCTTTAGTTTTGATGCCAAATGAGACATCTCTAGAATGTACTCCCTTATGTTACCTTTGCCTTTATACCTCATGGAAACAAGACTACGTAAAATAGAGCTTGTTTCCGACTTTTCATTCTTGGCAAAGCGCTTTTCTAGTTCCTTAAGGAACGCCTTAGCATTAGTCTCCTCAGACATCGTGCCCCTGAATGTTTCTGGAATTGCACGCTTCATGATCATAAGACTCATGCGATTTGAGCGGTCCCACTTTTCCAATTCCCTCTTTTCATCAGAGGTACTATCAGCCGTAAGATCGGCGGGACGTGGCTCCCTTAGTGCAAGGTCTAGATCCATGCAACCGAGAACTATCATAACGTTCTCTTTCCAGTCCTTAAAGTTGGTGCCATTGAGCACCGAAATGGAATTGATACTAGCAGATATAGATGCAGCAGAAGTATTAACTGAATAGAGAATAAAAAATAAACCAAATAAGCTCACACAAATAAAAAATGAAACTTTAAGCAGATCGGTAAATAGATTCAAGATGACAATTCCCATCACAAGAAAACCGGTATAACATTGATTCTAGTCTTTGGACAGAGAAACAACTTATAAGTAGTTTTCTTGGTGTAGTAATCAAACATTGACAATAAGATCCAGTCAGATGTTAAGCCTTTCTTTGGACCGACTCAACATCCACACGGATACCTGACAATCATCACATGTTTACCACCACAAGTGTGTTTGAATTTCTGCCAGACAATAATAACCTTCCTTTGGGCCGATTATTACCCCGCATGAAAAATCACACACACAACCATCTTAGTATTTTCACAATTGAATAACCCAGAGGATACTTTGGTAACATATTGCTTCAATTAATCAATTTAAAATACCAAACACTCATATTAGAGTCTCAAAATCACGTCATCTTTGAATCTGAATTCATGATTTGTATGTATTAAAATACTTGTCAGAAAAAGATGCACACACAAAAGCACCTGATATAAACTTTAACCCAAATTTTCTACATATCAACATGGATTTTTCACAGCATAATATCAAGCACGAATTTTGATATGTATGACAAATGTGCCATCAATTACCATGCATCTTTCATACATAATATATGCATTTGTGTATGTATAAATTTCAGAAAACCTGAATTCATGGCTTTGTTGAGAGGAAATTCTTGAATAGAAGAGATTGCAGTTCTTCCAGGTCTAGAACGTAAGCCCTCCTCTTGAGAAACCGTATTTTCTCTCCTGCGGTTTTTCTGAAGATGGGAAATCAGAAAACTCAACTTCACGTTCTGACCCAGGGAACCGCAACACTTTAATAACTTATGCAGTTATTAACAATTACTAATTTAGCCCATCATAAAATTAGTAATTGCACTTTAGTCTCCACACATAGGAGGCCCATACTTTCAATAATATATTAAAAGACCCAATAACTTTATTTGATCACTTTTAAGGGCCTAACTTTATTTAGTAGCCTATAAATCACACTTATTTTATTTATGGTCCACATAATTATTAGATTAAATCTAACATAATTCACTTGTTGTCATGAACTCGACCTGACCAAATTCGTACTACAATTTCCAATATCACCAAGTTTTGCTACAAGAAAGACACTTATTGTTTTTTAAGAGAATGATAATCACATCATTATTACATTAACTATGTAAAAAAAAAAAAGGGTTCTAAGAGCTTACAATGTGGCACACAATTAATATCTTATTTATTCAAGTTGGCCTTCAAAATTATTTAAGAAGTGATATTGCTACCTCCGATTAGCTAGTAAAGATTTATCAGTTCTCAGAGGAAGGGTTGTGGACTATGGGAACAAGGAAAAGACCACTCTTTCTTGAGACACCAATACCGCTTGTCTCCGTCATGTCTATATCTTCAGGAGTCATTCCTTCCGGCATTTTCCAGTCAAAATGGTAGAGAAGTTGAGCCAAAGGAAGTTCAACATTTGCCAAGCCAAAATTCATACCGGGACACATCCTTTTTCCTGCACCGAATGGGAGATATTCAAAGTGATTCCCCAAGAACTCTATCGAGTTGTTCTCGAACCTTTCGGGTTGAAAGCTCTCGGGTTCATGCCAATATTCGGGATTTCGCCCCATGGACCAGACATTAATAATGACTTTGGATTTAAGAGGGATTGTATAACCATCAACTTTGCATTCCTCTCTACATGCTCTAGGGAGTAATGGACCTGGAGCGTGCATCCTCAAACTTTCTTTGATGACCAATTTTAGGTATTTTAGCGTTTGAATGTCGCTCTCTTCCACTGTTTTCTTCCCATTAAGGGCTTGTCTTACTTCTGCTTGTGCCTTTGCCATCACACGGGGATTTCGGATGAGTTCTGTCATGGTCCAATCAATAGTAGTAGACGAGGTTTCGGTACCAGCAGAAAACATGTCCTACAAGTTAATACAACACAACCGCCATTATTAGTTAGAAACATATATATATATATTATTCAAGTAATTTGAGAATTAGATAGTTTAGGAATTGAAAACGCAAAAAATAACTTACAACAATAATAGCTTTGATGTTCTCATTAGTAATTGGAAATTTGAGTTCTCCATTTCTCTGCATCCTGAGCAGAACATCTACAATATCTTCACCCCCAAACTCGCCACTCTGCTTCAACTTATGTTCTTCAATTATGTCATCCAAGATTGTATCAAGCTTACGACGCATCCTCAACAACTTGTACTTGTTCCAACTTAGAAGATGCAACAATTTGAAGGACGGAAACAAATCAGCCAACTCAAATCCTCCCGCCATGATGATTGCCTTTTTGAACATGGGTACAAGCGTGTCACTATCCTTCAACACATCACCAAAGGCAGCCCTACACGTGATCGAACTCGTGAACGCATACACCTTTTCCGTCAGATTGATGGTTTGTCCAGCTGACGATTGGAGAGACTTGATGAGATGCGAAGCCTCATCTTGCCTGATAAACCCGAAAGATTTGACATTTCTAGCACTGAGCAGCTCCAAAATGCAAATTTTACGCATTTGCCTCCAATAATCATTGTAGGGGCTGAAGATTATGTCCTTTGCATCGTACCACATGATCTTACCGCTGATGCTTTCGGGCTTATCTGCGCATGCAGGGTCTTGAACTTTCAAGACCTCTTTCGCGGCTTCGCGTGTAGAAATCACGATTGCTGAGACTTCTCCCAACTTCAAATGCAAGATGGGTCCGTATTTCTGGTTCAGTTTGGTGAGTGCATGGTGTGGCAGCCCGTCCACCAAGTGGTGGAGGTGGCCAATTACGGGCAGCTTTGGAGGGCTTGGTGGTAAGTTCACGTAGTTCTTTTCGGGTTTCGATTTCTTCAATGCTTTGGTTATAAGTAAGAAGATGAAAGATGAAAATAGTACGAGAGTGGTGAAGCTGAAATTAGGCAGCGGGATCTCCATTGTTTATGATAACTAGGAGAGTACGTGTGGAACAGATAGATATATAGATTATATATCTTGTTTGTTTGTTTGATGAGATTTTAGCAAAAACTTTGGCCTGTATTTATAGTGGTAGAGTTTTGTATAGTGTGTAAATTATGTATGATCAATATTGACTGTATTTACTTTGCGTGAAATGTTTTCTAGCCAGTTAATCTTGACTGCTTTTCTAATTAAATGTTATAAAATAATCGAAATCGGAAAATAGGAAATAGAAACTAAATATTAAAAGGGCCAGGTATATATTCCACAACGTAGCATTTTTTCCTTAAAACTGTTTGGAAGTAAGCAAAGACGTGACTAAGTTTCCAAGTATTCAACAAGTTTGAATTATTCAATAAACCACCAACAAATAAGAATTTTTCTTCAAGTCGCCATGCATGAAAAATAGTAAGATGATGTTTTTGACCTCGTCTACGTACAAGCAAATTAAGCTTGAAATACAGTTGCAACGTTAATGATGACGTTGGTATCTCAATCTTTACCTTCCAATGAATTTTTACCAAAAATTCTTGGATGGACCGGGTGTTCATCACCAAACGATCCAAATCATGCTATATCAGCATCCACTGACATAATGTATTGTTGTGGTTTGATTTGAACTATTTAGTGTATAAACATGGGGTGTATACAAACATTAATTTTCTGATATTCACTGTGTCGCGTATGAATTACAACTGAATTAATTTTCATTTTTATACTTTTATCGTTGGCCATTTATTATTTTCATTATATCTTTCTTTACGGTATAAACTCTTTAAATTTCTCATAGCTTGTTATAGACTATAATGTAGTGGTCCATGCATTAAAAATGGTACGACGATGTTTTTGACCTCGTACACAGCCCTTTTTGAAAAGGATAGATAAAATACCATAACAATTTGGACTTTGTTTATTATTTAATTCTAACAATTTGGACTTGATATGCCAAAATTCAGCGTTATAGCCAAAGATCAAACTACCGTCACTAATGACTAAATTAAACCATGCAAGATTATTAAAACTATAAGTCTATACCCGAAAGTCCGAAAAATTCTAGTCCGCTCCCGACTTGACCAAACTCTTTTATAAAATAATTAATAATTATATAACAAGTATCATACACTCTTCTTGTGAAATACATTTGAGTGCGACCAAACCAGGTCTGGGCTAGAATTTTCCCGAAAGTCTGGATACGTATTTAATTTTCCATGGATCGGGTGGGTTCGACCCTTAACTCGGTCAGGTGACCCATAATGTTGACCAGATTGGAGGCATGATCACCTCATCACAGGATACGTACCATGTGTCCTATTTTAAGATGTATGTAGTGGGTTTCTCCATAAATGTCCCTAGTCACTATTTAGAACGTATTACACAATGTACTCTCAAAATATTGACACAATTGAAATTACAATATTGGTTCAGAGATCAACTTTCGATGCTAACATTAATTAGGTCAATTTTATGGAATTTGAACTTCCTATAAATATGTTGGTAGGGGTGTAAATGGACGAATCGAGTTGGACACTGAAATTCTCAAAGGGCTGAAATCTGAAAAAGGAAATGGCTTTTTTTATGGCATGCCTAATAGTATATTTACCAAGTATAAGTGAATTACTTCTTTTCTTATGGCTTTGATTAATCTACGTACTTGCAGAATGTTTGTATGTGAAGACGCAAAGATTTTTGAATGAACCTCCCCCAGTGTTATATATCATGTCGTGTATATATGGACTGCAATTGAAATTGATTTTCATGATTATCTTTTTATACTTTTATTTGTCATTTATTACTTAGCTCTCTTGTTCTCTACGGTATGACGTTATGAACATCTCTTCAGATTTCTCATAAACTCGTCACATCTATAACATAAGGTTTAGTAAGGTCTTTTGGAAGATAAAAATAACACTGTATAGTGGAAATTAAATAGATTATTATGAGCAGTAATTTGTATATATAGATTGGTGGGCTACAAAATATTTAACAAAATAATCTTTCTCTATAAATCGGAAAAATGATTAGTAAAACTTCTACAGGTGCAATTCTTTTTTTCTTTTTTTGAGTTATTTTTTTCCTTTTTTTTACTCGACCACGTAAAAGAATTTTACGAAGAAACAAAAATGTGAAAAATATATATTCATGTTGACAAACCTTATTTAAATTGGATATGAAGCTGCCGTCTTAAATGGAACATGCCAATTTGGACTCCTTCTGAACCAAAGAATGATATGAGTTAATTAATAAATCCTCAAAGTTTACTTAGGTTGAGTTTGAAGTCAAAGTTAAGACTTTCAACTTTCAAGTAATAATAAATTAATTGATCTTTTTTTGATTATTCATTAAAATGGATTTCAAATTATTTAGCATTCATTTTTGACCCTTTTTTACTGATTTTGGCATATTTTAAATCCATTTAATGTGTAATCCAATGTTTTGAAAACCGGACCGGACCGGCCGGTCTGACCGCTCAAAACTGGAACCGGCCATCAAACCGGTCCGGTTATGCGAAAAAATCGTTCAGGGGTCAAAACCGATCAGAACCGCTCAGAACTGTGGTTCAACTGCTCAGAACCGGACGATTTTGAAAATAATGAAATTCAACCTTTTAAATTCTAAAAATCTGAAATTGACCCCTTTAAAATCTAAAAATATGCAATTGGCCCCCAAAATATAGGAAATACATATATTTTTTTCCCATATTTTCATATATATATAGGAAATACATGTTTTTTTTCATATTTTATATATTTAATAGTATATTAATTATTATTTAATGCATAATTATGACATCACTGGTTCGAGTCCGGCTGACCCAACGGTTGAACCGGTGACCCGGTCACTTTTCCGATTCGCTGTCCGATCCGATGTTCAAAACACTGGTGTAAATCAGTTAAGTTTTTTTTTCCCTAAAATCATTTTTTCTCAGTTCAACCATTTTATCCAAACACAGTTTTAAGTTAGAAATTTTAATTTGAGTGATCTCAAATCCTTCATAAGGTTGAAAAATAGTTTAAATCGTTATTAAATGATTTGAAATCTTAAATAATTGAAAAATTACTCAGTTGATTTTCTTTTTTCCCGAGAATATCAATTATTTCATTTCATTCATGTTGAAAAGTTTCAATAAAGACGTATGTGTATGTGTGTGTATATATATATCAATCAGGAAAATATTGCTTAAAACATAGTAATTGAAAACAAATGAAGTATATGCCAAGAAACCGGGGAAATACATCGACAAATTTGGTCCCGCAACTTACAAATTCTGGACAAATATAATCGCTACCGTCAAACTTCTATTAAAAACTAAAGAAAATGCTATTCAACCTAGATGGCATTTGATTAAATTTTTGTTAAATTTTCAATTTTGGCATGGATAAAAACAATTTAAACAAATAGAAAAGATATTAAAAGAATCTGAAAATATAAAAACATAAAAAAATTAAAAAATAGAAAATGTCTAAGATTATATATTTTAAACTAAATTATATTCAAATATCAATATATTAAATATGGAAGTACACGATATAATTTAGTAAGTATGAAATGAAATTAATTAGAAAATAAATCTCAAAGTAAATTAATTATCAAGATAAAAAGTATTTTATTAAATATGTTTATAATTTAAGAATTTAAAAAATAGGGAATAAAATTAAACCAAATATTATAATTCAGCCTTTCTCGTATTGTTTTTTATTTTTTTTATTGTTAATATAATTTTTTTCTTATTTTTAATAATTTTTTAATTTCTAAAATTTTATTATTTTAATTCGTTTTAAACAAATTTAAAATATTATTTATGTTTTACTTTTTTATTATCTTAAATAATTTTTTATTTTTATTAATTTTTTATTTTATATTAATTTTATTTTTTAATCCAATTTTTCACATTGCGTATTGAGATTTGACCACTTGTCTTTTTTTTCCTAAGTTGACAAGTTATGTGTCCCCAATGCCTATAGTCAAAATTCATTTGAAAATTGAATGCCCAAATTGAAAAGCCTAAACAAAACCCTAATTTTGGCTTCTTTTTTTTTGTTTGTTTGGGATTCCATTAATATAGATGGAAAATTAACAACACAGGTTAAAAGTGTCTGAAATTGGTACATTAAAGGATTATATATATGTCGAGACTGAAACATGAACGACCAAATATATTTTAATTGACAAATTTAGAGACAAAAAATGTAGGCTCTATTTGGATGTGTTTTCATTTCATTTTCAACCGTCATTTTCTAAAACGTATGCGAGAATGAGTTTTTTATTTTTGTGTGAAAATAACGGCATGTTTGGTTGTGTTTCTAAAAATTATTGGAATTGGCGATTTGATTATGTGTGAAATGATTGAGTTAATGAATATGTATATAGTATATATAAAAATAATATTATATTGATTAAATATATTTATAAGTAAAACTGACAAAAATTGATCCGAAAAAAGTACTTAAAATATTCAAAATTGGTCTTAAAATGTGCACAAGCCTATAAAGGCTAATACTATGTATTTTATTCCACTATATCACCACAATTATTGATGAAAAAATGAATTTTTTGAAGGAAGTGTGAGAGAAAGAAAAAGGTGAGTATAAATTGGTAAAGTAAAAAATATTCATTGAAGAATATGAAAGTGAAAATGAAAATAAATATATTTCAATTAAAAATTGTGTAAACTGTATATTTTCATTTTCAAATGAAAATGAAAATGAAATTTGGATTTGAAAACACACAGCCAAACAAACTTTTCCTTAGGAAACTTGACTTAATATAGGACTAGGGATGTAAACGAGCCGAGCTCGAGCCGAGCCTGGCAAATTTGCCAGGCTCGAGCTCGAGCTCGAGCTCGAGCCTGAGCTCATGAGCTCGAGCTCGTCGAGCCCGGGTTTGAAGGGCTCGAGCTCGAGCTCGTTTGTTAAAAAACGAGCTCGGCTCGAGCTCGCGAGCTCGAGCTCACGAGCTCGAGCCGAGCCCGAGCTCGCGAGCTCGAGCCAGGCTCGCGAGCTCAAGCTTGAATTGGGCTCGCGAGCCTGGTAATTATAATATATAATTAATATTTAATATATAAAAATATATATATAAAATTATGCAAAAAGCTCGCTAGCCGGGCTCGCGAGCTTTTTGCAGATACATTTAGGCTCGAGCTCGTGAAACTCGAGCTCGAGTAGGGCTCGAGTCGAGCCGGCTCGCCAGGCTCGCGAGCCGGCTCGGCTCAACTTACATCCCTATATAGGACCACGGAGACATAACTGCAATTCAGTCCCTCAACTTGGAAAAGAACGTGGATCTAAACAGCTTGGCGGGTGGGAGCTCGGACTCTAGGCGGGTCGGGCGAAGTACAAGGATCTTCATGGAGACTGGGCTCTATAAAATAGAACTATAGTTAAGCCCATAAATAAAAAAGGGCCCAACAACTAAAATATGTTGAATGGCCTAAAAGGACTGAGAGCTCCATAGCTAGCCACTTGGGCTTTATCAACGGCCCATATTTGTTTCCTAAATATGTCACTGTTTTGTCTATTATTCTCCCACAGTACTTCCCACTTACGGACATTCAATCCACGTTCATATGCTCAATTTTGGCCATTATATTATAATTATATAGAATATACTTATGCGCCCAAGCAATGCCCAAAACCGGTCCAAGACCCAAAAACAAGCCCAGAAACGTACGTTGAGAATTGAGATCCGCGTGTCTTGCTTGGGTCGGATCATTCGCTCGGAATCCCAACCCAACGACTCATGAACCGGAGCCGTCAGATGTACGCACGCATCATCATATGAGCGGTCCACATGTCAGAGCTGGATCTGTATACAATATCCACTATAAATACCTTCATTTACGACTAGATTGTTAAATTAGAAAAACCCCCGTAGGGAACGTGTAATATTGAGTAACATATTTATATAGATACATGTACTTGGTAAACAAGAAACCCTAACTATAAATAAGGAAAAGATAAATACAAAAAAATATAAAGAAACCTAAATTAACATAAATACTAGAAAGATATTATATTATTTAACACTCCCCCGCAGTCGAAGTGTGAGAGTCTTGAATGTTGAGACTTGACTAAAGAAATCTAGTCATAGAGAATTTGAGAAGAAGACAGCGAAAAGATAAAAGGTGGCGGTAGCCTTAAGAGGCGACGGCGACGGCTCCAAGTCCTTGTTTTTCAAGAGTGAGCGATTGAAACTAACAAAACTAAAGGCGGCGGCGGTTAAGCGCTGCAGCCAAAGGTGGTGCAGCGGAGGCTAAGCGCGGCGGCCCGCAGCCAAAGAAAGAAGGCAACAGCGACCGTATGAAAACAAAAAGAAGAGAAAACGAGATAAGGGAGAAGAAGCTGGAGGCGGCGGCCATAGGAGAAAGAAAGAAAAAAAAATTAGATAAAGGAAAACTAAACTAGATAATGGGCGCCGGATGGGGACGGTGACTTGAGGATGACGACGGAAGCAAGAGATCAAGAGACCATGACTCGAAGCCACGGCTCTGATACCATGTTAGATTAGAGAAAATTTCATAGAGAACTTGTATTACTGAATAACATATTTATAGAGATACATGTACTTGCACTACAAAAAAATTGAATATTGGCAATGAAAATATATGCTATGGTTTAAAACCGTGGTTTATAGTGGACTAAGCTCACGATTAACTTGGCCATGGTAGATGTTTCATATAGCCACACTAAAGTTAGCCGTAGTGAAAAAGAATGCTAGTTATTTTAAGCTCTAACTAGCCGTGGTGAAAAAAATATTAACTTAACACTTTTTTACAATGGCTAAAAGCCATGGTCTTTATAATGAACAAAACATTGACCATGGTTATAAGTCATGGTAAATATTTTGGCCATGCTTGCAAATACCACGGCTAAAGCTGTAGCAAAGCCATGGTCAATTGATTTTAACCATGACAAAGAAATTTTTCACTATGACATATTGATATGGACAATAATCATTTTTTTTGTAGTGTTGGTAAACAAGAAACTCTAACTATATATAAGGAAAAGATAAATACAAGAAAATATAAAGAAACCTAAATTAACATAAATACTAAAAAAATATAAAAAAATGTTATATTATCTAACATGGATGAGAGTTACATAATCATTTTCCAAACTCTAGCATTTATTGAAAGTATGGCAACTCTAAGTAAGACACATAAAAGTATTACAAGGCTTATGTCTATCACGACCTATACACTCTATCTTAAACTTGATCCTCACGTTAGGTACATAGGCATCTATTATCTTGAGTGCAGTCTATAATTCTTCTATCTCCGGGTAATGACTTGCCCTAGCCTCGACTGGTTCGTTACCTCATCCGAAAAACAACTCAGATCACATGTTATTATGCATCATAATTGATTGGACCACTAAAAATATTAGCTTCCAGCATTAAAAGTCCAAACTTCAAAGAAGATTATGAATATCTTATGTGACTAATTAAAAATTGAAGATTCACTAATGTCAACTAATTATACATGGTACAAAAAGTTTCTAATGTTATAATTCCAGGAAGCAAAATGCAAGGTTGACCAAAAAAACATTTGTGAGTTTCATTAGGGAAAATTGTAAAATTGATCTTGCAGTTACGGGAATGGTAAAATTGGTATTGTAAATTATCATACGTACCGACAAATTACGGACAATAATTATTGACTACTTGCGAATTAGTCCAAATTTCATAGAGAAATTCTAATCTAATAGAAAAAGGTCACGTATCATGAAAATGATCCACTTAATTTAGTGTTTTTTTTAATCACTCCATCAAATTTGTTTATGTTGCCTTAAGAAGTATGTCACATGGAATAAGTGAACCACACAGACATTGTTTTGGAAGAAAAATATGCGTAGGTGGTTTTTTTTTTTTTAATTCCATAAAATTATAAAATGTAAATACGAAAAAAATGTCTTTATATATATATATATAAAATAAAAAGTATCTAAAAGTTATATCTTTTCAATATATTTTTAAATTTAAATAAAAATAAGTTTTATTGACAACAATAGAATAATTCAATCCCCTCCTCTCGGCTCTCTCTCCCAAACCATCCCTTAGTCCTCCCCTCTCCCGTACTGGGGCAACCCTCCCCTTTCAGCCCAACTCGAGCAACACAAACACACACACACAATTCGAACAACCCAACCATTCACACAAATTGAACAAAACACATACACATAATTCAAACCATAACCAACGGGGGTTGGTGCGAGTGGTAAGCAGCTCGGTTTCGCTTAAGCACGGTCTCAAGTTCAAGACCTTGTGAATGCAGAAAACCTCCACTGGGAGACTCACCCACCATTGCAAGGTGTGCGACCCGGGTCGGATCCGGATGTAGTCGGAGCAAAGCTCCGGTGAACCGGGTGGGCAACCAAAAATAATAAAATAATTCAATCCATACAAAATTTGGGAGAGAGGTGGAGTCGATCGACGGGTAGAGGGCAAGATTGAGGGTTGTAGTGGTCAGATTGGGGTTGGTGAGGCGAGAAGATGATTCAAATTTTTTGTTCTTTTCAATTATTATTATTTTTAATATATTAATTTAAAATGTTAATCAATTAGTAATACTTTCAAATATAAAAAGTTTGTGATTTTATGGAATTTATTAGGGATGGCAATGGGGCCAGGTCTAACGAGTACCCGGCCCGGACCTGCCCATATTGGGGCGAGTATGAGTCCAAAAAAAGGGGTTGGGTATCGAAATTAAAGACCCGGCTGGGTCCGGGGCGGGTAACAAGTCCAATCGATACCCGCCCCGGCTTATTAACATAATATTTTTTTCAATTTTATATATCTAATTATTATTAATATTTATTAGTATTTATAAATTATATAAAAAAAATGTTCTCAATAATTCTACCCTTCAACAACAAACTCTCAATCATTATAAATCTAATTTTTTTTTAACTTTGTACTTGTTTAGTCATTTTGAATTTTTGTTTGCATTTAAGTATCGAATGACTTGTAGTGAATTTGTTTACATTGAATCATCAATTCGATGTTATTTACTTATTTTATATGTTTTGAATGCGTTTGTGAGAATAAAATAGACTAAAAAATGTCAAAAAAAAAAAATTCGACCGGGTCTAATAGGTAGGACCCGGACTCGCCGGTTACTCGCTTGGTCGAGGGTGGGGCGGGTAATGACCGGGTCCGGGTATGTAAAATTCTTAACGGGATGGGTAACAAGTCCTGCCATACCCTGCCCGTTGCCATCCCTAGAATTTATCATTTGGTTTTTAATTTGGAGGTTTTCTTGCTTAATTGTTTTTTCTTGGGAAAATTTCATTTTTGGTCCCCCAAATTTACGTCAAATCAAGTTTTGGTCCCTGATTTGCACCAAAAAGTTCTAAGGGCATTACGGTAATTACATGTATCCTCGGCTCGGTGTGGGGCGCCATCCGTGGGTCAAAGTCCGCGGATAACATACTAAACAAGCCCAAAAGGGCTGACGACCCATTAATAATACTTAAGCTATTTTATTAGTCTAAGGATAATATTATTAAGCCTGGTGGGCTACTGACAAAATGAAGCCTATGGCCCGTTGCCCACCGCCAGCTCTATATAAATATCCTGAAGAGGTTGGGAAAGGCTCATTATCGATTCTCTCCAGAAAAATCCACTGGCAAGAAATTAGAGTAAAACCAATACAGAACTATGAGTTGACTTGATTCCACATTCATCGGGTACGTAATCAGCTCGTTACATTCGAGTGCAGTCTATGCATTCATCAACCCCCAAGCTAGTTTTTCGTGGGTTGCATCGGTTCCTCTACCCCACGTGGTCAATCACGTGACATTCATTGTCTGACGATTTTTACCATCATCAGTCCCCAAGTTACACCGTTCATTAAATTTAGTCCCTAAGCTACCACATTTTTATCAAATATGGTCTCTCCATCTAATTTTGCGTCAAAGTGGTCATTATTGGGGTTAATTAAAATGTCAAAAATTACATTTTACACCCCAAAAGCATAAATTTTGATAATTTTCACCCCAAAAAATAATAACTAACAAATCTCACCTTTTAACATCTTTTTTCAAAGTTGAAATAGAATTACCAATTCACCATGATTTGGTGATGGTTTCTTGTCTCCTTTTAATTGTAATTTTGGTCATAAACACTTCTCAAAACCCATTTTGTCACTGTAAATAGACTTTACAAACAAAACAACAACAATATTAAAAATTATCAAAGATAGAATAAATAACAAAAACTAAGAGAAGTAGAGGGGACTAAGAGAATATCTACAGATTCAAAATATGATTTCACACAGAGAGAGAGTAGAGATAGATTTGTTAATCTTTATCTTGTTACTGCATTCACGATTTGTAGAAGGATGAGAAAAAGTTGTAGATAAGCCATTTGTTTGCAACTACTTTAGAAACAAACATGATATTATGTGGGTTTGTGGGAAAAATTAGAAGGATTTGGATAATTGGGTCATGCAATAAATTAGCAAATATTCTTATCAACAAATTACTTTTTCTTGCCTTGACTTAGCAGCAGTTATATACAATTTGAAATACGGATCACCAACTAAATACAATTACCAAAGCATTTTTCTTCTCCTTAACATCATATTTTTTGCAATTTGTTGTTTGAATTCTGTGGTAAAGTCATAGATATGGATGAGTGGATTTTGATGTAGTTTATAAATAAAATAATGATTAAATGGTGAAATTTGTCAATTATTCTTTTTTGGATTGGAAAGTGTAAAAAGTGGTGCATATTACATTTCAATTAATCACCATAGTTATTAATTTGACAGAAAATTAGACGGAGGGACCACATTTGATGAAAATATGATAGTTTAGGGACTACATTTGATGAGCGGTGTAACTGGAAGACCAAAATCAAATTTGGCATATAACTGGGAGACAAAAATGAAATTTCCCCTTTTTTTTCTTTCTCGTATCCTATGTTGGCTCCACTTAAGTAAATTTGGCCTAAAATTGAAACTCCCTAGTTTTGAACGATCACGTATGTGGCACTACGTGACTAAGGATCACGCGTGTGGCACCACATGACTAATTCTAGCCAAATTAAAAAATTCAGGTAGAATTTATTGTTAATAAACGTAAATGTAACTATATTTTTCTAAATTGTCAGTGTAATAGTTTATGAGACCAATTTTGCCACCTTCTATAGATACGTGACTAATTTTGAAATTTTCTCTGTTTCGTTATTCCATCAGTACTTAAAGCATATGTTACAACGAGAAATTCTATCTTGAACCGATGAGACCTAATCCTACCGACGAATCTAAGGCCCCAAGATGTTAAAGGTCTTGGGCTCTATCCGCCGACAACTTGTGTGCCTTTTTTTTCTACTTTATTGGTAGTTGCTAACTATTAATTGTAACTTGTACGTTAGTAGTAGTTGTTAAATGCCGATTAACGATTCATATTCATCATGTAATTGATATATGTAATTGTTCCTTTCAAAAGAAAAAAGAAAAAGAAATTCTTTATCTTGAACCAGGTTTGGTCAGTCGAAGTAATTTATTTATCTTATAATCAATCATATGAGACAAGTACAATTTACTGACATAATAAATTATATTAAAATTCAACTAAATAAAGTATTCTATAGAATCTTTCATGTCACCCAAATGTTGTTAAAAGAAAGACATTTATTTATTTTTAAAAGAAATACAATCAAATCATTTATTACATTATTATGAAGATCAGAGAAAGTGTATGACATACACGGATACACCTATTCAATTGGCCTTTACTAAAATGAACTGAGTTACTATCTTGGAAGCAGTAACGATTTATCAATTTTCAGTAGAAGGATTGTAGATTGCAGGAACAAGGAAAAGACCATTCTTTCTTGAGACACTGTTACCTTTCATTACTCAGTGGAAGGATTGTGGATTGTGGGAACAAGGAAAAGACCATTCTTTCTTGAGACACTAGTACCTTTCGTCTCTGTCATGTCTACATCTGCATGAATCATTCCTTTCGGCATTTCCCAATCAAAATGGTAGAGAAGTTGAGCCAAAGGAAGTTCGACATTTGCTAAGCCAAAGTTCATACCGGGGCACATCCTTTTTCCCGCACCGAATGGAAGATATTCAAAGTGATTCCCCAAGAAATCTATCGAGTTGTTCTCAAACCTTTCGGGTTGAAAGGTTTCGGGTTCATGCCAATATTCGGGATTCCTTCCCATGGACCAGACATTAATCATGACTTTAGATTTCAGAGGGATTGTATAACCATCAACTTTGCATTCATCTCTACACGCTCTGGGGAGCAACGGGGCTGGAGGATGCAGCCTAAAAGTTTCTTTGATCACCAATTTCAGGTATTTTAGTTTTTGGACGTCGTTTTCTTCTATTATCTTCTTTCCCTTGCAGGCCTGTCTTATTTCCGCCTGTACCTTCTCCATCACGCGTGGATTCTTTATGAGTTCCGCCATGGTCCAATCAATAGTACTAGACGAGGTTTCAGTGCCAGCTACGAACATATCCTACAAAATAAATTATATATCACAACAATCATCATCACTAGTTAGATAATTCTATACTAAAAACGAAACGTATAACTTTGGCTAATTAGTTTAAGAAAACGGAAATCACTTACAAAAACGATAGCTTTAATGTTGTCATTGCCAATGGGAAATTCGAGTTCTCCATTGTTCATCATTCTGAGCAGAACATCTACTATATCTTCACCTCCAAATTCGCCATTCTGCTTCAATTTATGCTCTTCAATGATTCTATCAAGAATAATATCAAGTTCAGAGCGCAGCTGGAGCAATTTGTATTTGTTCCAACTAAGAAGATGTAACAACTTTTTAGACGGAAATAAATCAGCCAACTCAAATCCCCCTCCCATGGGAATCGCCTTTCTGAACAATGCTATAAGCGTGTCACGATCACTCAGCACTTCACCAAACGCAGCCCTACATGTGATCGAACTCGTGAAAGCAAATACCTTTTGAGTCAGATTGATGGTTTCTCCGGATGATGATTTAAGAGATTCGACGAGACGTGACGCCTCATCTTGCCTTATAAACCCAAAGGATCTGACATTTTTAGGACTAAGCAGCTCCAGAATGCAAATTTTACGCATTTGCCTCCAGTATTGGTTGTAAGGACTGAAGATTATATCCTTGTAATCGTACCACATTATCTTACTGCAGATGCTTTCGGGCTTATCTGCACATGCCGGATCTTGATCTTTCAAGACCTCTTTAGCGGCCTCGCGCGTAGAAATCACGACTGCTGAAACTTCTCCCAACTTCAAATGCAGGATGGGTCCGTATTTCTGGTTCAGTCTGGTGACTGCACGGTGTGGCAGCGCGTCAACCAAGTGGTGGAGGTGGCCAATTACGGGCAGCTTTGGAGGGCTTGGTGGTAATTTCACGTAGTTCTTATGGGATTTCGATTTCTTCCATGCTTTGGTTATAAGTAGGAAGATGAAAGATGAAAATAGCATGAGAGTGGTGAAGCTGAAGGGAAGTTGGATCTCCATTGTGTACAGATAGATATATAGATATTTATATCTTGTTTGTGTGTTTCGTTTGATGAAATATTAGCTTAAACTTTGGCCTGTATTTATAGTTGAGATTATTGTTAGATAAGATCACATTTTCTATTCTTGTGCACCATTCATTAATGATAACGCTGAGTTGATTTGTAGTAGTTACCTTTCGTGCAATCAATGTTTCTTGGAGTTAAATTACATATACACCCCTTCATTTTACTGTAAAATTATCGAAAATCCTCTAACCTTTTTGAAATACATGAAATCCCCCTCGTGTTAAAATATTCTAACAATTACACCCCTGAATATTTTTATAATTTCACCCTTGTAAACCATACAAATACACCCTTTCAAGGGGTCTATTTGTGATTCACCAAAAGTCAGGTGGATTTGGTAATTAACATTATAGTGAGGGGGTGCATGTAATTCACCCTATTTCTTGCCGCTGAATCTTGACTGCATGCGTTTTTAGTTAACTGTTTGAAGACAATCGAAATATATATATATATATATATATATTCTACAAGTTAAAACTATTTAATAAACCAATAATGTAAGATACTCATCGTAGTCAAGGGCCGCGTCATGCAAGCTTACGTTCTTGCTGTTTCGACCACACAAAAATCTTTCAATGTTTTGATTTTTTAAGTTGAAAAACTAACACAAAAATTATAATGCAGAAAAGTGGACGGACATCATCCAATCCTACAATTAAGTATAATTATGTACATATAAAGCATGAAGAGATCACAAGGAGAAACGAACCAATACTTTTGTTAATATAAAGTTGCATCTCTCCTATCAATTATAATTTCAATTATAATTTTTAGCGTGGTGATAAATGTTTGATTCTAATATGATGAATTGAATAAACGTGCTTAATTTGTTAGTTGCTGTGAATTTCATGTTGTCATATTATCAACTGAATTATGATGAGCTAGCTTTAAATTATATAAACCAACAGCATGTGCTTTTTTCAAAACATTAACAGTGTAGAGTCGGTGGAGATATGAAACTAATACCACATATCATTAGAGTTATTACGTGGACATGTGAGAACCAAGCACAATGGATTAGACTTTAGAGCTACCATTAATTAGGTCAACTTTATGGATTTGAATTTTGAACTTTCAAATATATAGGGTGTGAGCGAATTAAAAAACAAAAAAACGGGTGTGGTGAGTCGGCATTTTCACTTCTTAAATAAAGGTAGAGTGTTCGATTCCTTGCTTATGAAGTTCTACTTGTTGGGAGCATTTTATTTATTTGTGGGTTGACTCGATCCGAACAAAATTGCCCTGGCCTGACTCGATCTGAACAAAATTGAAATTAAAGGTCAAAAGATTATATCATATTTTCGAGAATCTAACAAGATACGGGCCTCATCCTTGAGCTCCCTGGCATCAAGTTCTTCGAGCAGTGGATTAGCAGCTTCCAGAGTACAAATGCATCTGAGATAAAACAATTCAGATCTTACCGGAGTAGAAATGAGATGAGAGCAAGAAACATTGGTATAAAAACAGTGATATGCAATACTTGTTTGAGATAAATTCATAATATATAACATTTTAGTCATTCTGGGGAGAAATGTTTTTTCGAGAAATATGTATTGTGTGAGCCATGGGAAAAGTCGAAATGAAAGACAAAATGGGGTAAAAATCCCCCTATAACACAAATTAAAGTAGATAACTTACTCCTTAAATGATATTAGACCATCACTATTAGTGTCAAAGAGCATAAAAAACTGTGACGGGGCAAGGCCATCAGACAAGAGATAGTATCTTTTATAGTTAATATACATTGCTAAAAGCTTTAAATTATTCAGGTTCATTCTCTTTCTAGTTATTTCATAAATCAAAGCACAACACTCACAGACACAGGTTCATTCTCTTTCTAGTTGTCCGACTTGCTCGTGTTGTGTCCTGCCCGCGTTGTACTCCTCGCCCTCTAGTCGACGTCATGTCCTAAAGAAAAATAACCACACAACATTATTAATTATATAATATTCCTACACAGACATTATTTGTTTAAAGCTGACTCAATTAACAGAACAAATCAAGCTTGTACATGTTCATTGATAAGTTTGGAACTCGACTCGACCAAGACTTGATTAGTATAAATATAAAAAAGATGTATGTACAATTAGAAATTAGAAATGAGGGGTGTGCATGCAATTCACCCTTAGAAAAATTGCCCAAATTTCAGAATAAAAAATAAAAAAATAGCTCCTCAATATGCATTGTTGAATTTTCTTTCTTTAACACGGAGATGAAATAGGTAAATTCGGAATTAAAATCACAATTGATAAGGGATTTTACTACCAAATATCAAGATTAGCACAAGAAAGAACACACTTTTCATATTGTTGTTCAGCTATAGAGGTTTGGTTTTGCTCCAAGAATGTTACTCTAGCAATTAATAGGTGATATAGGTGGCACAATTAAAGTAAAATGATAGAAGATGACTAACAACAAAACAGATCAAGTTAGACAGCCAGACAACCTGTTACTATAATCATGTAAAGAAGAAAATAAGAGTAGAAAATAATCAGAGAATGAATATTGCGCCTTGTAACACAGGAATTGTGAGTATAGGCCAATTACCTTGCACAATCTGTACTTCTTCGGTCTAGGACTCTAGGGCCAAAAATTATCTCTTTCAAAACCTTATTTCCAATGCAAGCCTCACTTTCTGGCTGTCCAATGCCACTACTCATCTTTTTTCTCAACTTTTGGCTGAAATCGGAAAATGATTCACAGATGCCTCGGGACAAAGCTCAGGTTAACAGATTCGAATGCAAGGTTTTAGCAAATGTTTCTAGTTATACCTTGTTTCTCGGTATCGCCGATATTATCATATATCGGCCGATAATATCCGATACCGACGATAATATCATGATGTCGCCGATATTATCGGCCGATATCCGATAATATCGGTGATACCATACACTAGCGGTAGCAAAGCGTATCGACGGATATTGTCGGATCGGACCCCTCCGATCCGGTTACGTATCAACACTTTGAACCATGGATATAGCTGCATTGCTTTACCAACATCGACTATTCAAACGTTTGTTCAGTAATCCTACAATATCACATAACTAGAAAATACTAAGTTAATTGGCAGCTGATGAGTGATGGATATACAGAGTTGACAGCAGAGCTATCGGTTAAAAAATCACAAACAAAATGCAGAAAGAAATATTTCCAGCTCGAACGAATAAACTGTAGCATGGAAGAAATCGAAACCCGAAAAGAACTTGTTCAGTCTGTTGACTGCACGGTGTGGCAGCGCGTCAACCAAGTGGTGGAGGTGGCCAATTACAGGCAGCTTTGGAAGGCTTGCAAGTAATTTCGCGTAGTTCTTTTCGGATTTCGATTTCTTCAATGCTTTGGTTATAAGTAAGAAGGTGAAAGATGAAAATAGCATGAGAGTGGTGAAGTTGAAGGGAAGTGGGATCTCCATTGTGTACAGATAGATATATAGATATTTATATCTTGTTTGTGTGTTTAATTTGATGAAATATTAGCTTAAACTTTGGCCTGTATTCGTAGTTGAGATTATTGTTAGATAAGATCACATTTTCTATTCTTGTGCACCATTCATTAATGATAACGCTGAGTTTATTTGTAGTAGTTACCTTTCGTGCAATCAATATCTCTTGGAGTTAAATTACATGTACACCCCTTTCAATGCTTGCTTACGTTCTTGCTGTTTCGACCGGAAAACACTTGTATACATCGGGTCTTAGACCCCACCTGTGCACCTTGTGAATGTGATTAATCCACATCACTTATTTTATTTTTTTGAATTAAAAAACAAGTGATGTGGATTAATCACTGTTTACCGTCCGTAACAACACGGAATCGAACAAATAATATAGTGAAAGTAAGATCGTCTCCACAGGGAAGGTTATCAAGTACCAAACAAAGTTTATCTTATTATTTAGACTATCGATTATCAAAGATTTGAGATTTTAATTAATTAAAAGCAGAAATTTATAAAAATAGAATTAATTATTAATAATAAACACAAATATAATTAAAACGAACAATCAATTAACGAAAAGCCTAGGGATTAAGATTTCATCAAAGTATTTCTATGAATTATTGATTTTCAATGGATTATCATTTTTGTTTAAATTAAAGACCCAATTTCCTTAATTACATGAATACTCTCCCGAGATCTTCATGAGTACCCACCTAAATTAATTAACGTCACTCCCATGATCAAAAACTAATTTAGATCAATCCATTAAGTTCTATGAATATTGTTTAACTAGTCTCATGCAAAATTACCAATATCCCTATTAAGCAATTTACACATGTCTATTAAATCTGAACCAATAAACTAATTCACCTCCCGGTACTTCTTAATTTATCTTAAATCATGCAATTGGTGATCAAGCAATTACAAGCATTAAACACTCATCAATAGATAAACCAAACAAGAAATCACATCCATAAATCATCAATAATCCAAATCAATACACAAGACTACATCTTAAACCCTAGAAAATAATTTAGATATGCATAATTAAAGAAAAACAAGAAATAAATTGCATAAACATAAAGTTACTCATGTTCAACAATGGAGGATTAGAAGAATACAACATGAGAAGATGAAGCTTTTCTTCAAGAACTCTTCTCCAAGATCTACTTTTCTCTTCTTCAAGATCTACTCTCCAAGATCTACTTTTTTCTAAGAATGAATTATCTCCCATCTCACTCTAGCCTATAAAAACGTTTTTGCCCCTTTTTTTAACTAAAAAGGAGTCTTAGATACATAAATTATGTCCATCCAAGTCATAAAATTGGCCCACACAAATATAAAAATCCGCAGTTGCACAGCTGTGCAGAATATCTGCACAACTGTGCAATCTGCCTGTGCAGAATTTTATCTCTTCATTTTTCTTCAACGAAACATTCTCGTTTGGCCTTTCTAATGCATTTCTTCACATCCTCTTGGATAGCCTTCATTATTCTCGTAATAAATACTCCTTCAACTCATCAAAATCATCGCTTTTATGCCTACAAAAGTATTGAAACGACTTAGAAATCAAAATACGTAAATTAGGCTAAAAATAAAGGAAAAGACTAACAACAAAGCATAAAATAAAGATAAATGTGAGGTAAATTATAATAAAAATATGTAAAATATGAGACCTAACAATCACATCCACAAGGTTCACACATGGAACCCAAAACCTGGTTTATACAAGAATTTTCCATTTCGACCACACAAAAATCTTTCAATGTTTTGATTTTTTAAGTTGAAAAACTAACACAAAAATCATAATGCAGAAAAGTGGTCGGACATCATCCAATTCTACAATTAAGTATAATTATGTACATATAAAGCCTGAAGAGATCACGAGAAACGAACCAATACTTTTATTAATACAAAGTTTCATCTCTCCTATCAATTATAATTTTTAGCGTAGTGATAAACGTTTTATTCTAATATGATGAATTGAATAAACGTGCTTAATTTGTTAGTTGCTGTGAATTTCATGTTGTCATATTATCAACTGAATTATGATGAGCTAGCTTTAAATTATATAAACCAACAGCATGTGCTTTTTTCAAAACATTAACAGTATAGAGTCGGTGGAGATATGAAACTAATACCACATATCATTAGAGTTATTACGTGGACATGTGAGAACCAAGCACAATGGATTAGACTTTAGAGCTACCATTAAACTTTATGGATTTGAATTTTGAACTTTCAAATATATAGGGTGTGAGCGAATTAAAAAACAAAAAAAGGGGTGTGGTGAGTCGGCATTTTCACTTCTTAAATAAAGGTAGAGTGTTCGATTCCTTGCTTATAAAGTTCTACTTGTTGGGAGCATTTTATTTATTTGTGGGCTGACTCGATCCGAACAAAATTGCCCTGGCCTAATGTTGTTAAGAAATACTTGTGATTTAGATCAAAAAAAGATACGTTGTTTGAATATGTTGATGAGGCCTGCCTTGACTAACTCCCTGTATATATAAATATCACATCTATACATACATATATATATACTAGGTAAAAGCAAGAACCGCGCGTTGCGCGGTGAATAATGCCCAGACTTATATTTAAAAAATGAGAAAAAAAATTGCATGCAACTGGTCAGTATATAATTTTCAATGGCAATATTAAAAGTTATTAAATATCAGTACGTTAAAAAAACAAAATGATTTTGACATCATTATTTTATATAAAAGGTTTCCTTTATATTCCATTGAAATCCAAACAGATTGTTTTACTTCATACACGTGAAATTTGAGAAAACAACAGCTTATTCGGCTCTACTCGACTCATTTACATCCTTATAAATACCGTATCAATATTGATTGGTGGGTCTTAAAGTTAATCATTGCAATGACCAATGGTGGGTAATCATTATTGATTTTTCTATAATTTTTATTTGATGGGGGTGTTAAAGTGAGTTAGTTTTCTTCCCAAGCGTTCTTTTCTTGTAATTAATCTGAAAATATCACCATTGTCGCGTTATTGGTAGAGTTATCAAATAGCAATTGCTGCTGGTTTAGTTGATTTTCAAATCCTGTTATCACTTCATTCCCAGAGTTGCTTCACAGTAGTTCTGAAATTAAACACAAGAAAATGAAAATGGAACTATATATTGTATATATTGAAAATAATAATATTTTTTAAAAAGTTTATATTTAATTACCTGAAATGTTAAAAAGCAGGGTTATGTGGCGGACTGAAAGATAAATAAAAATGGTCATTTACTATCATCTCCCTCAAAGGAACAACATGAAATACAGTTTCACAAATGGAAAATTCGGGTTGGAAATTCCAATCACTACTATAATCAGATAATAATCCACTATTTTGCCCAGTTTCCATCGTATTTTGATGATGAAAATGAAAATAATTTTTGGTTTTCCGATAGGGGTGGTAAGTGGTGGAAAAAAATGGGATTATATATATATATATATATATGGAAGAGAAGACGTTTCTAGTTTTACTAAGCCTCCTTGTCCTTTAATGTGAAGAGTCGTGTGACTGTGCTCACTTTAATGTCAAGAGACTTTGTTTCCTTTAATGTCAAGAGATGTCGTGTCCTTTAATGTCAAGAGTCGTGTGTTTTTTTAACTTTAAAAAGATATATGTATCATTAAATAATGTCTAATAATGTGCTTATGTTTAATAATAATTCTTTGTACCCTAAAGTTGTTTCCTTATCTCGATGAAAGATATTGGGCATATTTTGAAATTTCATATCCTTGATAAAGGTTAACCAAGTTATTTGGCATGGACAAAGGTGGACGGATCACATGGTATATAATATATATACATACATACATATATATATATATGACATTAATTTAAATTTAGCACACTAATGTGTACATAGATGATAGGACCACATATATCCAAATGGAATAAAATAACATATAAAGAAACTATCACATTATCAATTGGGTCCATCGTTTCATTGCATTGTTTTTCTCTTTTATCACTATTTTTTTACCTAATAAGCTAAATATGCCCTTACCTATAATCTAAGAGTAAAAAAGAGAAACATAAGAAGAAGATACAGTAGTTATTTTTTTTTAAAACATAAAAAATAAATTTTGATGCAAGTTTGTCCTATTATATAAAAAATATTCAATTTATAATTAAAAAAATTAAATGTAGAAATTCTAAGATATACCCAACAAATTATTTGTACATCAAATAACTTTGACAATTAATTTAGGAATTCATACATTTCGAATTCAACCATTTTAAAGCATAAAGTTACGCCATATATAATTAATCGTTTTTAACTTTTCTTTTTGAAAGGAAAGATAAATTTTATTTCATCAAATAAAAAGTTTACAACGTTAAGAACACTACAACTGATACGGTGTCTAACGATTTAGTAAAGAATAATTGAAGTAACAAATATCGAGATTTTTAAAAATAATAAATATTAGAAACTAACAACGAGTGTAAGAAAATTCTTGTGGAATTCCTATTCAAGGAGAGAAGAAAATCTCAATCGATAGAGAAAACAAACTCTCATACGAGAGAGAAAATAAATAGAGTATAAACAGGGGATAGTTATATAAACAACCATGGAACGAGGTACAATTTCTAATAATGGACTTAGTTTTCTTTGTGAGGATATAATTTTTCATATTATGAGAAGTTTATCAAGGTATGCATGCATTGTGGAGAAAGCCCAATTGGGTCTTTTATCAAAATATTTTCAACATTGTTGGTATTCCATCCCTACTCTTTTATTCGATATTAACCTAAAGTTGTTTCCTTATCTCGATGAAAGATCTTAGGCAGATTGTGAAATTCCATATCCTAGATAAAGGTTAATTAAAGTTAGTATAACTAAAATTGGGTCCATCGTTTCATTGGATTGTTTTTCTCTTTTATCATTATTTTTTTACCTAATAAGTTAAATATGCCCTTACCAATAATCTAAGAGTAAAAAAGAGAAAAATAAGAAAAAAATATTTTATAAACATTGAAAATAAATTTTGATGCAAGTTTGTCCTATTATATAAAAAATATTTAATTTATAATTTTAAAAATTAAATGTAGAAATTCTAAGCGTTGCGTTTCTTATTAACTTTAAAAAGATATATCTATCATTAAATAATGTCTAATAATATGCTTATGTTTAATAATAATTCTTTGTACCCTAAAGTTATTTCCTTATCTCGATGAAAGATCTTGGGCAGATATATGGAGTTACGGATATGGTCCACTTTTTTATGGTATCAACTTTAGGTAGCACAAAGAACTTCACAAAATACAATAATGAAAGCCAAGAAATGTGCTCTAATACGTTCATAAAATGTGAATTTTTCTTTTAAAACTCCAACATCCCTAAATAAGCAAATACAATTAAAGATAATACTAAATATTAAACTACATCTTCTTTCCTCATTGTTGTACCTCACTTAATAATTAAAATACAATTGATAACAACTTAATAATTAAAATACAATTAAGGATAATAATGATGTTATTTGTCCGCCTTGCTGCTCCCCACTTATAATTAAAATATAATTGCTATCCACTGAAATGATTAGCATAGTCAGTCTGTTCAGATTAAAATACAATTGCTATCCACTTACTGAACTGATTAGCACATTCAGAGTCTCTTCAATCAACAATTTCATCTCCGCAGTATGCGTCATACAATGCAAATTGCTCAAGAAACCAACCAAGGGATCAAATTTAGCGGTGGTCACCCAATACAAATTCCACCCATAATTAAAGTCTGCCTAATCACACCACTAACTCTACTAATCACACCACTATATCCACTAATCACACCACTAACTCCACTAAGAATCATAACAAAACATGACTTCGTGTTTTACCTATGAATACTTATGTCACTAAATTATATATATATTATGCATACAAACATTAACAGGTTTTCCTATAAATCTTTCAGCTACTTCACCAAACCTTAAACAATAAATTATAAAAATATTCAATTTATAATTTTAAAAATTAAATGTAGAAATTCTAAGAGTCGTGTGTCTTTTTAACTTTAAAAAGATATATCTATCATTAAATAATGTCTAATAATGTGCTTATGTTTAATAATAATTCTTTGTATCCTAAAGTTGTTTCCTTATCTCGATGAAAGATATTGGGCAGATCTTGAAATTCCATATCATCGATAAAGGTTAATTAAAGTTAGTATACTAAAGTAGTGAAATTGAAGAGATTTTGATCGGAGAGAGGGGAAAGATGATGAGAGAGATAAAGTGCATATATAATATAATAGAGATAGAAGTAGTGGTTCACTTTTATCAAAAAGTAGTGGTTCAGTGGGGTGGGCCCTTTAAGTTAATTTGTCTATAAGGATTGGTTGTTGAGGATCAAAATTGAACAATATCTTCCTCCGCCAAACCATACAAAGAATTTTCAGAGTATAAATAGGGGATATTTGTGAGGATCATCTTCTACAAAAAGGGGAGATATAAACAGGGGAGACAGGGGATCATCTTGCACGAGTAGAAACAGAGTATAAACAGGTGAGTCAAAGATTATCTTGCACGAGTAGAAACAGAGTATAAACAGGAATAGTTCATATAAACAACCATGGAACGAGATACAATTTCTAATAATGGACTTAGTTTCCTTTGTGAGGATATAATTTTTCATGTTATGGGAAGGTTATCAAGGGATGCATGCATTGTGGAGGCAGCCCGATTGGGTCTTTTATCAAAATATTTTCAACATTGTTGGTATTCCATCCCTACTCTTTTATTCGATATTAACCGTTTTGAACAAAGGGGTTATCATGGTTTAGATTTTATTAATTTTGTTAATCGCACTATACTTGAACATAATGAAAGTGTGGTTGAAACTTTGAGCTTTGAGTTACCAATGGGGGCCGAGGCATTGCATTGGATAAGGCAAGAGTGGGTGGTGTTTGGAATAGATCATTCTGTGCGTATACTGAAATTAGTCGGTCGGTTGTCCACTTCACTCCCTAGCGGTCTGTTTTTGTCACAAACTATTGTTCAGTTAAAATTATATCTACCGAACTACATTGTTAGGTGGGAAGATAGATATAATTTACGAAATTTAAAAAAACTCATATTGAAGCACATTGTACTGTATGATAACACATTTTCTTCCCGCCTTGGAAAATGGTGTCCCAAGTTGAATGATTTGCAGTTATTCAACTGTGATTTTAGAGGATTAACAGAATTTGAGGCATGTTTGCCTTCTGTAAAAATATTCAAGATGGCATTCAATCGATCCCAAGGAAATGTGAATATAAAAGTACACTTCCCCAATGTAGATGTCCTTGTTATTTTATTGAAACAAGACGAACAGGGTTCCGGACGTTTACAAGTATTGGGGCCGTTAGCTCGTTCTTTACAGTGGATAGTACACCGTCATGTACAATACATCGGATCAACTTGTTCAACATACCAACTACTCCGAGAGGTTGTAAAAATGACGAAAGAATTGCTGTCCAGCGAACGAGCACGTGTCCCGGTTGATTTTGTTAGGGTATATCTATCTCTCATTGTTTGAATAAGTGCGAATGCTTTTAAGAAGTTGTTTTGATTTCCTATTTTTTTTAGAGGTTGGCGCATGTGGAGTCTCTGCATCGCATTATGGCGAAGTACTTTTTTGTTAATATGCACCGTCTAGAGATCAGTTGTTCGAAGCTGCTTGACAATCTTGCGGTCACATTGGTGCTCATCAGTAGATGTACAGGCTTGAATGAGCTTAAAGTCGATTTGGTGGTAATATGTTAATTTTTATTGTTTGTCGCTTATTAGTTATTACATAGATTATTGAACACGTTATTTATTTGGGTTTTTAAAATAAATTGTAATTGATTTAACATGTGTAGGGTGCACCATGGGAAAAAGCGGGCATTAGTGTATCCAACTACGTAAAGGACTGGAAGTTGCAAAGAATGGGATTGGAGGCATTGAATGAGGTCACGATCTTCAACTTCTCGGTTTCTAATTGCGAGCTAAGCTACATTTTGTACGTGTTGTCGCAAGCAACTGAGTTGGGTACACTAAATATCTACTGTGTTAATCAATTTTTTGATGATCCAATTGGTGTGTATAAGAGGGCATCAATTAGAGCGTATGAAGGTACCGCGTCAAACAATGTGCAAATTCGTTTCATAAAAGGGGCTTACCCTATAATTTGAGGAGAATGAAAATTGCACAATAATTTTATAGTGGTTCGAAGCATCAATTTGATCCAACAATGTACTTAATTTGAATATGAATGTACGAGTTCAAGTAATTTGCACAAGGGCACTTAATTTCACATTCTTTGCCAAGTAATTAATAATCTAAAAACCACGAGTTCCACACAACCACATATTCTTAATTAATATTAAGAAAATTACAAAAATTAAACAGAAAATGCAAGAAACGCATATTTAAAGTCGATATAAAAATAGAACACAACAATTTTTTGAACCAGAATATTGAGAAGTTGAGAAAATTCAAATTTGAACCTATCCGTAAAAAAAATGTCGTTCAAGTGTGGTTGTGCGAACATAATGTTCCAACCCAATAGTCAACCGTATCATAAATCTTACGTAGATCATTGCATCCCAACAATATAATTGTATGTAACAGTACATTAATAACATATTTTGAGGTCCGAACCACAAAAACACACAAACAATTATTGTTGATATTATGACAATATATAAAAGATACATTCCAATTGCAAGGAGTACATTTTTAAATTACAAAAGGGCGAAGAAAGGGCGGATCACTACTACATTAAAATTATTTAATAAGAACAAGTTGAGATATACTCAATAATTTATTGGGAACCGATTATCCGTTGATAGATAAATAACAACTAATTGTTTAAGGTACATATTCGAATTAATCTCGCTTGCGTTTGATACAATTTATAATTGGCTGATCATCTTCTCCGGATTCATCTGCGAATATTTAAATTGTGCGATAAGTCACTAAATATAAAAATGAAAATATTGCACAGGCAAGAAAATTGTGAATACCTCCATAAAATAACCTTCTCTTCACTTTTCTGGATGATCTACGGGGATAATCTTCCGCATCATCATCAACAAATTTGGTCTTACATGATTTGGTTACTATCTCAACAGAGCCTGAAATATCATATGACACCTCCAAAATCAACAAATAATCACAACAACAAAGTTAACAAATTTAAATATCATTAAATTTTATAACTGCATCAATCAATGGCATCGAATCATCGTCAATGCTTTGGTAGGCCAATTTTCAGGACGTCAAGCAATGGAGTTTCCTTTTCAAATCAAAATATAGAAAATAAATTAATAAAAACTTAAATATAAAACCTATATGAAAGTTTTATTACCTTTGGCCTTGCTGGAAGATACAGGAGCAGAGTTTACTTTAGATAATTTGCGAGCAGAGTTTACTTTGTATGTTTTGAGAGGTATCTCAGTAAGGGCTGCTACGTCATTAACATAATCAATTTAGTTAATACAAGTCAACAGATAATAACAGTAACAACAACAAAGGTAATAAATTTAATCAATTCAACAAATCTCATACGTTCGTTGATCAGGGACTCCGAATCATTGTCAGTGCTTTGGTTGATTAAAATTTCACGAAGAGGGACAAGAGATTTAACTTTTTTAATCAAAAATATAATAAATGAACCATTCTAAACTTAAACATTGTACCCATTTCAAATCCCTTGCAACTCACATTGAGTTAATTTTACAATCATTATAGACGATAATATTGTTGTTTACATTAGCTGTTTTCTCGATATAATATTACATTTTTTGGGAACATTGAGTTACCATTAATTTAGATTTTGTTTGTTTTTATTAATCTTTTTGAACTTTTTTTTCTTTTGCTATTAATAAGTAATGATGACTCAAATACTTAATTGAATTCACATAAATCATCGATGCATGGTATTTTGTCATTAGCTAGCCTATATCTATATCAACATTTTTTAAAATGTAATCAATGAGATGGAAATGAGATGGATCAAGTTCAATTGGACCAATGTATGTCATCATTTAATACAGTTTTTTTTTAAAAAAAAAATTCATTAGTTAGTATATATATATTTCATCATTTACAAATTACGAGACATATCTTCAAACCTAGTTGAACTTGATCCCAAATTTGACTGGGAATATACCTTTCTTCTTTACAACAACTTGCTTATGCCATTGTACAAATGATAGTCGTGGTTTCTTTTTCACTTCAAAAACTGACCAGAAAGCATTTATCCCCATTTCGAAACTTAATTATTACTTATGCTCCCATAGGATGAAAAAAGCCTTAGATGAGTTTGTGACTATCTCAACAAATCACGAAATACAATAAATTTAAAGATGCCAAAAAATTTATACCTCCACCAATCAAGGTAAACGAATCATCGTCAATGCTTTGATAGGCTGAATTTTCACGACGACAAGCAATGGATTTACCTTTTCAAATCAAAAATAAATTAGTAAAAACTTAAATATAGAACCTATATGAAAGATTTATTACCTTTGGTCTTGCTAGAAGATACAGAAGCGGAGTTTACTTTAGATAATTTGCGAGTATAGTTTACTTTGGATGATTTGCGAGGTATCTCAACAGGGGCTGCCACGTCATAAACATAATCATTTTAGTAAATACAAAACAACAGATAACAACAACAACAAAGTTGATAAATTTAATCAATTCAACAAATCTTATACCTTCATCAATCAGGTGCACCGAGTCATTTTCAATGCTTTGGCTGATTGAATTTTCACGTAAACGGGCCAGAGATTTACCTTTTCAAATAAAAAAATAATAGATGAATCATTTAAAACTTGAAGATTGGACCCATGTGATTTTGTTTTTTTACCTTTAGTCTTGGTAGATGACACGTGAGTAGGGTTTACTTTTGATAATTTGCTAGGCTCCTCAATCGCTATGGACTCTAACGTCAGTAGCCCAATCATCTGAATTGAATTAAATGATTAACCAACAATTAAGTATCACAATCCGCTTACAGCACAAATTTGGCATTTCTTTAAATTTTATACCTTCATCGATCAATTGCATGGAACTGACGGTAACCTTGCCTTTAGACGCCGATTCATGAGCTAAGTCGGCGATACCCTCATCCAAGGTATCGTCATTCTCAAGCAAAACATCAAGTATTACATATTGATCGTGATCAGTACCATTTCTTGTCATAAGTTTCTTCCTAATCACAAATACATGGGGCTGGTCTTTTAGGGAGTCGTCAACATCATTCAAGAATTGGTTTGTACCCTAAACACCAGTGGTCGTTATCCATCTCACTAAAAAAAAAGGTGATGTACCAAAACTAAATAACCGAAAATTACCTGAGAATAGTTAGTCATACAAACCATTGCAGTTTTCTTTAGAATTTTCTCAGCAACCAAGTCAAATGCAAAGGCATCAATCTCGGCGGTCGTGTCGTAGAGGACTATTGTCACCTTTGCTCTATATGTGCGCAACATATGAATAGAGATGAACAAAACTAAATAAAAAATAAACCAAAAAAATCAGGAAGCCGTACCTTGGAATTGCCACTCGGGTTTGCTGACAATGGGCGCATTCAAATTCCCAGTCCAACTCGGCTTTTGTAGAAGAAGGACATCTATCGCATGCCATGTAAAAGCAACGCTGACCAAAATCAGCAATTTTGGCCTTTGCCTTAACCTTCAACTTCCCATACTTCAATGGATACAGAACGTCATACGGAAGATTTGTTAAAAACAAACATAGGCCAACACCCGTATAATGTAAGGAAAACATAATCAAACAGCGTAGCTACCTTCGGTGCATCTATGGCGCCGTTTATATCCATCATTTGTAGAGAATCAGTAGCGACAACAGTGTTAGCATTTGCCATATAATCTTTTGATTTAGAAATTGACCTTAAAGTGATAGCATTCTTGCTCTTCCTGTCCAAGTAAAGCATGAGTGAGGCGAATATTAATTGTGCCAAGTCAGTACCATACTAAAATTGATAGTAAAAGGTTACCACGCATTTAGTTTCAGAGTGTCAGGAATGGGAGGATCAATGAATACACCAGATGTGGAAGTCGAGCCCAACGAAATACCTAAGATTGTAAATAATTGACAAACTAAACGAGCAAAGTAAATTGAAACAATAAATATACAGAGTTACTTTAAGACATACCATAATATGTGTTGACCATAAATCGACTAAACTTAACAACAGGCATGTTATAGGAATCAACCACGATCTTCGTCCCAAATTCACTTGCTAAATTGCTCCACAATGTAAGTACGCAAGGCTTCATACTACAGGAGTCAAGTGAAAATAAGTGCAACAGAAACCAGGTGACAAACCATTGCATATAAACAAATAAGAAACTAAATACCAAGAATCGATTATTCCAAAATCCTGAACCAAAAGTGACCTTCCTTGAGACAGAATAGATCGTTGGGGCAATTTATCAAAACAATAACAAGTACATCTGCAAGACAAATACACATGCAATTAAAATAATAATAACATCACAACACAGACAACATAACATTTAGCAACAAATTGCCACCACATATTTCCAATAATAAATCAGGAAGAAAAACACCACCTATTAAAGTTTTACTGCCAAGGAGTCCGGATAACTGTGATAATTGGGTAAAGGAATGTGATATGGGAGAACTGACAATTGCATCCTCATCCACGCGAAGCATTGCAGTTTTGGAGTTAATAATCCACTGGTAAGGATGATCAACTATTTTATACTCCTCTTTGACCATAGAAACCCTCGCTTTTGATATATATAGTGTTGTTTGGTAGGAGGGTATTTCTCAAAGACTCTATGTCTCTTTCATACAAAGTAGCTACGACCCTTGTCCCCTAATATGAAATTAAATAAATATTTAAAACAAGCACAAAAGCATTCTACTCCAAATAGACCATAAGCTAACCTTTTCATCGACCAATATCATCCTCTGATATTTGATAGGAGGACTTTTAACTCCTTGACGAGGTGGCATCTTTTCGTCAACTCGAACCTTCACACTCCAGTGTGAGTTGACGGAGTAACGTCTCCAATAAAAACCAGATTAGTTTGCATCTATACATAAAAGAAATCGAATTGGACGATTAAATGCAAAAAGGTGTTTTTATTAACAAGCAGCTAAAAATCCACAACAAAACAACATATAACAAACCACGTAAACAAGTTACACCCTATCAAGTCTAGGCCGATGCAAATTGAAATATTTCAGATAAAACATTTTTAGTTCTACACACAGAAACAGATTCAGCATTTACAGTCGGACATATAAAACTTTCACATCCAACGACGATCGTGCCCTTGATAGTGCAACATACAGCTGCCCATGCGAAAAGACAGGTTCTTGCAAATAAACCCCACAAAATTCAAAGTCTGACCCTGGGCTTTGTTTATAGTCATAGCAAAACACAAACGTAAAGGAAATTGATGCCTCTTGAAAGGTATTGGACATCTTAAGCGATCTGATGCTTGAAGAGGTATCTTAGGAATAAAACATGCCGACCTTTGTAATCCCCAATAGCTATCTGCTGCTATTAAACGTGGGTCGAGATGGCGAATGATAAGCCTTGTTCCATTGCACAAACCTTCAGCCGGGTCCAAATTTCTTAGTAACATAACCGGGCAATTCATTTTCAGGACAAGCTTATGAGGCGGGAGACCAGCGACACAAACAGAAATTTAGATAGTCCTCGTTATCACTTTGCTGACTTGGATCATCAGTCTTATCAAACTCAAATACTCAACGGGATCACCGGGAAAATTATTTATGAGTTGCATGTTAATATCAGAGAACGGTATCATTCTTAGGCGTTAATATGGCTCGCTTGACAACAGAAAAGGATCATCCAAGTACGAATCAAAAGACGGAAACACATAGTCGATTAGGATCCGCAAAGAATCTTCGGGATTAAGAAAGGAATGCACAAATGACTTGGCAGCTGAATAACATCATCAACCACATAAGGATGTGTCCCATTTCCAATGCGCAATAAAAAATCAATAAAAGATGGATCATCACGAGCACGCATGTTCACGCTTAAATTAAGTTTTCGAATGGATGGCCATAACGTAGAACTCACAATACTCGCCTTTACCATATCATCACGAGATCCTCCGACAATTATTGGAAGGGCTTGTCTAAAATCACTCCAAATAAGAACAACTTTACCACCAACACACAGATGAATCAAAACATCTCGAATAAATTATCTAAAGATTCAATAACACTTTTTTAGCCATAGAAAGCCTCATCCCAAACAATCAACTTAGATGATTTAATTAAACGAGAAAGACTACTTTGTTTTGGCTAACTTTTGAATCAGTACTTTCATCGATTTCAAAAAAAAAAATGACTAAATTAAACCATGCAATATTATTAAAACTATAATTCATACCCGAAAGTCCTAAAATTCTAGGCCGCTTCCCGACTTGACCAAACTCATGCTTATTTTATAAAATAATTAAATAATTATCTAACCGTATCATACACTCTTCTTGTGAATACATTTGATGCGACCAAACCAGGTCTGGGCTAAATTCCAGCGAAAGTCTGGATACGTATTTAATTTTTCCTGTATCGGGTGGGTTCGACCTTAACTCGGTCAGGTGACCCTAATGTTGACCAGATTGGAGCATGATCCCTCATCACAGGATACGTACCATGTGTCCTATTTTAAGATGTATGTAGTGGGTTTCTCCATAAATGTCCCTAGTCACTATTTAGAACGTATTACACTATGTACTCTCAAAATATTGACACAATTGAAATTACAATATTGGTTCAGAGATCAACTTTCAATGCTAACATTAATTAGGTCAATTTTATGGAATTTGAACTTCCTATAAATATGTTGGTAGGGGTGTAAATGGACGAATCGAGTTGGACACTGAAATTCTCAAAGGGCTGAAATCTGAAAAAGGAAATGGCTTTTTTTATGGCATGCCTAATAGTATATTTACCAAGTATAAGTGAATTACTTCTTTTCTTATGGCTTTGATTAATCTACGTACTTGCAGAATGTTTGTATGTGAAGACGCAAAGATTTTTGAATGAACCTCCCCCAGTGTTATATATCATGTCGTGTATATATGGACTGCAATTGAAATTGATTTTCATGATTATCTTTTTATACTTTTATTTGTCATTTATTACTTAGCTCTCTTGTTCTCTACGGTATGACGTTATGAACATCTCTTCAGATTTCTCATAAACTCGTCACATCTATAACATAAGGTTTAGTAAGGTCTTTTGGAAGATAAAAATAACACTGTATAGTGGAAATTAAATAGATTATTATGAGCAGTAATTTGTATATATAGATTGGTGGGCTACAAAATATTTAACAAAATAATCTTTCTCTATAAATCGGAAAAATGATTAGTAAAACTTCTACAGGTGCAATTCTTTTTTCTTTTTTTGAGTTATTTTTTTCCTTTTTTTACTCGACCACGTAAAGAATTTTACGAAGAAACAAAAATGTGAAAAATATATATTCATGTTGACAAACCTTATTTAAATTGGATATGAAGCTGCCGTCTTAAATGGAACATGCCAATTTGGACTCCTTCTGAACCAAAGAATGATATGAGTTAATTAATAAATCCTCAAAGTTTACTTAGGTTGAGTTTGAAGTCAAAGTTAAGACTTTCAACTTTCAAGTAATAATAAATTAATTGATCTTTTTTTGATTATTCATTAAAATGGATTTCAAATTATTTAGCATTCATTTTTGACCCTTTTTTACTGATTTTGGCATATTTTAAATCCATTTAATGTGTAATCCAATGTTTTGAAAACCGGACCGGACCGGCCGGTCTGACCGCTCAAAACTGGAACCGGCCATCAAACCGGTCCGTTATGCGAAAAAATCGTTCAGGGGTCAAAACCGATCAGAACCGCTCAGAACTGTGGTTCAACTGCTCAGAACCGGACGATTTTGAAAATAATGAAATTCAACCTTTTAAATTCTAAAAATCTGAAATTGACCCCTTTAAAATCTAAAAATATGCAATTGGCCCCCAAAATATAGGAAATACATATATTTTTTTCCCATATTTTCATATATAATAGGAAATACATGTTTTTTTCATATTTTATATATTTAATAGTATATTAATTATTATTTAATGCATAATTATGACATCACTGGTTCGAGTCCGCTGACCCAACGGTTGAACCGGGACCGGTCACTTTTCCGATTCGCTGTCCGATCCGATGTTCAAAACATGGTGTAAATCAGAATTTTTTTTTTCCCTAAAATCATTTTTTCTCAGTTCAACCATTTTATCCAAACACAGTTTTAAGTTAGAAATTTTAATTTGAGTGATCTCAAATCCTTCATAAGGTTGAAAATAGTTTAAATCGTTATTAAATGATTTGAAATCTTAAATAATTGAAAAATTACTCAGTTGATTTTCTTTTTTCCCGAGAATATCAATTATTTCATTTCATTCATGTTGAAAAGTTTCAATAAAGACGTATGTGTATGTGTGTGTATATATATCAATCAGGAAAATATTGCTTAAAACATAGTAATTGAAAACAAATGAAGTATATGCCAAGAAACCGGGGAAATACATCGACAAATTTGGTCCCGCAACTTACAAATTCTGGACAAATATAATCGCTACCGTCAAACTTCTATTAAAAACTAAAGAAAATGCTATTCAACCTAGATGGCATTTGATTAAATTTTTGTTAAATTTTCAATTTTGGCATGGATAAAAACAATTTAAACAAATAGAAAAGATATTAAAAGAATCTGAAAATATAAAAACATAAAAAAATTAAAAAATAGAAAATGTCTAAGATTATATATTTTAAACTAAATTATATTCAAATATCAATATATTAAATATGGAAGTACACGATATAATTTAGTAAGTATGAAATGAAATTAATTAGAAAATAAATCTCAAAGTAAATTAATTATCAAGATAAAAAGTATTTTATTAAATATGTTTATAATTTAAGAATTTAAAAAATAGGGAATAAAATTAAACCAAATATTATAATTCAGCCTTTCTCGTATTGTTAAATTTTTATTTTTTTATTGTTAATATAATTTTTTTCTTATTTTTAATAATTTTTTAATTTCTAAAATTTTATTATTTTAATTCGTTTTAAACAAATTTAAAATATTATTTATGTTTTACTTTTTTATTATCTTAAATAATTTTTTATTTTTATTAATTTTTTATTTTATATTAATTTTATTTTTTAATCCAATTTTTCACATTGCGTATTGAGATTTGACCACTTGTCTTTTTTTTCCTAAGTTGACAAGTTATGTGTCCCCAATGCCTATAGTCAAAATTCATTTGAAAATTGAATGCCCAAATTGAAAAGCCTAAACAAAACCCTAATTTTGGCTTCTTTTTTTTTGTTTGTTTGGGATTCCATTAATATAGATGGAAAATTAACAACACAGGTTAAAAGTGTCTGAAATTGGTACATTAAAGGATTATATATATGTCGAGACTGAAACATGAACGACCAATATATTTTAATTGACAAATTTAGAGACAAAAAATGTAGGCTCTATTTGGATGTGTTTTCATTTCATTTTCAACCGTCATTTTCTAAAACGTATGCGAGAATGAGTTTTTTATTTTTGTGTGAAAATAACGGCATGTTTGGTTGTGTTTCTAAAAATTATTGGAATTGGCGATTTGATGTGTGAAATGATTGAGTTAATGAATATGTATATAGTATATATAAAAATAATATTATATTGATTAAATATATTTATAGTAAAACTGACAAAAATTGATCCGAAAAAGTACTTAAAATATTCAAAATTGGTCTTAAAATGTGCACAAGCCTATAAAGGCTAATACTATGTATTTTATTCCACTATATCACCACAATTATTGATGAAAAAATGAATTTTTTGAAGGAAGTGTGAGAGAAAGAAAAAGGTGAGTATAAATTGGTAAAGTAAAAATATTCATTGAAGAATATGAAAGTGAAAATGAAAATAAATATATTTCAATTAAAAATTGTGTAAACTGTATATTTTCATTTTCAAATGAAAATGAAAATGAAATTTGGATTTGAAAACACACAGCCAAACAAACTTTTCCTTAGGAAACTTGACTTAATATAGGACTAGGGATGTAAACGAGCCGAGCTCGAGCCGAGCCTGGCAAATTTGCCAGGCTCGAGCTCGAGCTCGAGCCTGAGCTCATGAGCTCGAGCTCGTCGAGCCCGGGTTTGAAGGGCTCGAGCTCGAGCTCGTTTGTTAAAAAACGAGCTCGGCTCGAGCTCGCGAGCTCGAGCTCACGAGCTCGAGCCGAGCCCGAGCTCGCGAGCTCGAGCCAGGCTCGCGAGCTCAAGCTTGAATTGGGCTCGCGAGCCTGGTAATTATAATATATAATTAATATTTAATATATAAAAATATATATATAAAATTATGCAAAAAGCTCGCGAGCCGGGCTCGCGAGCTTTTTGCAGATACATTTAGGCTCGAGCTCGTGAAACTCGAGCTCGAGTAGGGCTCGAGTCGAGCCGGCTCGCCAGGCTCGGGAGCCGGCTCGGCTCAACTTACATCCCTATATAGGACCACGGAGACATAACTGCAATTCAGTCCCTCAACTTGGAAAAGAACGTGGATCTAAACAGCTTGGCGGGTGGGAGCTCGGACTCTAGGCGGGTCGGGCGAAGTACAAGGATCTTCATGGAGACTGGGCTCTATAAAATAGAACTATAGTTAAGCCCATAAATAAAAAAGGGCCCAACAACTAAAATATGTTGAATGGCCTAAAAGGACTGAGAGCTCCATAGCTAGCCACTTGGGCTTTATCAACGGCCCATATTTGTTTCCTAAATATGTCACTGTTTTGTCTATTATTCTCCCACAGTACTTCCCACTTACGGACATTCAATCCACGTTCATATGCTCAATTTTGGCCATTATATTATAATTATATAGAATATACTTATGCGCCCAAGCAATGCCCAAAACCGGTCCAAGACCCAAAAACAAGCCCAGAAACGTACGTTGAGAATTGAGATCCGCGTGTCTTGCTTGGGTCGGATCATTCGCTCGGAATCCCAACCCAACGACTCATGAACCGGAGCCGTCAGATGTACGCACGCATCATCATATGAGCGGTCCACATGTCAGAGCTGGATCTGTATACAATATCCACTATAAATACCTTCATTTACGACTAGATTGTTAAATTAGAAAAACCCCCGTAGGGAACGTGTAATATTGAGTAACATATTTATATAGATACATGTACTTGGTAAACAAGAAACCCTAACTATAAATAAGGAAAAGATAAATACAAAAAAATATAAAGAAACCTAAATTAACATAAATACTAGAAAGATATTATATTATTTAACACTCCCCCGCAGTCGAAGTGTGAGAGTCTTGAATGTTGAGACTTGACTAAAGAAATCTAGTCATAGAGAATTTGAGAAGAAGACAGCGAAAAGATAAAAGGTGGCGGTAGCCTTAAGAGGCGACGGCGACGGCTCCAAGTCCTTGTTTTTCAAGAGTGAGCGATTGAAACTAACAAAACTAAAGGCGGCGGCGGTTAAGCGCTGCAGCCAAAGGTGGTGCAGCGGAGGCTAAGCGCGGCGGCCCGCAGCCAAAGAAAGAAGGCAACAGCGACCGTATGAAAACAAAAGAAGAGAAAACGAGATAAGGGAGAAGAAGCTGGAGGCGGCGGCCATAGGAGAAAGAAAGAAAAAAAATTAGATAAAGGAAAACTAAACTAGATAATGGGCGCCGGATGGGGACGGTGACTTGAGGATGACGACGGAAGCAAGAGATCAAGAGACCATGACTCGAAGCCACGGCTCTGATACCATGTTAGATTAGAGAAAATTTCATAGAGAACTTGTATTACTGAATAACATATTTATAGAGATACATGTACTTGCACTACAAAAAAATTGAATATTGGCAATGAAAATATATGCTATGGTTTAAAACCGTGGTTTATAGTGGACTAAGCTCACGATTAACTTGGCCATGGTAGATGTTTCATATAGCCACACTAAAGTTAGCCGTAGTGAAAAAGAATGCTAGTTATTTTAAGCTCTAACTAGCCGTGGTGAAAAAAATATTAACTTAACACTTTTTTACAATGGCTAAAAGCCATGGTCTTTATAATGAACAAAACATTGACCATGGTTATAAGTCATGGTAAATATTTTGGCCATGCTTGCAAATACCACGGCTAAAGCTGTAGCAAAGCCATGGTCAATTGATTTTAACCATGACAAAGAAATTTTTCACTATGACATATTGATATGGACAATAATCATTTTTTTTGTAGTGTTGGTAAACAAGAAACTCTAACTATATATAAGGAAAAGATAAATACAAGAAAATATAAAGAAACCTAAATTAACATAAATACTAAAAAAATATAAAAAAATGTTATATTATCTAACATGGATGAGAGTTACATAATCATTTTCCAAACTCTAGCATTTATTGAAAGTATGGCAACTCTAAGTAAGACACATAAAAGTATTACAAGGCTTATGTCTATCACGACCTATACACTCTATCTTAAACTTGATCCTCACGTTAGGTACATAGGCATCTATTATCTTGAGTGCAGTCTATAATTCTTCTATCTCCGGGTAATGACTTGCCCTAGCCTCGACTGGTTCGTTACCTCATCCGAAAAAACAACTCAGATCACATGTTATTATGCATCATAATTGATTGGACCACTAAAAATATTAGCTTCCAGCATTAAAAGTCCAAACTTCAAAGAAGATTATGAATATCTTATGTGACTAATTAAAAATTGAAGATTCACTAATGTCAACTAATTATACATGGTACAAAAAGTTTCTAATGTTATAATTCCAGGAAGCAAAATGCAAGGTTGACCAAAAAAACATTTGTGAGTTTCATTAGGGAAAATTGTAAAATTGATCTTGCAGTTACGGGAATGGTAAAATTGGTATTGTAAATTATCATACGTACCGACAAATTACGGACAATAATTATTGACTACTTGCGAATTAGTCCAAATTTCATAGAGAAATTCTAATCTAATAGAAAAAGGTCACGTATCATGAAAATGATCCACTTAATTTAGTGTTTTTTTTAATCACTCCATCAAATTTGTTTATGTTGCCTTAAGAAGTATGTCACATGGAATAAGTGAACCACACAGACATTGTTTTGGAAGAAAAATATGCGTAGGTGGTTTTTTTTTTTTTAATTCCATAAAATTATAAAATGTAAATACGAAAAAAATGTCTTTATATATATATATATATAAAATAAAAAGTATCTAAAAGTTATATCTTTTCAATATATTTTTAAATTTAAATAAAAATAAGTTTTATTGACAACAATAGAATAATTCAATCCCCCTCCTCTCGGCTCTCTCTCCCAAACCATCCCTTAGTCCTCCCCTCTCCCGTACTGGGGCAACCCTCCCCTTTCAGCCCAACTCGAGCAACACAAACACACACACACAATTCGAACAACCCAACCATTCACACAAATTGAACAAAACACATACACATAATTCAAACCATAACCAACGGGGGTTGGTGCGAGTGGTAAGCAGCTCGGTTTCGCTTAAGCACGGTCTCAAGTTCAAGACCTTGTGAATGCAGAAAACCTCCACTGGGAGACTCACCCACCATTGCAAGGTGTGCGACCCGGGTCGGATCCGGATGTAGTCGGAGCAAAGCTCCGGTGAACCGGGTGGGCAACCAAAAATAAATAAAATAATTCAATCCATACAAAATTTGGGAGAGAGGTGGAGTCGATCGACGGGTAGAGGGCAAGATTGAGGGTTGTAGTGGTCAGATTGGGGTTGGTGAGGCGAGAAGATGATTCAAATTTTTTGTTCTTTTCAATTATTATTATTTTTAATATATTAATTTAAAATGTTAATCAATTAGTAATACTTTCAAATATAAAAAGTTTGTGATTTTATGGAATTTATTAGGGATGGCAATGGGGCCAGGTCTAACGAGTACCCGGCCCGGACCTGCCCATATTGGGGCGAGTATGAGTCCAAAAAAAGGGGTTGGGTATCGAAATTAAAGACCCGGCTGGGTCCGGGGCGGGTAACAAGTCCAATCGATACCCGCCCCGGCTTATTAACATAATATTTTTTTCAATTTTATATATCTAATTATTATTAATATTTATTAGTATTTATAAATTATATAAAAAAAATGTTCTCAATAATTCTACCCTTCAACAACAAACTCTCAATCATTATAAATCTAATTTTTTTTTAACTTTGTACTTGTTTAGTCATTTTGAATTTTTTGTTTGCATTTAAGTATCGAATGACTTGTAGTGAATTTGTTTACATTGAATCATCAATTCGATGTTATTTACTTATTTTATATGTTTTGAATGCGTTTGTGAGAATAAAATAGACTAAAAAATGTCAAAAAAAATAAATTCGACCGGGTCTAATAGGTAGGACCCGGACTCGCCGGTTACTCGCTTGGTCGAGGGTGGGGCGGGTAATGACCGGGTCCGGGTATGTAAAATTCTTAACTGGATGGGTAACAAGTCCTGCCATACCCTGCCCGTTGCCATCCCTAGAATTTATCATTTGGTTTTTAATTTGGAGGTTTTCTTGCTTAATTGTTTTTTCTTGGGAAAATTTCATTTTTGGTCCCCCAAATTTACGTCAAATCAAGTTTTGGTCCCTGATTTGCACCAAAAAATTCTAAGGGCATTACGGTAATTACATGTATCCTCGGCTCGGTGTGGGGCGCCATCCGTGGGTCAAAGTCCGCGGATAACATACTAAACAAGCCCAAAAGGGCTGACGACCCATTAATAATACTTAAGCTATTTTATTAGTCTAAGGATAATATTATTAAGCCTGGTGGGCTACTGACAAAATGAAGCCTATGGCCCGTTGCCCACCGCCAGCTCTATATAAATATCCTGAAGAGGTTGGGAAAGGCTCATTATCGATTCTCTCCAGAAAAATCCACTGGCAAGAAATTAGAGTAAAACCAATACAGAACTATGAGTTGACTTGATTCCACATTCATCGGGTACGTAATCAGCTCGTTACATTCGAGTGCAGTCTATGCATTCATCAACCCCCAAGCTAGTTTTTCGTGGGTTGCATCGGTTCCTCTACCCCACGTGGTCAATCACGTGACATTCATTGTCTGACGATTTTTACCATCATCAGTCCCCAAGTTACACCGTTCATTAAATTTAGTCCCTAAGCTACCACATTTTTATCAAATATGGTCTCTCCATCTAATTTTGCGTCAAAGTGGTCATTATTGGGGTTAATTAAAATGTCAAAAATTACATTTTACACCCCAAAAGCATAAATTTTGATAATTTTCACCCCAAAAAATAATAACTAACAAATCTCACCTTTTAACATCTTTTTTCAAAGTTGAAATAGAATTACCAATTCACCATGATTTGGTGATGGTTTCTTGTCTCCTTTTAATTGTAATTTTGGTCATAAACACTTCTCAAAACCCATTTTGTCACTGTAAATAGACTTTACAAACAAAACAACAACAATATTAAAAATTATCAAAGATAGAATAAATAACAAAAACTAAGAGAAGTAGAGGGGACTAAGAGAATATCTACAGATTCAAAATATGATTTCACACAGAGAGAGAGTAGAGATAGATTTGTTAATCTTTATCTTGTTACTGCATTCACGATTTGTAGAAGGATGAGAAAAAGTTGTAGATAAGCCATTTGTTTGCAACTACTTTAGAAACAAACATGATATTATGTGGGTTTGTGGGAAAAATTAGAAGGATTTGGATAATTGGGTCATGCAATAAATTAGCAAATATTCTTATCAACAAATTACTTTTTCTTGCCTTGACTTAGCAGCAGTTATATACAATTTGAAATACGGATCACCAACTAAATACAATTACCAAAACATTTTTCTTCTCCTTAACATCATATTTTTTGCAATTTGTTGTTTTGAATTCTGTGGTAAAGTCATAGATATGGATGAGTGGATTTTGATGTAGTTTATAAATAAAATAATGATTAAATGGTGAAATTTGTCAATTATTCTTTTTTGGATTGGAAAGTGTAAAAAGTGGTGCATATTACATTTCAATTAATCACCATAGTTATTAATTTGACAGAAAATTAGACGGAGGGACCACATTTGATGAAAATATGATAGTTTAGGGACTACATTTGATGAGCGGTGTAACTGGAAGACCAAAATCAAATTTGGCATATAACTGGGAGACAAAAATGAAATTTCCCCTTTTTTTTCTTTCTCGTATCCTATGTTGGCTCCACTTAAGTAAATTTGGCCTAAAATTGAAACTCCCTAGTTTTGAACGATCACGTATGTGGCACTACGTGACTAAGGATCACGCGTGTGGCACCACATGACTAATTCTAGCCAAATTAAAAAATTCAGGTAGAATTTATTGTTAATAAACGTAAATGTAACTATATTTTTCTAAATTGTCAGTGTAATAGTTTATGAGACCAATTTTGCCACCTTCTATAGATACGTGACTAATTTTGAAATTTTCTCTGTTTCGTTATTCCATCAGTACTTAAAGCATATGTTACAACGAGAAATTCTATCTTGAACCGATGAGACCTAATCCTACCGACGAATCTAAGGCCCCAAGATGTTAAAGGTCTTGGGCTCTATCCGCCGACAACTTGTGTGCCTTTTTTTTCTACTTTATTGGTAGTTGCTAACTATTAATTGTAACTTGTACGTTAGTAGTAGTTGTTAAATGCCGATTAACGATTCATATTCATCATGTAATTGATATATGTAATTGTTCCTTTCAAAAGAAAAAGAAAAAGAAATTCTTTATCTTGAACCAGGTTTGGTCAGTCGAAGTAATTTATTTATCTTATAATCAATCATATGAGACAAGTACAATTTACTGACATAATAAATTATATTAAAATTCAACTAAATAAAGTATTCTATAGAATCTTTCATGTCACCCAAATGTTGTTAAAAGAAAGACATTTATTTATTTTTAAAAGAAATACAATCAAATCATTTATTACATTATTATGAAGATCAGAGAAAGTGTATGACATACACGGATACACCTATTCAATTGGCCTTTACTAAAATGAACTGAGTTACTATCTTGGAAGCAGTAACGATTTATCAATTTTCAGTAGAAGGATTGTAGATTGCAGGAACAAGGAAAAGACCATTCTTTCTTGAGACACTGTTACCTTTCATTACTCAGTGGAAGGATTGTGGATTGTGGGAACAAGGAAAAGACCATTCTTTCTTGAGACACTAGTACCTTTCGTCTCTGTCATGTCTACATCTGCATGAATCATTCCTTTCGGCATTTCCCAATCAAAATGGTAGAGAAGTTGAGCCAAAGGAAGTTCGACATTTGCTAAGCCAAAGTTCATACCGGGGCACATCCTTTTTCCCGCACCGAATGGAAGATATTCAAAGTGATTCCCCAAGAAATCTATCGAGTTGTTCTCAAACCTTTCGGGTTGAAAGGTTTCGGGTTCATGCCAATATTCGGGATTCCTTCCCATGGACCAGACATTAATCATGACTTTAGATTTCAGAGGGATTGTATAACCATCAACTTTGCATTCATCTCTACACGCTCTGGGGAGCAACGGGGCTGGAGGATGCAGCCTAAAAGTTTCTTTGATCACCAATTTCAGGTATTTTAGTTTTTGGACGTCGTTTTCTTCTATTATCTTCTTTCCCTTGCAGGCCTGTCTTATTTCCGCCTGTACCTTCTCCATCACACGTGGATTCTTTATGAGTTCCGCCATGGTCCAATCAATAGTACTAGACGAGGTTTCAGTGCCAGCTACGAACATATCCTACAAATTAATTATATATCACAACAATCATCATCACTAGTTAGATAATTCTATACTAAAAACGAAACATATGATTTTGGCTAATTAGTTTAAGAAAACGGAAATCACTTACAAAAACGATAGCTTTAATGTTGTCATTGCCAATGGGAAATTCGAGTTCTCCATTGTTCATCATTCTGAGCAGAACATCTAAGATATCTTCACCTCCAAATTCGCCACTCTGCTTCAATTTATGCTCTTCAATGATTCTATCAAGAATAATATCAAGTTCAGAGCGCATCCGGAGCAATTTGTATTTGTTCCAACTAAGAAGATGCAACAACTTTTTAGATGGAAATAAATCAGCCAACTCAAATCCCCCTCCCATGGGAATCGCCTTTCTGAACAATGCTATAAGCGTGTCACGATCCCTCAGCACTTCACCAAACGCAGCCCTACATGTGATCGAACTCGTGAAAGCAAATACCTTTTGAGTCAGATTGATGGTTTCTCCGGATGATGATTTAAGAGATTCGACGAGACGTGACACCTCATCTTGCCTTATAAACCCAAAGGATCTGACATTTTTAGGACTGAGCAGCTCCAGAATGCAAATTTTACGCATTTGCCTCCAGTATTGGTTGTAGGGACTGAAGATTATGTCCTTGTAATCGTACCACATTATCTTACTGCAAATGCTTTCGGGCTTATCTGCGCATGCAGGGTCTTGATCTTTCAAGACCTCTTTAGCAGCATCGCGCGTAGAAATCACGACTGCTGAAACTTCTCCCAATTGCAAATGCAGGATGGGTCCGTATTTCTGGTTCAGTCTGGTGACTGCACGGTGTGGCAGCGCGTCAACCAAGTGGTGGAGGTGGCCAATCACCGGCAGCTTTGGAGGGCTTGGTGGTAATTTCACGTAGTTCTTTTCGGATTTCGATTTCTTCCATATATTAACTAATAGTAAGAAGATGAAAGATGAAAATAGCAGGAGAGTGGTGAAGCTGAAAGGCATTTGGATCTCCATTGTTTAATGCAGATAGATAATATTATGTGTCTTGTTTGTGCGTTTGATGAAATGCTAGCACAAACTTTGGCCCGTATTTATAGTTGTAGATATTCGTCTTGTGTATGATTAACGTTACATTAATATACTTTGCTTGCTATGTTTTCTGGCCAATGAATCTTGACCGCGCTTCTAATTAATTGTTTGAAAATAATCGAAATAGGAAATAAAAACTTTTATAAGTCATGTTGATAATGTTTTAACGTTTTCTTCAATAGAAAATTGAAAAGGCCTTGTGTTCAACAAGTTAAATTTTTTTCCTTAAACTTTTGAAGCTGCAAAGACTTGACTAAGATTCCCAGTATTCAAAAGGAAAAATTTCAATTTTTGTCCCTCACTTATACACCAATTTCAATTTTGGTCCCCAAATGCCGCACTCACGAAATTAACCCCTAAACTATCTTGATTTCATCGATTTTGGTCCCTACGTCAATTCCTCCGTCCAATAGTTAACAGAGGGCTAATTTTTCCACCAAAACTCACGATTTTGGTGCCAAAAACTCGAATTTCAGCTTCTTTTTCTTTAATATCAGATTTTACCCCTAAAAAATCCTATCTTCTCCCACACAAGAGCACCCTAAACGCAAAAAATGAGCTACTCATCATTTTCAACCTAAAAAATGAGCTACTCATTATCTTCAACCTGAAAAATGAGCTACTCATTATCTTTAAAAATACGATATAATAAATTTGAGGATGGTTTAACCAAAGTAATTAAAATACAATTTTTGAAAAAGATGAACCAAAAATATAATTTTTGAAAAGGCCATGTGTTCAACAAGTTAACATTTTTTCCTTATACTTTTGAAGTTAAGAGAGTTGACTAAGATTCCAAGTGTTCAACAAGTTAAAAAGTATTTAACTAATGAACCCCCAATAAATAAGAATTCTTCTTCAAGCTATCATGCCTGACAAGTGGTTAAGAAAATGTTTTTGACCACATGAGATCCTCTATTGCAACATGTTGTTGTATCTCTTATTACATCTACTTTTATACATGACAAGTGTATAAAGAAATACATACAATATGAGATTTAACCTCATTTGTAATAGAGAATTCGAACTGGTTTTTGAGAAAGCTTGAAATACATGCAGGTTTTAATTTCCTTATTCCATGCAGTTGCTAGAATGCATCGTTGGACTTATTATGTGGATATATACATGTGATCAGAACCAATTATTTTGGTTTAGACTTTAGACAACTAAGAGAATCAACTTACATGCATAGCTAATTAGCTATCATTAATTGCACATGTCTCAAGTTAATTATGGGATTAAAAATGCAATTTCCTCAATTTAGTGCATTGGGGTCAAACACCCCCATAGTATATATATATATGCGCGCAAATGTATATATAAACTCCTATATGTATAATATATATAAACATCTACTTTAGGACAAAGTTTATATCCAATGTGCGAATATGAAATGTAAAATATAATACCGAATATGAATATGAAATAGGAGGTGAGAAGTGCCAAAACATACCACAGTTGTTTTGACAAAGAGGTAACTTAATTACATTCTCAACATGACTCTTGTTTCCATCCTCCACTTTCTTTATTATTAATTATTTTTCATCTTATTAAGAATTCTTAAGTTTTTCTAAACTTGTAAATTGGCAAGTCGTGTTGCTGGTTCATTTTTCTTGGTCATATCGTCGATAAATATAGGTTCAATTTTTGTTCCTTAAAAGGTTAGGCCGGTTGTCATAATATTTATTTTAGAAAATCTAATTGTTACAAATATTTTTTCGTCAAAATTCACTGGAATATAGCTTAGCTTATACCACAACTTCCTCTTAACATACCAAAAAATAAGTCACACATTGGTTGTCTGATACGGCCCTTTTTCGAAAGGACAAATAACATTGTGGAATGAAATAGATTATTACAAACAGCAATTTGTATACAGTTGGTGCACTGCAAATATTTAACCAAATAATCTTTCTTTAAATTAGTAAAAACTTTTGCACTATATGCTATTGTGTTTTCTTGTAATTTGTTTCTTTTTTTCTTATTAATAACCACCTAGAAGAATTTCTTGTAATTTCATGTTGTAGAATTGTAATAGCCCAAAACTGATTTACAAATGCCTTATCACATTGGACTTGAAGCTGCGGTCTCATACGGAACATAACGTTAAATGTATATTGCCACTTTCCCGTATTACCAAATATATATACCCAAATATATATATACAGGGACGGAGCCAGGAATTTGAACGAGGGGGGGCGAGATTATTGTGATATATGTATACATTTTTTTTTTGGCAGATAGTTGAAGGAGTCAAAGGGGGGCCCGCGGTACAGTACGGTATATCTGTGGAGGAAAATATAATAAGAAACTAGGTTCAATTACAATTTTTGACATATTTTATACTCTTATATCTCTTTCGTTATAACCAGGATTTTGGATTTGGGGGGGGGGGGGACGAACTCAAAATAAAGGGAAAAAATATGATATTTTTTTATTTTGAGGGGGGGCGAAATCCAAATATCAAAAATTTTGAAAGGTAAAAAAATGATTTTTCAAAATTGAGGGGAGGCGACTGCACCCTCCAGCCCCCCCCCCCCCTGGCTCCGTCCCTATATATATATAGATTGCCACTAGAACATGTTTTAAACATTTTCTTTAGAAAATAGAAATTAAATTCGAAAGGGTTGACTTTCTCCTTAAACATTACGAAGCCAACAAAGGTTGACTAAGAGGCCAGAAGTATTGTTGGTGCCAATGACATACGAAAAGGGTCTAGAATGGGGTTGAATAGTCTTTAAAATTTTCTCGAACTTCAAAAATTTCCGTACTTCAAATAATTTTTGAACGCGTAAGATAAGCTAGACGCTTGACAAGCGTCTATCGAAGACTATTTTTGAAAAATAACTTAGACACGAGGTTTGAATGCTTAACCAAAGTAGGGTTAATGCTTTCAGCGGTTATATCAGGGTAAACACAATGAAAATAATTTTAGTCTTCTTTTAGTTAAAGAGTGAGTGCTCAATTTTTACTTAGTTGCTTTACTTGATTTGCAAGTTAAAGTGTTAAGTGTATGCTTTTTTGTAATAAAGAGGAGGGTGCTACCCTAGCGATCTAACTCAACAAGCCCGAGTCATTGATCATGTATCTAAGCCAAGTCATACCGACTCGATCCTATTCAAGCAGCTTCCTTATGTGTTCATTCGGGATATCCGCCATCATAATTGGGTCATCAAAGCCAGGTGTTAAGTGTATACTTTTATGAATGATAGGCAATGAGATAAAAGCAATAAACGATTAAGGAAATAAAGGTTCGTTGGCTTTATGTAATCTCAACTACATTATTCTTCTCCGATTTCACTTGGAGAAATTCAATAATTGATCCTTGAAGTTTCACACTGACAACTTCTATAATACAATGAATAAAACAAATCTAGTAAGCTCAAGCTCCTTTATCACACAGATTGAGCTCCTTAACTCCTTTGATTATCTCTTCTTTCACTTAGAAATAATGAGATTTTCAACTTCGACTTTTACACAGATTTGCGAGGTTGGAGGTTTAGTTGTCAAAATGTTTGTTTGATAAAATCAAACTTTGGAATATCTCAATTACAGATTTGAGTTCTTTTAAGAAAGATATTTTCGATATTTTTTACTGTCTTAGGAATATAGAAAAGCTTGAAGAATTTTGGCTTATGAGGCTTTTGAGTTTTTCTAAAGAGTTAGGTCAAGACTACATTTCAACAAAGATTTGCCTTGTAAGCTTATGAGTTCATGTACATTAGAATTTTCTGCTGAAATCCTATTTATAGGGATTTTTGGGTAAGTGTCCGTTGGACACATTCTAGGCATGTGTCTTTCACTGCGGCGAGTGAAGCGTCGTTTGTCTTTTATTCCTGAAATTCTGCTGCAAAAGTTGGTTCGACAGGCTGCATGATCTAACAGTCCAATCACAGAGGCTTATCTGTAAGTCAAGGAGTCCTTATCACATTTAATGTATTTGAATTAAATATTTGGACATTAATGCTTCAACATTAATTGCATTAAACTCCGTCTTAACCTTGAATTTATTTGGGAAAATGATTAGTGGAGTAGGAAGTTTCATAATTAATAAAGACACAATAACTTTTAACTAATTAAGGATAAGAGATTGTTAAACTTTACAAATTATTAAAGTAATAATTTTATCACAAAATCTCATTTATATTATTTCTATTCATTTCTTTTCTAAAGAATGTCTATTTCTTCTTCCATATTTATTCAACACTACTTAAAGTTTTATTATTAATCATTTTTTTATGTTCTATAATATTTTTTGGCCGTATTGAGAGAGAAAAATTGCAAGCGTATCAAAAAAACTATAATTTATAGAAAAAGTTTGACAATTTAATATATACATTGAATATGCATTTTTTTAATTGTTTTTGTTATGCTTTGGTGCATGCAACTGGATCTCACACCGGGTGTATGAAAGAATTTTTCCTCGCCCCAAACCCCACCCTCAATCCTCCATTCTCCCGTACCCCTATGTTTACACCATAACATAACTTGGGCTTTCGACTTACAGAGCCCAAATAACCCAAATATAAAAATTCAAAAAGAAGGAAATTGGGCCCACAGGTAGGAAAGATAAGGCCCTATAAACTCCGAAAATGGCAGAAATGCAGGCTGGGTCGATAAATACCCAATAACCGAATCTGAAGAAATACAGAGAGTCCAAAAGCCATTGACCTGCATTCAAGGAAGACGCGCCAAGTTGAAAATTTTCAAAAAGGCAATTGGATGCAGTTGACGGCAGTTCCCGAAAAAGAAGAACGGTTCTCCATGGCCAAGATATATAGGTGGCCAAGAAAAGAGAAGGAAATCAATCACAAGATCATCAGAAGAATCAACTTCTACATTTCAATTATCTTAGAATTAGCTCTAGCCTTAGGGGTAGTTTCTAGCGTAATGTAGGAGTAGATCGTAGCGTACATTAGGAGTAGCCGTAATGTAATTTAGTGTAGACTCGATGAAATTTGCCTCCAAAGCATGTATCTGCATTTGCTTGTAATCTTCACGATCGAAAAATCCATGGAGATATATATATATATATATATATATATATATATATTTAAGCTTTTAAATGTTAATTAATTGTTTGAATTTCAGTATATGTTTTTGGGCTGTTGAGATATGTTTATATTTTGGCATTCGAACACAATAATCAGCATTTAATTAAAGGCTGAAATCACCAAATAGCGTATCGAACGCTGCTTGTATTCTTCAAATTGAAGACTTTCAAGGAGGTATAAATTGTCTTTTTATCCAGATTTAAGTATCAGAGAGATGATTTGTACACTTGACTTGAGTTTTCAATCATTGCGGTCCACTCGAAGAAGATTAAGAGAAGTTCGAATACATTTAATCGAATTTTCGTTTAAGACGTAGGACCACCGGTAGTCTATTTAGGTAGGGGTCGATAGATAATTCTAAGTTGAGATTATCGCGAGGCAGGGATCGTCTACTCGAAATCCCTCCTTATTCTAGTCTGTTTTTCAAGCGAAACAGATTTTTGGCGACCACAGTGGGAGTTAGTCGAACGCTCCTTTATTACGGGAAACAATGGCTTCTCGAATGTACCGATAAGTCAAGGAATTCTTACGTTCCCAAATAATACCCGAGTACCATATGCAGGGGGGCAAGTTGTGCCCGATGCCCATATGGGAGGAAGTATTGGGGGGAAATTCTTTGATCCCTAAATCAGATCGAAATGGTTATTGAGAGGATGTACGGGCCTGATTTTCGAAAAAACAATCGGTAAATGCCAGGAAAATTGAAGATTCACCTGAAAGAGTTATGAAGAAATTTATACAAATCGAAATGGGTCAATCTTAGTGTTTCGAATTATGTTTTTAAATTATAGTATTTATGGACAGTTTCAAACATTCGGTAAAGTACTTCGAACCGAATCTTAATCGAAGGGGTAACTCGAGAAACTGAAAGAAAGAATGTTTCTGCAATTTTCTCAGCTATCTCGGTTTACTTCTAAAGGCAAATCAAAGAAGATAGCTAAGAGATACTCGAATTGAAGGTTCGAAAAGGGGCTCAGTTTCGATTTCGAGGGTTCTCACCGTTTCGACATCCAGAGATTCTGACTCAATTAAAGATACCTTGAGATTCTGACTCAGTTAGCTTTTATCTCACATATCGAGTTCGGTTGTAGCTGGGTTAATCGATTGATTTCACATATCGAGTTCGGTTGCAGCAGGGTTATTCGATTTATTAGAGTAATGTATTTATTCACTATATTCGAAAATTCGAATAACCTATATAAGTTCGAAAAATTATTGAAAATAGGATAGAATCTAAGTATGACATGTTCGAGAATGAGAGAACTCGAAATATGACGTGCTCGAAAAAGATGTGAATTTCGAAATTTCAAAGTACTCAAAATGCCATCCTGCTCGAAACTTGATGTACTCGAAAGAAAGACATCGAACATGGTCATGCTCGAAAATGTCATGTTGGAAAACCGAAAAATCCGAAAATACATCATGCGCGAATCTCATCTTGCTCGAATACTTTACAAAATTTACACGCTCGAAATAAAGCATGCTCGAAGATGAAGGCTTCGAGACTCGAATTCCAAGATATGTGCTCGAGGGCTCGAGGAATGAAATGGAACAGGTTGTCTTTCGAAAAGGGCCTGCTCAAGTAATTGCGCTCGAAAGGCTTTTGCTCGAGCACAAATCCTCGATCTGGAGGTTGCTCGAGGACCTGCCCATGCAGTTTGTCCTCGAGTAGCTGTGCTCGAGAGGATTCTGCTTGAGCACAGCGTCTTGAGCAGGAAGCTTCTCAAGGGGCACGAGGATTTGCTCGAGAGGCATAATCCGGGCAACAAATTTCAACAGACTGTCAAATGATAATCAAATGGGATATTCCATGTTTTTCTTCGAGATGTATGACAAGATAACTCTTTTGTTCGAGAAAGTGAGGAGGAAGATGACTGATCGAGAAAGTACAACAAGATGGGCTTTCTCTTCGGGAAAGCAAAGAACGAGAATCGAGAAATCAAAACAGGAAAGGGAGAGATTAAAGCAATACGAGTCTTTAACCAAAAGACGTGTCTAATAATACACATGAACTCGAAACATTCATGTATATTAGGGGGGCATTTGTTTACACCATAACATAACTTGGGCTTTCGATTTACAGAGCCCAAATAACCCAAATATAAAAATTCAAAAAGAAGGAAATTGGGCCCACAGGTAGGAAAGATAAGGCCCTATAAACTCCGAAAATGGCAGAAATGCAGGCTGGGTCGATAAATACCCAATAACCGAATCTAAAGAAATACAGAGAGTCCAAAAGCCATTGACCTGCATTCGAGGAAGACGCGCCAAGTTGAGGATTTTGAAAAAGGCGGTTGGATGCAGTTGACGGCAGTTCCCGAAAAAGAAGAACGGTTCTCCAAGGCCAAGATATATAGGTGGCCAAGAAAAGAGAAGGAAATCAATCACAAGATCATCAGAAGAATCAACTTCTACATTTCAATTCTCTTAGAATTAGCTCTAGTCTTAGGGGTAGTTTCTAGCGTAATGTAGGAGTAGATCATAGCGTACATTAGGAGTAGCCGTAATGTAATTTAGTGTAGACTCGATGAAATTTGCCTCCAAGGCATGTATCTGCATTTGCTTGTAATCTTCACGATCGAAGAATCCATGGAGATATATATATATATATATATATATATATATATTTAAGCTTTTAAATGTTAATTAATTGTTTGAATTTCAGTATATCTTTTTGGGTTGTTGAGATATGTTTATATTTTGGCATTGAACACAATAATCAGCATTTAATTAAAGGCTGAAATCACCAAATAGCGTATCGAACGCTGCTTGTATTCTTCAAATTGAAGACTTTCACGGAGGTATAAATTGTCTTTTTATCCAGATTTAAGTATCGGAGAGATGATTTGTACACTTGACTTGAGTTTTCAATCATTGCGGTCCACTCGAAGAAGATGAAGAGAAGTTCGAATACATTTAATCGACTTTTCGTTTAAGACGTAGGACCACCGGTAGCCTATTTAGGTAGGGGTCGATAGATAGTTCTAAGTTGAGATTATCGCGAGGCAGGGATCGTCTACTCGAAATCCCTCCTTATTCTAGTCTGTTTTTCAAGCGAAACACTGCCCTCGCAGTCCAAATTGAGCAACACAAACACACATTCACACAAATTGAACAAAACATATATCCATAATTTGAACCATACAAAATCTGGGAGAGAGGTGGGCCCGATCGGTGGGGAGAGAGCGAGATTGAGGGTGTAGGAGGTCAAATTGGGGTGGGTTGGGGAAAAAGAAGATTCAAATTTTTGTTTCTTTTTTAAAAAATTTAATTAATTTTTTTTAATATATTAATTTAAAATGTTATTTGATTTATGATAATTTCAAATATACAAAGTTTGTGTTTTATGGAATGTATCATTTGTGTTTTTTTTTTTGGAAAAATTATTGTATAGGGAATAGAAAGATTTCAAATTTATAAAGACACAACAATTCTTAAGTAATTAGGGAGAAGGGATTCCTAAACTTTACAAATTACTAAAATGGTAAATTCAATGCAAAATCATATTTGTGTCACCTAATTCATCTTTTTTTTTAATTATCCATATTCTTCGTTTATTAACTTTTCGTTCAACACAATAAAAAGTTCTTTACAAAGCTACCCAATAGATTTATCAAAAATGCAAGTAATATTCTATTGTATGTCTGAAACAAATTTACAACACTTAAAAAATACTTTAAGATAATTGAAAATTACACTAAATAAAGTTCTTTATTTTATTTACAAGTAACAACTTCAGAAGTTGTAGTCATGTAACAAGAAATAAGAGATTAAGACAATATTAGATAGTATACCAAACAATGCAATTATAATATTTTAAAAGATTTTAGAAAATGATGCTTGATAAACCATATGATACTTCACGTTACGACAAAATAAAAATGAAAATAAATAGCCCTATGATACATCAAATTATCATAAGTAATTATCTTTTCATATAGTATTTTAATTGAAAGAACCACCTATATGGATTTTTTCTAATCAATTCTTTATGAATAATGCCAAAATTTGTATATTTTTCTATCACATTTATCCTTGATGATCCATTTGTATGATCATAGTTGTAATTGCATGCTTTTTTGCATGAAAAAATTATTCAGATCAAGGTTATTAATTAAAAATAATTATTAAATTATGGTTGAGTATTTTTAATTAAAACCGTTCAAGGGATATAGTTAAAGGCATTTAATTACAAGGCCATAGACGATTCAGTTATAAAAGAATATAGTGTTGCACGAATAAAAAATCTTTATTTATAAAGAAAAACTTATATAATATCATTTTCAGTTATTAAACTTCTCCCAGTTGCAAATGCAGGATGGGTCCATATTTCATGTTCAGTCTGGTGACTGCGCGGTGTGGCAACGCGTCAACCAAGTGGTGGAGGTGGCCAATTACGGGCAGCTTTGGAGGGCTTAGTGGTAATTTCACGTAGTTCTTTTCGGATTTCGATTTCTTCCATGCTTTGGGTATAAGTAAGAAAATGAAAGATGAAAATAGCATGAGAGTGGTGAAGCTGAAGCGAAGTTGGATCTCCATTGTTCACCATTTTTGTGGACGCACGTATTACTACTTATTTTAAACATATAAAACTTCTAAATTATAATCAATAGTCACAAGCAACAAATGATCCATCAGTTCAAAAATTAGCTAAAGTAGATAATAAATATGCAATAAAAAGTCTAATAATTATTCGTGCTCATCAAAGGAGGATCATCGTGAAGCTCTTCGCTGACATCATCGACAAAAAGTCTGGACTCCAAATCAGTTCATTAATAGAGAGATTTTTCATTTCAAGTATACCAACATCTTCCTTTGACTCAAATTCATCCTGCTACATCCCACATTTTGGTATCGTCTTCCTTGTATTGTGGAGTTTTCTCGATAAAAGTTAAAGATTTTTGTGCATAAACACCAAATCTTGAGCGCGTTGAGGAGTAATTTAGGAAAAGGGACGTCAGAGGGTGAGAAGAAGCAACTAATTTTCGTCCACTTCGGTTCGAGATGAAGAAACAGATAGGTCTTCCTTCATTTTATTTCCCATGATCTTCAATTGTGCTTTCTTTTCATTTTTGCTGTTAAGTTATAAGATACTTTTAAAGTTTTACATTTTAGTTTCTAAAGAAAGCCAAAAGGCCCAAAACATTATCTACTCTTTCACTTTGCCCACAAAAATATTGCATAATTTTCAATAAGACCCCATTGTATCCTCGGAGTAGTGGATATTTCAAATTTCCGTATCTAATACGTATCCTTTTTTTCTTTTTTCTTTTTAATTTTGGATACTTAAAAAACATATTCGATATGTATTGGTGCTATATCCCCCCGTATCCGTATCCAGTACGATTAAGATATTGCATGAGGCTATTTTTAGGAATATTCGTGCATCATAGCATACCTCATTTGTTTTTACAAAGTTGAGGCCAACTTAATTGAATTTTCAATTTTTTTTAAACTTGTAATTTGGCAAGTCATGTTGCTAATTTATTTTTCTAGGTCATAGTTGATGAAAAGAGGTACAAATTTTCTTCCAAAGTGAAAGACTTAGGTTGGATCAAATCATAATAGTTAGTCTAACAAAAAAACTTAATTGTTGCAAAATATATCTTTCGTCACAGCTCGCAATACATACTATTCAACTTGCCACAATTCTTTTAATACACTAAAAAATTTGTATGTGATGACGCCGAATTTTTGAACTCATATGTTCTTTTTTATATAATAGCTCCAATAGATTGTTCGAAACTTCTATAGCCCTCAAAGTGGTTAAAAGACGTGGAGATTTTTCAATTAACACCTTCCAATGTTCAATTTTATATATCATGTTGTGTATGGACTGCAATTGAATTTAAATTTCATGATTTTTGTGTTGTACGTATCGGTCATTTATTCTTATCAGTTTCTTTTTCCCTATTGTATGAACTCTTCAAATTTCTCGTAACTTGTTATATCTAATACAACCTCCCTTTTGAAAAGAAAAATATGACACTATGGTGGAAATTAATAAATTGTTATAAAGAGTAATTTGTATAGCGTTCGTGGACTACAAATATTTCAAAAAACAATCTTCTATCAATCACAAAGATTGTAAGTAAAAAAACTTTTGCACATGTTGAATCATTTCTTTTCTTTTCCTTTTTTTTTTTCTTGTTTTCTTGATACATATTCATGTTGTATAATGTAACTATAATAGACCAAAACTGATTTATCAATCCCTATCAAATTGCAGCTCCGGTCTTATTTGAACATAGCAATTTGGACTTGATCAAAATCCAAAGATCAAAATATCTTCACCGAACCAAGGTTAATTATTACAATTATATTCAAGGGTTCACATGTTTTTCTAGCCCGACTCGCCGTAATATTGACTGTTAAACCTCAACATGTGGCATGATCATACGATATATACCATGTGTCGTACTTTAATTCATAGACAATAGATTTCTCTATAAATACTCCAGTCAGTAAGGTATAATTGGATGGAGTCGAGCCATCAATATTTGAGCTTGTTTAAAAAAAAATTAGAGCTCTAAAACTTATGTTTGATGTTGATTTGATTTTCTAATTAAATGAGTTTTAATGAAATTGAATATGAGTCAAACTTGAATAACTTTATATTTTCATACATATGTTATTATTTTTTGTGGAGTTAAACTTGACCAATCTAGCTTCAAATCTCATCGATTAAAAAATGTGTTCAAATTTGTTCCTAATGTTAAGTAAACTTAACTCAAATGAATTTTGAATGATCAACGTAGAATTGAGCATCAAATATTGTAATTTATTTTTGAACAAAACTTGTCCCGCAGCCAATGAAAATTTCAATTAATACAAATGGCCGAATTTTCAAGATTGGGCCAAATTAAGTGCAAATGTGCAATGGGACACGTGTGTATATATATGTATGTATTCAACAATATCTGTTCAGCAGCCAATAAAAACTCTTTCAAATTGCCCCCACGGGTGATACTTGGTGGATTAGGTCTCGGATGATCTCCCCACATATATAGATATACATGTGGATACATTTGATGATGCAGATCATCCGATACCCTAGGTCTCGAGGCACACACAAACACAACATATATATGAATGATGTCTCATCTACTTTTATATATACATACATATATATATATATATATATATATATATATATATATATATCCATAGACATGAAACCTAAAATATTAGATTAAGTACGAAATTGAAACTGGAATACAGGGCGAGGGTCATCTAATCTTATTGTTTTGACAAAGTTAAGGCCATTTTAATTGAATTTTCAACGTGAGTACTTGTTTACACCCTCTTGACTTTCTTTTTTGTTGATTATTTTTTTCATATTAATAATTCTTCAATTTTTCTAAGCTCTTAAATTTGCATGTTGTGTTGTTCGCTCATTTTCTTTGGTCATCGCCGATGATAAGGAACAATCTTTCTTCCTATGCGAAAAAATTACGTCGGGTGAAATCGTAATACACTACAAGAAAACAGAGCTTCAGAGATGGAAAAATCCGTCTCTGAAACCCAATTTTCCGTCTCTGAAAATAATCAGAGACGGAATTTTTCCGTCTCTGACACCCGTCTTTAAACAGCTCGACGCTGATTGAGATGGAATTTTTCCGTCTCTAATTTCAGAGACGGAAAATTGTTCCGTCTCTAATTCCGTCGCTTTTTTCATGACTCTTTTACAAATAATCTGTCTCTATATTTTGTCTCTAATCCGTCTTTAAATCCGACTCTAATTATATTCAGATTCGGTAACTAATCCGTCTCAAAATTTCGTGGAATCCGTCTCTAATCCGAACTCAAAATCCGTCTCTAAATCCGTCGCTGATTCCAACGATATATCCGTCTCTAAATCCATCTCTGATTCCAACTCAGTAACTGTCTCTAAATCCGTCTCTGATTCCAATTTAGTATCCGTCTCTAAATCCATCTCTGATTCCAACTCCGTATCCGTCTCTGATTTTCGTCTCTGATTCCAACTCCGAATCCGTCTCTGATTCCAATTCCAAATCCGTCTCTGATTCCGTCTCTGATCGCGTTTCAATATAGGTCTCTAATCTGTCTTTGCTCTTTTCTAAAATTGTCTCTAAATCCGTCTCTAAATGAAGCTAAAAAATTTATGAATATAGCGTTTTATTTGCTAAATTCATATAATATCAAACCTGGTAAATAACGAATAATTCAATGAAATCAACAAACATTAACTAAACAATATCGCACCTATCAACAAAATGCAAACAACTAATTAACATCACAATCGAAGTATCTAACACAATCATTTCAACACCACATCATTCTAACAATATATCATTCTAACAGACAACCTTGTCCAATCAATTAGTCCCGACATCTACACAAAAGTATCAAACTGACAGACAATTAACACGAGTTACTATTAATCATCAAAGTATATAACCAAAAAACACCAATTAACTACCTCCATCTGAACCTCTTTGGTCATTACAATTTCCAGATCCACCGGGGAATTTGTGGTTTGGATATCCTACATCTTGAAGAAATTTTCGCAACATCTCCTCCATGCTCACTTTCATCTCCTCTTTCATTCGTTTAATCTCGTCATTCTTCATTTCAATAATTGCATCTCTTTTTCTCACTTCCTCAAACACGTTTTCTATCAATTTCTTGTTCTCTTCATTGTTTTTTATTTGGTTTTCTCGCACATCTTCTATCTCTTGTGTTAATCCCACAATTACCTCACGAGACTCTCCCCGACCAGCAACTGATGAGCTGGAGCTCACACTATAACTCCCAGAAGTTTTGCATTGCCCAATTCCGTACAAACGGCCCTTTGATGGGCCTCCAGTCACTTCGCACTATGATGAAAAATCAAATGACGGTAACGAGGAAGAATCACTGGGACCCTGCTTTGCCCTGTATTCTTCCTGTGCAAATATATGACAAAAATTGTTAATTCTTAATAATATATTAACAAGTAAATGAAACAAAACATCCCCTATAAAAATTAAAGAAAAAGTAAATTCAGAGCAAAAGTTAATAAGGAGAAACTTAATTAAAAGATACTTACACTAACTTTTTTTTATTTTTTATCCACAAACTCCCCAGTGCCTTGACTTATGTGGCATCGCTCAAATAGCTCAAAATCATCAACACTGCGCTTAAGTGTTTTTTCCTACAATAATGATTATACTAATCAATGTTCTTACTAAATAGCAGAAAAAGAGATGAAAATTTGGAAACTAAACATACATTTTTAGTCGATGTGTTTCTTTAGGGATGGAACCACAAGTATGCTTCGTGACACATCCTTCCTTCTCAGTCATACGATTTTGCTTAGCTTTCTCACATTTTTTAGCATACTCCTCTGTAGCCCAGTACTTTTGCACCAATTCGTCCCATATATGAGTGCCCATCCAAGTTGGAGCTCTACCAAGCATGTCCAAATTACTTGGTTTTCTGCCTAATTGCTCCTTAGCATTGTCTAAAGCTTTTTTCTTGGATTTGTAGAGCAATTCCCTCAGTCGGGCACCAGCATTTTCGTTCCAAATTTTTCGTACACTTGCATCTGTTAGGTTATCCCACCTATATCTCAACTGAAATATGGATATTTAAAAAAAAAACTACTTAAGAATCAAACTTCAAATAACTTGATATAAAAATCAAACTTGAATAAAGTACCTTAAAATTCTCCCATAATAAATTTTTGGTCGCCTCTGGAACTTTCAGCCATCTTGGATATACTTCTGCTTCAATAAATCTAGTTGACAAAGTAAATGACAATAACAGAGAAAAAATTTAATATTTATTTTTACAAATAAACAAATATACATTATATATATATGTATATATAATGCAAACAAAGGATCAAGAAGTACCTAGAATCAATAATAGTTATCGTAATCCGATTGTCAGCACTTGCTGGCACTTGTGTCCCGTGATTAGGTCCCCTTCTCCGAGCATGTGAAGAAGTACCTTCTTCAGCTGTATCTATAGAATCATAATTTTCCCCCATCGGTGTCTCCTCAACCTACATAAAAATTAAATTATAATGTAAGATATAACAGTAATGTAAATATTATTTTTAGATTTAAGCACATAAAAGTTAAATAAAGTTATACCTGTATATCGTCATGATGCACTCCATCAACAGAATTAGACTCCAAACCCAAAGTCTCATCTACCTCTGTCTCTTCATCCCGAAGTTGTGCTCGTCCACGAGGGCCTCGTCCGCGTGCTGGACCTCGTCCGCGGTGCGTAGCTCGCCCTCTAGTCGTCATCCTGTCATAAATAAATATAAATCAAATTAAATACACAACATGAAAGAAGATTATTCAAATAAATACACACTAATTTTAAATTAATCATTTAATAAGAAATCTAAAAATAAAAACACTAGCATACAAACAACACAAACACACAGATTATCCATTAAGCTGCCAATTTAAATTCGTACTTGACCGTCCAGCCTCCAGTATTTTGGGCATAACTGCTTCATTAGAAATCGGATTGAGTTGATTCTTTAGGAAAATTAAAGCTAACAGAAAGGGCTACAATTCTTATGTTGAGATCTGGAGCAAAAGACGTAATCTACACTTCACTAAAGCCACTAACTATTTCAGTGTTCACCTGATTTCCAGAATCAATAAATCTTGCACCTTCTCATGTAAACAAAATTTAAGAAAGAAAAATTTACATGAAGTGATTGAAATATAAGACAATTCAAGGTAAGTACATCAAACACACATATTAAGACTTCAATAATAAGAAATCTAAAAATAAAAACACTAGCATACAAACAACACAAACACAGAGATTATCCATTAAGCTGCCAATTCAAATTCGTACTTGACTGTCCAGCCTCCAGTATTTTGGGCATAAATGCTTCATTAGAAATCGGATTGAGTTGATTCTTTAGGAAACTTAAAGCTACCAGAAAGGGCTACAATTCTTATGTTGAGATCTGGAGCAAAAGACGTAATCTACAAGGCGTAAATTGAGTAACAACAGTAACACACTTTCTGAACGAAAAATCAGGTTTTTGAAGTTTTATAAATACCTGTCAAAGAGTGAAAATGGGGTTTGCAAATCTGTTCTCTTTTTCTGCTTGAATGAGATGATGATGATGAACTGATGATTGAGAAGAGAATGGTTGGCCTCTGTTGGGTGGATGATGAGATGATGATGATGAACTGACGACGTACGGTTGGATGGAGCTTGAGCAGCAGAGGCGGATCTGGTGAGCTTTGAGCAGCAGAGGCGGCGGATTTGGTGAGCAGCAGGTTGGTTGCAAATGTTTATGTGAAATTTGCTAAGTCCCAAATAATATATCCCTATTTTGTCTTAACTCTTGGATAAAAGATATAAAAGTATTTTGGGCTTTTGTAAGTAACAACAGGTGTCTTAGTGTGGTGGTAAGGAGCTTAGAGTTTAAGTGGGTGGTCTTTGGTTCGATTCTTTGAAGTAGCATTTTAGTTTTTTTTAAAATATTAGTCATTGTTAATTCAATCTAATTAAAATAAATATGAATTATATTTTTTAACTTGAATTACTTCTAGTCTTCAAATATTTTTAATTTAATATTTATTTTTATTTCAAACATACATGAAAAATACAAACGAATATATATAGTATAAATAATATTTCAACACATTTGACAACAAAGTTGACTCGGTGCAATTTTCATTCTCCTCTTATTCTAGGGTAAGCCCCTTTTATGAAACGAATTTGCACAGTAGATGACGCGGTAGCTTCATACACTCTAATTGATGCTCTCTTATATACACCAATTGGATCATCAAAAAATTGATTAACACAGTAGATATTTAGTGTATCCAACTCAGTTGCTTGCGACAACACGTACAGAATGTAGCTTAGCTCGCAATCAGAACCCGAGAAGTTGAAGATCGTGACCTCATTCAATGCCTCCAATCCCATTGCTTGCAAATTCCAGTCCTTTACGTAGTTGGATACACTATTGCCCGCGTTTTTCCATGGTGCACCCTACACATGTTAAGTCAAATACAATTTTATTTTAGAAACCCAAACAAAGAACGTGTTTAATAAACCATGTAATAACTAATCTCTTGACAAACCATAAAACTTAAAATATTACCACCAAATCGACTTTAAGCTCATTCAAGCCTGTACATCTACTGATGAGCACCAATGTGACAGCAAGATTGTCAAGCAGCTTTGAACACCTGATCTCTAGGCTGTGCATATTAACAAAAAAGTATTTCGCCATAATGTGATGTAGAGACTCCGCATGCGCCAACCTCTAAACAAACAATTCAAAAATAAATAAATCAAAACAACTTTTTAAAAGCATTTGTACTTATTCAAACAATGATAGATAGATATACCCTAACAAAATCAACCGGGACACATGCTCGTTCGCTGGACAACAATTCTTTCGTCATTTTTACAACCTCTCGAAGTAGTCGGTATGTCGAGCAAGTTGATGACATGTAGTGTCGATGATGATGTACTATCCACTGTAAAGAACGAGCTAACAGCCCCAATACTTGTAAATGATCCGGACCCTGTTCGTCTTGTTTCAATAAAATAACAAGGACATCTACATTGGGGAAGTGTACTTTTATATTCACATTTCCTTGGGCCCGATTGAATGTCATCTTGAATATTTTTACAGAAGGCAAATATGCCTCAAATTCTGTTAGTCCTCTAAAATCACAGTTCAATAACTGCAAATCATTCAACTCGGGACACCATTTTCCAAGGCGGGAAGAAAATGTGTTATCATATAGCACGATGTGCTTCAATATGAGTCTTTTTAAATTTCGTAAATTATATCTATCTTCCCACCTAACAATGTAGTTCGGTAGATATAATTTTAACTGAACAAGAGTGTGTGACAAAAACAGGCCGTTAGGGAGTGAAGTGGACAACCGGCCGACTAATTTCAGTATACGCACAGAATGATCTATTCCAAACGCCACCCACTCTTGCCTTATCCAATGCAATGCCTCGGCCCCCATTGGTAACTCAAAGCTCAAGGTTTCAACCACACTTTCATTATGTTCAAGTATAGTGCGATTAACAAAATTAATAAAATCTAAACCATGATAACCCCTTTGTTCGAAACAGTTAATATCGAATAAAAGAGTAGGGATGAAATACCAACAATGTTGAAAATATTTTGATAAAAGACCCAATCGGGCTGCCTCCACAATGCATGCATCCCTTGATAACCTTCCCATAACATGAAAAATTATATCCTCACAAAGGAAACTAAGTCCATTATTAGAAATTGTACCTCGTTCCATGATTGTTTATATGAACTATCCTCTGTTTATACTCTGTTTGTACCTTAAGCATACGACAGGAGCTGGAGGTTGATGACGACGTGCGGCTGGGCGGAGGTGATGGAGTATGGCTGATTTGGGCGGAGCTTGAGCAGCAGAGGCGGATCTGGTCGGAGCTTGGCAGAGTTGGTTTGTAGAGTTTTTTGTGAAATTTGCCAAGTCCCAAATAATATATCCCTCTTTTATCTTGACTCTTTGATAAAAGATATAAATATATTTTGAGCATTTGTAGTTAAAGGTAGTTAACCTTTACCTTTAACTTTAATTAACCTTAACTTATTAGGTAAAAAAATAGTGATAAAAGAGAAAAACAATGCAATGAAACGATGAACCTAATTGACAACTTTAATTAACCTTTATCGAGGATATGAAATTTCAAGATCTGCCCAAGATCTTTCATCGAGATAAGAAAATAACTTTAGGGTACAAAGAATTATTATTAAACATAAGCACATTAAATGACACGGCGACTGAGTAAAAAATGTCTCTTGACATTAAAGCGAGCACAGTCACATGTCTTTTGATCCTCACTAACTTTATTGTCCAAATTTTACAATCATTTCACTGGAAAATTCTATTTAAGCGAATATTTAGTCTTTCAACTATTGTAAAGATTCTTTTTATAATAATAATAATAATAATAATAAGAAGAAGAAGAAGAAGAAAAAGTAATGTTTTATGTCATCTCTGATTAGTCACTGTTCTACCATTTCTTTAGTTTTGTTAAGGAAAAAAAATGCAATAAATGAAATTGATTGACTTTAATTTGCTTGATTAATCTTTACCTTAACAAAATAATATTTTACCACATGAGTCATTGGTAGTGAAAGGGAGGACTTGCCTTTAACTTTAATTTTAATTTACTTTAATTAACTTTAACTTTAACTTTAATTAACTTTAACTTTAGCCCAATTACCTTTAACTTTAGCCCCGCCATGTCCGAATTAGCCCTAGCCCAATTGACATTTTTAGTCCTAATGATTTAAATATTTAGAATATATCCCCTCATCTTTACCTTTAACTTTAATTAACCTTAACTTATTAGGTAAAAAAATAGTGATAAAAGAGAAAAATAATGCAATGAAACGATGGACCCAATTGACAACTTTAATTAACCTTTATCGAGGATATGAAATTTCAAAATCCGTCTCTAATTCCGACTCTGATTGCCGATGAAAATGAGACTTTTTTTCGGTTTCTAAATCCGTCTCTGTTCGAAATTTAGAGATGGAAAAAATCCGTCTCTAATTCGGTCTCAAACTAAAGATAAATATTTTATTTTTAAATCCGTTTCTAATTCCGACTCTGATTGCCGATGAAAATGAGACTTTTTTTCGGTCTCTAAATCCGTCTCTATTCGAAATTTAGAGATGGAAAAAATCCGTCTCTAATTCGGTCTCAAACTAAAGATAAATATTTTATTTTTAAATCTGTCTCTAATTCCGACTCTGATTGCCGATGAAAATGAGACTTTTTTTCCGTCTCTAAATCCGTCTCTGTTCGAAATTTAGAGATGGAAAAAAATCCGTCTCTAATTTGCGTAATTTAAAGCCTTCCTTTAGAGACGGATTCAGAGATGGAATGTTATCCGTCTCTATATACGTCTCTAAATCCGTCTCTGTTTTATCCTAAATTTATTTTTCATGAATTTATTGATGAAATTGAGACGGTTTCCTACGTCCGTCGGTGATCCGTCTCAAATCAGAGACGGATATCATTTCCGTCTCAAATTCCGTCTCTGATTTGAGACGGATTCGTGTCCGTCTCCGAAACCTTGTTTTCTTGTAGTGATAGTCATTCTACAAAACTGCTAACTGTTATAGAACATTTTTGTAGCCAAAATTCGTTGAAGAAAAAAGGGTTAATTACATCTAGCCCCCTGAGGTTTGCTCTAATTATAGATAAGCCCCTCTTAATTATCTTTCAAATTATATCTACACCCCTCGAACTATGCATCCGACCTTATAACTTTCAAAAAAAAAAAAAAAGTCACCGGTGGGGGCAATGTGTAAGCCGGATGCATAGGTCGAGGGTGTAGCTGTAATTTGAAAGATAAGAGGGGCTCATCTGTATTTAGATCATACCTCAGGGGGTCTAGCTGTAATTTTCTGAAGAAAAAAATGTATTTTCAATCTCATAACTCGAGTAATATACAAAATTGGTGTCAATATTACGGATCTCACCATATTGCATCCCATATTTTTTGAAAATGTGAAAAACATACATTCATGTTATAGAAATTATCCAACCTAGCCTTTCACTTAGAAAAAAATGTACCTCTTGTCATCAACGATGACCAAGAAAAGTGAACCAGCAACACGACTTGCCAATTACAAGTTTAGAAACATTTAAGATTTATTATTGATGATGAAAAATAGTAAACTATATATATTCACGTAAGATAGACTAAAACTGGTCTACGTACCAATCATTGTCAAATTAATTGCACTTGGAGCTGCGGTCTTGCATGGACAATATGACAATGTGGGTATCATTGTGAACAAGAGAGCGATACGAGTTAATTAATAATAAGTCTTCAAAGTTTATTTAGGTTTTGTTCGGATAGAAGGATTCAAAGTTAAGACTTTCAAATATATAATTATAAATTAATTGAATTGATTTCGATAATTTCTAGTTAGAATGAGCTTCAAATCATTTAGCACTCATTTTTGACGATTTTTCAATGACGATGGTGAATTTTATATCCATCTAATATGAAATCATTTCATATAATGTCTCATCTAACTTTCTACGAAAAGTTATATGATATATCCATAGTATGAATATGAAACGTGAAATATATATGTAATATAACTTTAAAGCAAGAATTAAATCAGAGGACTGCCAAAACTTATCTCAGTTGATTCAACAAAGTCGATATCAACTTAATTGAATTTTCAAATTGACTACTGTTCCCAAATTCTTCGATTTTTTTATTATTAACTAATTTTGTGTATCATTTTAATAATTCTTCAACTGCCTGAACTTGTAAATTGGCAAGTCTGTGTTGTTGGCTCATTTTTCTTGGTCAGAATTGACAATAGGAGGTATAGAATTTTTTTTCTAAGTGAAAATGCTAGGTTGAGTAAAGCGTAATGACTACTCTAACGGCAAAAAGATTAGCCATTACATACAAATTATTTCTTTCGCCAGAACTCGTTGAACATATAATTCAACTTAATTAGTATTGTAGCCTCTTTAAAAGACTACTAAATAAATCATAAGCTCCAATAAATGAAGCACTATAAACGAGTGAGAAGCAAGATACTTAAGGTGTAACCAAAAAAAAAAAAAAAAAGCAAGATACTTAAGTATTGTACCATAGTGTGAATTGCTATCTCAATTTCGATAGAGTTGCACTGGAGTCTGGCGTTTGTGTAGAATACTTCAAAATCAATTTCAACTTTGATTGTAGAAATTTTCTATCAAATTTTGTGCTTTCACAACGATAAAATGTAGTAGAATGATGTAACGTTCAAATTAATTAGTGGATGACGAAATAAAGGTGTCTTAAAGGATGAAATTTGAAAAAAGAAATTTCCTTTTTCTAAATATTAACAAAATAATCTTTCTCTAAATAAGAGAAATCATTAGTTAAAACTTTTGCAGGTGGAAGCGTCTTTTTTTCTTTTTTTGAGTTTTTGAACATAACGAACCGAATTGAATTTTCGGTTCACCAATATTCTGAACCGAAACCGAACCGAAATGGTTTGATTCGATTCAGTTTTAACAGAATGAATTTGGGTTAAAATTCGGTTAACCAAATTTTAACCCCTAAGTGAGAAATATATATTCATATTGTAGAATTGTATGTATAATAGACCAAAACTGATTTACAAATTCCTATTAAATTGGACGTGAAGCTGCGGTCTTACATGGAACGTAACAATTAGGACTCTCTGTAAACCAAAAAATTATATGAGTTGGTTAATAAGTCCTTAAAGTTTATTTAGGTTGAGTTTGGATATAAGGATTTAAAGTTAAGACTTTTAAATTCATAACTATAAATAAATTAAATTTGTTTGGATAATTTCAAATTAGAACAAATCTCAAATTATTTAGTATTCATTTTTTTATGATTGTTCATGATCATGGTGTATTTTAAATCCAATAATACGCAATCATTTGAAATTCTTTCCCTATATCATTTTCTCAAAGTTAAGTCATTATTAGGAATATGCCCTAAAATCCAATTATTTAATGTGTTTATTATGAATAAATAAATAATATATATTAGAAGTTATGAGTATTACTAAATGTCATATGGGATAGGCATAATCCATAATTACATATGAGAATCCAAATGGAAGTGTGTTCCATGAAAGACTTGGATTACGTATATCATGTGTTATTATAAATTGGTTATAGTCGGTGATAAGAATGGGCGTCTTATCTGCTAAAGACTATAATATGCTATATTCGATGATTTGTCTTAATCATGGGAATAGGGATTCCATATATAGTATATTCGTGTAAATCAATTAGATTGAAATATTGAACCGGACCAATCAAGTTATTTATTTTGACTACTATCGAAAATAAATAATTTTGAACAATAACTCTTAATCCTATGATTGTCGTGGACTAATGCATCTAGTGCACATTGCTTTGATGTATTTAGAAGTGAGGTCTTCGGTGACCAATATACTTTATACATTGGGTAATGACATAAAAATGTGATTGGAAAGGACATTTATATGGGATCTATAATCTCTATAAGAGATAAGATATATCCCCTATAATGGATTTGCAATGTTCGACTTTTCTAAAAACTTTGGCCAAAGTGTTTCAAGTGAAGTGTCGCTGAAATTATATGAAAAATAGTTTTTCATTTGGAAAGTTGATAAGAAGCAAATTGAGCATTATAGGATAAGATGTGAGAAATAAAATAAAAGTAGTCTCAATTTTATTTCTTCATGGATATTTTAATAGAGGAGTTAATGAAATATTTCTTTACGAAAGAATGGGAACTCAAAAATAAATTGAAGTTAATTTTAGAGTGCAACAATATTTATTTAGTGGAATTAAATATTGTTAAGTGATATTAAATATTATCATGTGATGATAATTTGATTTAATCTACTTGAAGCTAAAATTAATTTTCCCTAATGTCCCTTCGCAAACCTCAAATTGAAACTCTACGAATAAATACTAAAGTATCCATTAGATGGATAAGTTTGAACTTAGATGAAAAAATTAATGTGGAAAATATGTTTGGAGAAATATATTTAATTAAATAATGATTTAATTAAAAGCAAAAAGAAATTTAAAAAAAAAAAAAAAAAAAATTTTGACGCGTGAACAGTAACAACGCGTACTGTTCACGCGCCAAAGCTAAATCTGGTGCCAGACGGCTGGCACCAACTTCACTTTTTGGGTTTCTCTTTTCACCCCACTTGTTTTTTGTTTTTTCTTTCTTTAAAACCCCACTTGATTTTTTTAAAATCTAATTTCATCTTTTTTCACCCTATATAAAGGGGTGCCATTTATAAGTTCAAACACACCACACAAAACGAAAGCAAGTAGTTCTTGTATATTTTTACGAGAGCAAGCTAGCTCTTAAGAAAATAAAATTCCTCTTACGGAGTTTTATTTTAGTGGTATTTTTGGAGCCCACACTCCCGAGTTTGTTGAGGCATTGCGAAGAAGGCTTTGCGGTGAACGAGTTCTTCTTCTACCGGCAAGTTCCAATCTTCGGTGTAAGGTTGGTTTTCTTCATTTCTTATTATTGTTATTCAATTATTGATTTTAATTAAAGTGTTTAATTATGTAGTCTTTTAATTGTTAGCTATAGATAGGCAATAATAATTATTAATTAAAGTGTTTAATTAATTTCTTTAAGCCATAGTATGTATGCTTTAATTTTTGATGTCATGCATGTGCGCATAAGAGCTAGGTCTCTATTTTAATTCCGCTGCGTACCAATTTGGGTTCGATTATGAATCGATTTCCCAACAACTGGTATCAGAGCTAGGCTCTTGATACGTACATGTGAGACATATTGGCATGATGACATGTTATTTATTTTAGAATTTTGATTCTATATATTAAAGCTTTAGACATGTATCGATTATTATGATATAAGCATTTTTGTATGATTGGATCAATTGTTAGTTATAGTTGTAGTATTATATTGTGCTATTAAATTCGTCTAGTTAATTCTGTCCAGGAGATTGGGTTTTAAGCGCGACCGTTGTGACGCCTCCAATCTTTCCTGGGAATTAAATCTAGTTAATTCTGTCTAGGAGATTGGGTTTTAAGTGCGACCGTTGTGACGCCTCCAATCTTTCCTGGGAATTAAAACTAATGTGGTTTTCTAGTACAATATTTACTCTCTATTTCTATTTTTGGTGGAATATGGCTCTGAGTTCCACAACAAGTTGTATCAGAGCCTCACAACAAGTTGTATCAGAGCCTCAGCTCTCGATCCGTACATGTGAGACATGTTTACATGATTGCATGTTTAAAATTAAATGATACTATGGAATTTTATGGAATTAAATTCTAGATATTAATGTTTTTAACATGTAAAATTTTATTATTTTTAAAGCATGCTTATTTTGATTAGATCAAGTATGAATACATGTTTATAACATTAATATATTTATTCAACATGATAGATTTGATTTGATTAAATGTTTTATTCAAATTGTTTAAATAAATGTTGAATATTTTTATGTCAATCATATATTGTGATATGATGATTGAGTGGGAGTAAGATTCAAGAAGTTGAACCTTAATACTTCATGAGCATGAGATCACGTTGTTTAAATTGTTTAAATAATGCATATGTACATTATTAGAGCATTAGTATGTGTGATTGTATTCAACATGAGAAACTTGATGTGATCAAGTGTATTATTTAAATTGTTTAAATATATGTTGAATATATGATGTCAAATTGTTTTTTGACATAATAGTTGAGTGGGAGTATTTTCCAAGATAAGGAGAAACGTTTTGATAAGATCATATAATTCAAATAGTTGAATTTTTTCTATTTAATTAAATTTCTTGGAAATTCTAATTTGATTAGTACTCATTATTATTTAATGTATTCATTATATGATAATGAAAAATCCACGAGTTTTGAAATATCAAGTGGGAGAGAGATTCAAGAGTTGAATTCTCATGGCCTCCATTACTGTTCTAACGGTGTAGCAAGTGAATATTATTCCCTGAGGAAGGTATTCACTCAAGGTTACAAGATTAGATCCTTGATGGGTAGATTGAAGTATGCGTAAACAAGTGCGATCACGCTGCCGTGGAGTATCTTGAATACCATATGAATATCTAAGTAATGGTGTACACTTGATTGGGAAAACATATTAGCCTCCCCAAGGAGCTCTGTTATGTCATCCCAAAGGGTGAAGATTAATATGGTGGGTTAATGATGTTTAGTAAGAGTTACAAAAGAAAAACATATTAACTGAGAAATGTTCTCGCCTAAACTTATTATATTTTTCGGTCCTGCTGCCAGGAAGGAAAATGTAGAAAACCAGGTCATCATTGCATGTACCAAAATGTGATTTGTGGATCCCATATTTGGTTTTATTGCTAAAGACTCGACTCATAACTTGTTTATAATTTATTTATTTCATAATTGCGTTAGCTGGTCCTTTACAATCGTATTTCGAGAACATTAGTTCCTAAGGTCTAGATCTGTCAAGTGGAATGTGAATCTTGAAAGTGTATCTACTTATGGTATATATAAACTCGTTCATATATCTACATGTTCTTTTAGTTCCAATTGACAATGAATCACTGACTGTTGCGGACCGTTATGAATGGTCACCTAAAGTCATTGAGATGACTAAAAGCTATATCCTGACCACTTAGTCAACCATTCTCAAGCACTTGATGCAAGAGATGGTTCTTCTGGAAAAAAAAAATTATTTTTTCAAGGAGACGTTTAATGGCGGGATTGGACAGTTAGACATGGGTAATGAGTAAGTTGAACATTACCAAGATGTCTTAAGGAATACTAGATCAATAAACACATCATGAAGATGATGAGGTGAATGAATAAACTAGAATTCCTTAGTATAATAATTGTCAGTCAAACCCAATAGGATAGGATCTTAAACTTCCATGTATTATTTTTTTGTGAATTTTATAATTCACTGTGTAATAAATAATGAGATTATATATTGCATGACTCTATGGAAGAAATGGGTGTTGAGAACTAAAGAAAGATGGTACGAGTATATCAATTAACAAAAATAGGGTTTATGCTTTAGAGTAAAGTATTGGTCTTGAATAATGTCTTTATGTACCTTTATTTGTAGAAACATAATTTCTGTTAATATAGTGAATGTTTGGCTCACTAATATTAAAAGAATAAAAGTTATTCATAATAAATTGTTTATTAGTAAAGGTACTAGGAAAGATATTATTTTTTTTATACTCTACTCATAATTCTTGATGCAAGTATGTGACTTACCATTAGAAAGATAAATCTCTAATGACTAATAAAGTGTATGTTTAGCAGTAAGTCATATTAATCCTGATATGATCTAAAGACTGATTTATGATGGACTTAAATGTTCATTAGATGTAGAAGGGTCTGCCAGTCTACGAATCATGTTGTGGAAGATATAATGACTATGAGGCCATAGGCCAAACCAATTGTGCTGCTAACATTGCTTGATTGGTTTACACTGATGATTTTGAATCAATTCGTGTTTAAGTCAATAGAGTTCTTTGAGTTTTTCATGCGAGATGATTACTCAATGCATTTGTATATGTATATGATACATAAGTCTTAAAATGTTGAATAGTTCAAATTGATTAAGACTCATGTCGAGAATTAATTAGATGAACGTATAACCATTTTGATATGATCACAATGATCAACATTTGTCTAAAGAGTTCTTGGATTTCTTAATTGCAAATTAGATAAAATCTCAACTTATTGTACTAGGTAACTCTAGTTGAATAGTGTTGCAGATAACAAGAAATAGGACATTAGAGAAAATGGTAAGATCAGTTTTATGACTCTTCCAAAAAGTTCCTTTTTGGGATCTGTATTCAAATAGTTACAACCTATTGTACTTGTTTATAAGTCAGTTCCTGAGATAATTGTGGAACCATTGATTGGGTTAAGCTTGATTTTAAGTTCAAGCACATATGTTGGGGAAGGATCTTGACATAGATAAATAAATGACAAAGGTATATTTGTCTTTAGAGTGTCCTAAAGAAACAAAGGGTGGTTAATACTATAGTTCAATCATTACGAGTATTTTGTAAAGTACAAATACTAAGTATCTAGATGATGGACTACTGATTAACCACAAGAGTTAAAATGAACTTGTATTTCTGAGGATGATAGTATGAGATACTACATGTTGACAACCTAGAATAATTGAGAACATAATTGGGACATAAGATGTATCCAATATAATTATTGATTGTGGGTCTAATATACTTGAGTGAGCCACAATGTAGTGGGAGTATTATCATTAACATGACAGATATCTTCAGGAGACCCTAGGGGTGGAACCTGAATATGAATCTGATACTCTTAGCAACGATGTAGCTCTACTAGATATAGATGTTGACCAATGAGTCAAAGTAACATATGTATGATAACTTGTAGAGGAGCCAAAAAGCATTAAACTCATGAGATGTAAATGAGTCTACAAGAGAAAGAAAGGAGTGGATTGAAAGGTAGAGAACCTCAAAGCAAGAATATTGGTGAAGTTTTATATGATAAAACATGTCAGCCAGTATTCATGCTTAAATCCAGAATGATACTCATATGCATTACTCTCATTATGATTATGAGTTAAGAGATGGATATGAAGACAATATTCTTGAACGGGCACCTTCAAGAAAAATGTTATATGTTGCAACTCGATGAACTTTTTGTTGAAAAGTCATGGTTCATATGGTATGAAAACTGAAGTAGTCCATTTATGGACTTAGATAAACATCTATATCATGAAACATCAAAATTAGAAGCTATCAAATTTTGAATTTGAATAAATGCCGGATGTACTAATTGTATATAAGAAACATCCTGAGAGTTATAATGTTCTTAGTACAATATATGGACAATATCCTAATTATTATGAATGATGTATGAATATTATCTGTTGCCAAGTTTTGATTGTCTTAATAAGAATGATATAGATGACCTAGGTGAAGTTAGCAATGTTTTTAAAAGAACGAAGTGCTAAAATAATCACATTTTGCATATAAGAGATAATGACGAAGTATAATGTGATGGATTTCAAGAAGGGTTTTTTTTTTTAAGTTTGAAATTAATCTTTCTCTAAAGAAAGAACACATGAGATAGTACCACTTTTTTTTTGGATTGTCTTATGTGGTTTGAGTATTACATAAAGGTCAACAGTTATCAATTAAATTATAAACCACACTGGCTAGGAGTGAATCATATATTATAGTACTTGAGAAGGACTATATGTTATATGATGATCTATCTCAGTGAAGAGTTGAAACCTATTAGATACACAAGATCAAGTATTTATTTAGATAAGTGATCACTCCACTGGCATATGTATTTACCTTTTACTGTAAGGAACTATTGGTTGGAGAAATGTATAATTATGAATTAACCATTTTCAACTACATAAGCTGAATATTCCGCGACTTATGAAGTTGCTAAAATAGCTTATTGGCTTAAAAGAAATTTTTATGAACTAGATGTTATTAGAATTTGACTAATACCAATCATATACCGATGTGATATTTGGTTGCGTAGTTAATTCTATATATTCTAGTAGTCATAATTGAAAATGTCACATATTAGAGAATATGTAGACTACAATGCGATTGTAGAAACCGAATTAGTTTTCATGTATAATCTGACAAATTTCCTTTCTAAAAGTATTGACACAAAAGAGTTTTATTTATCTAAAAGGGATGAGTCATGATCATGGTGTATTTTAAATCCATTAATACGCAATCATTTGAAATTCTTTCCCTATATCATTTTCTCAAAGTTAAGTCATTGTTAGGAATGTGCCCTAAAATCCAATTATTTAATGTGTTTATTATGAATAAATAAATAATATATATTAGAAGTTATGAGTATTACTAAATGTCCTATGGGATAGGCATAGTCCATAATTACATATGAGAATCCAAATGGAAGTGTGTTCCATGAAAGACTTGGATTACGTATATCATGTGTTATTATAAATTGGTTATAGTCGGTGATAAGAATGAGCGTCTTATCTGCTAAAGACTATAATATGCTATATTCGATGATTTGTCTTAATCATGGGAATAGGGATTCCATATATAGTATATTCGTGTAAATCAATTAGATTGAAACACTGAACCGGACCAATCAAATTATTTATTTTGACTACTATCGAAAATAAATAATTTTGAACAATAACTCTTAATCCTATGATTGTCGTGGACTAATGCATCTAGTGCACATTGCTTTGATGTATTTAGAAGTGAGGTCTTCGGTGGCCAATATACTTTATACATTGGGTAATGACATAAAAATGTGATTGGAAAGGACATTCATATGGGATCTATAATCTCTATAAGAGATAAGATATATCCCCTATAATGGATTTGCAATGTTCGACTTTTCTAAAAACTTTGGCCAAAGTGTTTCAAGTGAAGTGTCGCTGAAATTATATGAAAAATAGTTTTTCATTTGGAAAGTTAATAAGAAGCAAATTGAGCATTATAGGATAAGATGTGAGAAATAAAATAAAAGTAGTCTCAATTTTATTTCTTCATGGATATTTTAATAGAGGAGTTAATGAAATATTTCTTTACGAAAGAATGGGAACTCAAAAATAAATTGAAGTTAATTTTAGAGTGCAACAATATTTATTTAGTGGAATTAAATATTGTTAAGTGATATTAAATATTATCATGTGATGATAATTTGATTTAATCTACTTGGAACTAAAATTAATTTTCCCTAAGGTCCCTTCGCAAACCTCAATTTGAAACTTTACGAATAAATACTAAAGTATCCATTAGATGGATAAGTTTGAACTTAAATGAAAAATTAATGTGGGAAATATGTTTGGAGAAATATATTTAATTAAATAATGATTTAATTAAAAGGAAAAAGAAATTTTTTTTAAAAAAAAAAAAAAATTTGACGCGTGAACAGTAACAACGCGTACTGTTCACGCGCCAAAGCTAAATCTGGTGTCAGACGGCTGGCACCAACTTCACTTTTTGGGTTTCTCTTTTCACCCCAACTTGTTTTTTGTTTTTTCTTTCTTTAAAACCCCACTTGATTTTTTTTAAATCTAATTTCATCTTTTTTCACCCTATATAAAGGGGTGCCATTTACAAGTTCAAACACACCACACAAAACGAAAGCAAGTAGTTCTTGTATATTTTTACGAGAGCATGCTAGCTTTTAAGAAAATAAAATTCCTCTTACGGAGTTTTATTTTAGTGGTATTTTTGGAGCCCACACTCCCGAGTTTGTTGAGGCATTGCGAAGAAGGCTTTGCGGTGAACGAGTTCTTCTTCTACCGGCAAGTTCCAATCTTCGGTGTAAGGTTGGTTTTCTTCATTTCTTATTATTGTTATTCAATTATTGATTTTAATTAAAGTGTTTAATTATGTAGTCTTTTAATTGTTAGCTATAGATAGGCAATAATAATTATTAATTAAAGTGTTTAATTAATTTCTTTAAGTCATAGTATGTATGCTTTAATTTTTGATGTCATGCATGTGCGCATAAGAGCTAGGTCTCTATTTTAATTCCGCTGCGTACCAATTTGGGTTCGATTATGAATCGATTTCCCAGCAGTCATTTCATCTGAACATAATCTTAGGTTACAAGTTATAAATTTGAGCGCTTTCAAATCTTCATGATGTAAGTATATTTCATTACTTACACTTAAATTCAACCACCCCAAATTTGTGATAGAATTTTCCATATCAAAATTGTAGTTAGAAAGGCATTTATTTTTTTGAGAGAAAGATAATTACATCACTCATTACATTATTACTTATCAAAAGGAGAAAAAGTGTTCTAAGAGCTTAAAATGTAGTACACTGTACATAACTATTCTATATATTCAGTTGGCCTTAAAAATTATTTGAGAATTGAGATTACTATCTCCGAGCACTAAAGTTTTATCATTACTCAGCGGAAGGATTGTGGATTGTGGGAACAAGGATAAGACCATTCTTTCTTGAGACACTAGTACCTTTCGTCTCTGTCATGTCTACATCTGCATGAATCATTCCTTTCGGCATTTCCCAATCAAAATGGTAGAGAAGTTGAGCCAAAGGAAGTTCGACATTTGCTAAGCCAAAGTTCATACCGGGGCACATCCTTTTTCCCGCACCGAATGGAAGATATTCAAAGTGATTCCCCAAGAAATCTATCGAGTTGTTCTCAAACCTTTCGGGTTGAAAGGTTTCGGGTTCATGCCAATATTCGGGATTCCTTCCCATGGACCAGACATTAATCATGACTTTAGATTTCAGAGGGATTGTATAACCATCAACTTTGCATTCATCTCTACACGCTCTGGGGAGCAACGGGGCTGGAGGATGCAGCCTAAAAGTTTCTTTGATCACCAATTTCAGGTATTTTAGTTTTTGGACGTCGTTTTCTTCTATTATCTTCTTTCCCTTGTAGGCCTGTCTTATTTCCGCTTGTACCTTCTCCATCACGCGTGGATTCTTTATGAGTTCCGCCATGGTCCAATCAATAGTACTAGACGAGGTTTCAGTGCCAGCTACGAACATATCCTACAAAATAAATTATATATCACAACAATCATCATCACTAGTTAGATAATTCTATACTAAAAACGAAACGTATAACTTTGGCTAATTAGTTTAAGAAAACGGAAATCACTTACAAAAACGATAGCTTTAATGTTGTCATTGGCAATGGGAAATTCGAGTTCTCCATTGTTCATCATTCTGAGCAGAACATCTACTATATCTTCACCTCCAAATTCGCCATTCTGCTTCAATTTATGCTCTTCAATGATTCTATCAAGAATAATATCAAGTTCAGAGCGCAGCTGGAGCAATTTGTATTTGTTCCAACTAAGAAGATGTAACAACTTTTTAGACGGAAATAAATCAGCCAACTCAAATCCCCCTCCCATGGGAATCGCCTTTCTGAACAATGCTATAAGCGTGTCACGATCACTCAGCACTTCACCAAACGCAGCCCTACATGTGATCGAACTCGTGAAAGCAAATACCTTTTGAGTCAGATTGATGGTTTCTCCGGATGATGATTTAAGAGATTCGACGAGACGTGACGCCTCATCTTGCCTTATAAACTCAAAGGATCTGACATTTTTAGGACTAAGCAGCTCCAGAATGCAAATTTTACGCATTTGCCTCCAGTATTGGTTGTAAGGACTGAAGATTATATCCTTGTAATCGTACCACATTATCTTACTGCAGATGCTTTCGGGCTTATCTGCACATGCCGGATCTTGATCTTTCAAGACCTCTTTAGCGGCCTCGCGCGTAGAAATCACGACTGCTGAAACTTCTCCCAACTTCAAATGCAGGATGGGTCCGTATTTCTGGTTCAGTCTGGTGACTGCACGGTGTGGCAGCGCGTCAACCAAGTGGTGGAGGTGGCCAATTACGGGCAGCTTTGGAGGGCTTGGTGGTAATTTCACGTAGTTCTTATGGGATTTCGATTTCTTCCATGCTTTGGTTATAAGTAGGAAGATGAAAGATGAAAATAGCATGAGAGTGGTGAAGCTGAAGGGAAGTTGGATCTCCATTGTGTACAGATAGATATATAGATATTTATATCTTGTTTGTGTGTTTCGTTTGATGAAATATTAGCTTAAACTTTGGCCTGTATTTATAGTTGAGATTATTGTTAGATAAGATCACATTTTCTATTCTTGTGCACCATTCATTAATGATAACGCTGAGTTGATTTGTAGTAGTTACCTTTCGTGCAATCAATGTTTCTTGGAGTTAAATTACATATACACCCCTTCATTTTACTGTAAAATTATCGAAAATCCTCTAACCTTTTTGAAATACATGAAATCCCCCTCGTGTTAAAATATTCTAACAATTACACCCCTGAATATTTTTATAATTTCACCCTTGTAAACCATACAAATACACCCTTTCAAGGGGTCTATTTGTGATTCACCAAAAGTCAGGTGGATTTGGTAATTAACATTATAGTGAGGGGGTGCATGTAATTCACCCTATTTCTTGCCGCTGAATCTTGACTGCATGCGTTTTTAGTTAACTGTTTGAAGACAATCGAAATATATATATATATATATATTCTACAAGTTAAAACTATTTAATAAACCAATAATGTAAGATACTCATCGTAGTCAAGGGCCGCGTCATGCAAGCTTACGTTCTTGCTGTTTCGACCACACAAAAATCTTTCAATGTTTTGATTTTTTAAGTTGAAAAACTAACACAAAAATTATAATGCAGAAAAGTGGACGGACATCATCCAATCCTACAATTAAGTATAATTATGTACATATAAAGCATGAAGAGATCACAAGGAGAAACGAACCAATACTTTTGTTAATATAAAGTTGCATCTCTCCTATCAATTATAATTTCAATTATAATTTTTAGCGTGGTGATAAATGTTTGATTCTAATATGATGAATTGAATAAACGTGCTTAATTTGTTAGTTGCTGTGAATTTCATGTTGTCATATTATCAACTGAATTATGATGAGCTAGCTTTAAATTATATAAACCAACAGCATGTGCTTTTTTCAAAACATTAACAGTGTAGAGTCGGTGGAGATATGAAACTAATACCACATATCATTAGAGTTATTACGTGGACATGTGAGAACCAAGCACAATGGATTAGACTTTAGAGCTACCATTAATTAGGTCAACTTTATGGATTTGAATTTTGAACTTTCAAATATATAGGGTGTGAGCGAATTAAAAAACAAAAAAACGGGTGTGGTGAGTTGGCATTTTCACTTCTTAAATAAAGGTAGAGTGTTCGATTCCTTGCTTATGAAGTTCTACTTGTTGGGAGCATTTTATTTATTTGTGGGTTGACTCGATCCGAACAAAATTGCCCTGGCCTGACTCGATCCGAACAAAATTGAAATTAAAGGTCAAAAGATTATATCATATTTTCGAGAATCTAACAAGATACGGGCCTCATCCTTGAGCTCCCTGGCATCAAGTTCTTCGAGCAGTGGATTAGCAGCTTCCAGAGTACAAATGCATCTGAGATAAAACAATTCAGATCTTACCGGAGTAGAAATGAGATGAGAGCAAGAAACATTGGTATAAAAACAGTGATATGCAATACTTGTTTGAGATAAATTCATAATATATAACATTTTAGTCATTCTGGGGAGAAATGTTTTTTCGAGAAATATGTATTGTGTGAGCCATGGGAAAAGTCGAAATGAAAGACAAAATGGGGTAAAAATCCCCCTATAACACAAATTAAAGTAGATAACTTACTCCTTAAATGATATTAGACCATCACTATTAGTGTCAAAGAGCATAAAAAACTGTGACGGGGCAAGGCCATCAGACAAGAGATAGTATCTTTTATAGTTAATATACATTGCTAAAAGCTTTAAATTATTCAGGTTCATTCTCTTTCTAGTTATTTCATAAATCAAAGCACAACACTCACAGACACAGGTTCATTCTCTTTCTAGTTGTCCGACTTGCTCGTGTTGTGTGTCCTGCCCGCGTTGTACTCCTCGCCCTCTAGTCGACGTCATGTCCTAAAGAAAAATAACCACACAACATTATTAATTATATAATATTCCTACACAGACATTATTTGTTTAAAGCTGACTCAATTAACAGAACAAATCAAGCTTGTACATGTTCATTGATAAGTTTGGAACTCGACTCGACCAAGACTTGATTAGTATAAATATAAAAAAGATGTATGTACAATTAGAAATTAGAAATGAGGGGGTGTGCATGCAATTCACCCTTAGAAAAATTGCCCAAATTTCAGAATAAAAAATAAAAAAATAGCTCCTCAATATGCATTGTTGAATTTTCTTTCTTTAACACGGAGATGAAATAGGTAAATTCGGAATTAAAATCACAATTGATAAGGGATTTTACTACCAAATATCAAGATTAGCACAAGAAAGAACACACTTTTCATATTGTTGTTCAGCTATAGAGGTTTGGTTTTGCTCCAAGAATGTTACTCTAGCAATTAATAGGTGATATAGGTGGCACAATTAAAGTAAAATGATAGAAGATGACTAACAACAAAACAGATCAAGTTAGACAGCCAGACAACCTGTTACTATAATCATGTAAAGAAGAAAATAAGAGTAGAAAATAATCAGAGAATGAATATTGCGCCTTGTAACACAGGAATTGTGAGTATAGGCCAATTACCTTGCACAATCTGTACTTCTTCGGTCTAGGACTCTAGGGCCAAAAATTATCTCTTTCAAAACCTTATTTCCAATGCAAGCCTCACTTTCTGGCTGTCCAATGCCACTACTCATCTTTTTTCTCAACTTTTGGCTGAAATCGGAAAATGATTCACAGATGCCTCGGGACAAAGCTCAGGTTAACAGATTCGAATGCAAGGTTTTAGCAAATGTTTCTAGTTATACCTTGTTTCTCGGTATCGCCGATATTATCAATATATCGGCCGATAATATCCGATACCGACGATAATATCATGATGTCGCCGATATTATCGGCCGATATCCGATAATATCGGTGATACCATACACTAGCGGTAGCAAAGCGTATCGACGGATATTGTCGGATCGGACCCCTCCGATCCGGTTACGTATCAACACTTTGAACCATGGATATAGCTGCATTGCTTTACCAACATCGACTATTCAAACGTTTGTTCAGTAATCCTACAATATCACATAACTAGAAAATACTAAGTTAATTGGCAGCTGATGAGTGATGGATATACAGAGTTGACAGCAGAGCTATCGGTTAAAAAATCACAAACAAAATGCAGAAAGAAATATTTCCAGCTCGAACGAATAAACTGTAGCATGGAAGAAATCGAAACCCGAAAAGAACTTGTTCAGTCTGTTGACTGCACGGTGTGGCAGCGCGTCAACCAAGTGGTGGAGGTGGCCAATTACAGGCAGCTTTGGAAGGCTTGCAAGTAATTTCGCGTAGTTCTTTTCGGATTTCGATTTCTTCAATGCTTTGGTTATAAGTAAGAAGGTGAAAGATGAAAATAGCATGAGAGTGGTGAAGTTGAAGGGAAGTGGGATCTCCATTGTGTACAGATAGATATATAGATATTTATATCTTGTTTGTGTGTTTAATTTGATGAAATATTAGCTTAAACTTTGGCCTGTATTCGTAGTTGAGATTATTGTTAGATAAGATCACATTTTCTATTCTTGTGCACCATTCATTAATGATAACGCTGAGTTTATTTGTAGTAGTTACCTTTCGTGCAATCAATATCTCTTGGAGTTAAATTACATGTACACCCCTTTCAATGCTTGCTTACGTTCTTGCTGTTTCGACCGGAAAACACTTGTATACATCGGGTCTTAGACCCCACCTGTACACCTTGTGAATGTGATTAATCCACATCACTTATTTTATTTTTTTGAATTAAAAAACAAGTGATGTGGATTAATCACTGTTTACCGTCCGTAACAACACGGAATCGAACAAATAATATAGTGAAAGTAAGATCGTCTCCACAGGGAAGGTTATCAAGTACCAAACAAAGTTTATCTTATTATTTAGACTATCGATTATCAAAGATTTGAGATTTTAATTAATTAAAAGCAGAAATTTATAAAAATAGAATTAATTATTAATAATAAACACAAATATAATTAAAACGAACAATCAATTAACGAAAAGCCTAGGGATTAAGATCTCATCAAAATATTTCTATGGATTATTGATTTTCAATGGATTATCATTTTTGTTTAAATTAAAGACCCAATTTCCTTAATTACATGAATACTCTCCCGAGATCTTCTTGAGTACCCACCTAAATTAATTAACGTCACTCCCATGATCAAAAACTAATTTAGATCAATCCATTAAGTTCTATGAATATTGTTTAACTAGTCTCATGCAAAATTACCAATATCCCTATTAAGCAATTTGCACATGTCTATTAAATCTGAACCAATAAACTAATTCACCTCCCGGTACTTCTTAATTTATCTTAAATCATGCAATTGGTGATCAAGCAATTACAAGCATTAAACACTCATCAATAGATAAACCAAACAAGAAATCACATCCATAAATCATCAATAATCCAAATCAATACACAAGACTACATCTTAAACCCTAGAAAATAATTTAGATATGCATAATTAAAGAAAAACAAGAAATAAATTGCATAAACATAAAGTTACTCATGTTCAACAATGGAGGATTAGAAGAATACAACATGAGAAGATGAAGCTTTTCTCCAAGAACTCTTCTCCAAGATCTACTTTTCTCTTCTTCAAGATCTACTCTCCAAGATCTACTTTTTTCTAAGAATGAATTATCTCCCATCTCACTCTAGCCTATAAAAACGTTTTTGCCCCTTTTTTTAACTAAAAAGGAGTCTTAGATACATAAATTATGCCCATCCAAGTCATAAAATTGGCCCACACAAATATAAAAATCCGCAGTTGCACAGCTGTGCAGAATATCTGCACAACTGTGCAATCTGCCTGTGCAGAATTTTATCTCTTCATTTTTCTTCAACGAAACATTCTCGTTTGGCCTTTCTAATGCATTTCTTCACATCCTCTTGGATAGCCTTCATTATTCTCGTAATAAATACTCCTTCAACTCATCAAAATCATCGCTTTTATGCCTACAAAAGCATTGAAACGACTTAGAAATCAAAATACGTAAATTAGGCTAAAAATAAAGGAAAAGACTAACAACAAGGCATAAAATAAAGATAAATGTGAGGTAAATTATAATAAAAATATGTAAAATATGAGACCTAACAATCACATCCACAAAGTTCACACATGGAACCCAAGACCTGGTTTATACAAGAATTTTCCATTTCGACCACACAAAAATCTTTCAATGTTTTGATTTTTTAAGTTGAAAAACTAACACAAAAATCATAATGCAGAAAAGTGGTCGGACATCATCCAATTCTACAATTAAGTATAATTATGTACATATAAAGCCTGAAGAGATCACGAGAAACGAACCAATACTTTTATTAATACAAAGTTTCATCTCTCCTATCAATTATAATTTTTAGCGTAGTGATAAACGTTTGATTCTAATATGATGAATTGAATAAACGTGCTTAATTTGTTAGTTGCTGTGAATTTCATGTTGTCATATTATCAACTGAATTATGATGAGCTAGCTTTAAATTATATAAACCAACAGCATGTGCTTTTTTCAAAACATTAACAGTATAGAGTCGGTGGAGATATGAAACTAATACCACATATCATTAGAGTTATTACGTGGACATGTGAGAACCAAGCACAATGGATTAGACTTTAGAGCTACCATTAAACTTTATGGATTTGAATTTTGAACTTTCAAATATATAGGGTGTGAGCGAATTAAAAAACAAAAAAATGGGTGTGGTGAGTCGGCATTTTCACTTCTTAAATAAAGGTAGAGTGTTCGATTCCTTACTTATGAAGTTCTACTTGTTGGGAGCATTTTATTTATTTGTGGGCTGACTCGATCCGAACAAAATTGCCCTGGCCTAATGTTGTTAAGAAATACCTGTGATTTAGATCAAAAAAAGATACGTTGTTTGAATATGTTGATGAGGCCTGCCTTGAATAACTCCCTGTATATATAAATATCACATCTATACATACATATATATATATATGGGTGAATTGGGAAAAAAAAAAAAAGGAGTGTGAGTGGTTCGGCCCTGTGAAAAAAAGTAGGGGGCTGGGTACAGATTTTCTCTAAATGAAAAGTACGCCCCGTGAAAACATAATGGCAACTTAAAAAAAAAAAAAAAAAATCAACTGTACCATAATGTTTCTTTTGTTAAGACTTATTAGACATATAATCTAACTTAGTATCACAGCCTTTCAACGCACTAAAAAAATAAGTTATAATTCCAAATAAATTAAGTGTTATTAGAGGACCACTAGTAAGAGTGCAAGACAAAAAAAAGTTTTTACCCCAATCTCACATTTCCCTTGAAAAACTCATCGAAATCAGCTCACGTGTGTTTCATAAGGGGCTTTGTAAGGGTAGGATTGTCACTTCGGGGGCATAAGAGTAATTATGGGGTCTTACGGAGCCCCTTGTGAAATGCACTCGAGCTGATTTCGATTGGTTTTCACAAAAAATTTGAGATTGGGGTAAAAGTAATACTAATGTTGTATTTTCAAGGGGGAAGTTCTCTTTTTTGTATTTCTAAGGGGGTAGTGAAAAAATAAAAAAATTCGAGGGGGTTAAGTGCTATTAGCCTATTTACCAATCCCTATCAATTAAGACTTGAAGTTGCGATCTTATACGCATTATGGACCGTAAGAAATTGGATTCTTTGTGAAATTGGCCCACTTTTAATGTTTTCTTCAACTTCAGAATATCCCTACAATGAAACAATCAATTATCAATTTGTAAATGATAAATTTAACATCAAATCTAAATAAAACAACAAAAATATATAAAATAGTATTTTAGACAATTGCTTAATATAATTAGGAATTGGAAAAGGAGGTAAAAGATGCATTGCTGAAATAAAAGATAAAAAATTTCATTTTACAGTATTTGTCATAAGATAATATTATATTTTCTCATAAATCCATGGGCAATTTTGTCTATTGCATTAAAAAATATTAAGATGGAGTGTCATTACCATTTTATAGAGTGCTAATATCAACTCCCTTACGTTATTTCAAAATATCAACTCTACATCATGATTGTTAACTTATGTTATAATGTAACTCAATGCAAATTCATTTACTAGTTGAGCAAATTAAACATCAGTTGACCGTCCTTCGCTTGACTAAAATAAATACGAGCAAACAAAGAACAAGAAAACTTAATGTCTGGAATTAAAGACGATTTAGAAGAATAAATTAAATTTATATCACCGTTCTTTCACCTCCCCTTTATTTTAGTATTCATATATTAAATCCATCAAAATTAATTAAATTAATAATCTCTTTTCAAATCAAGGGGAGGTTAAAAACTGATAATATATGACATTGATCATTTTTCTAATGTAACTGTACATACAAAACTAAAGAACATAAGAGTTGCACTAATAGCACAAGTTCCCTAACAGCAAAGAAAGCCAAGGCTCCCAGTGTTGAGCAAATCTTTTATCTCATGCAGAAGATCAACATATTTTGTATAGCAGATTCAATTTTTCCAATTTCAGGACCCGAAAGGTTCTCAGATGTCGATGTATTTGCAGAAATTCAATCCAGAGTTCCTCTGTTTTATTCACCTTTACTTCTCATCACGTTTCAGCCTGCTTCGAGAATAACGTCTCGTGGCTAAAAAAATTTTATAACAATTAAGGTTTTGTTGTGAGTAGATATAAATATTGGGGAAATGCAGTGTTGATCCCAGAAAATTTTGGAGTTTCATCAAAGTAAAATTGTAACATTGGTGTCATAGCTATAAGAATAGTAAAATTGGTTTCGTAGCTAAAAGAATAGTAAAATTGGTCATGTAAATTCGAGTAACACACGCAATTCCAACTGTGAAAAATCTTGAAGATATGACTTATGAGTGGGAGAGATCGGTGGGGGAGGGCAAGCTTGGGGCTGTAGGTGATCTCGAAGTTTTTTATCTAAGATTTTAATTGATTTACAATAATTTCGTATATGTATATATATATATATATATATATATATATATATATATATTTTGGTAAACAAAGGCAATTACAAAACTAACAACAATCCATCCTAACTAAATCCTCAACTCCCCCCGGGGGGGAGTGCCAAAAGTGGACATCAAAACCAAGTCCATGCCCCATTCTGGCGAGGGCATCCGCACAAATATTCCCCTCCCTATAAATATGCTTAAATTCACAAACCCATGGTTTCCGGATTAATTCCTGACAATCCAAGACAATATTGCCAAGTGGGTGGAGTTCCACATTCCCATCTTGAACCAGTTTCCAAATGACCTCAGAGTCAATTTCCACTATCACATTCTTCAACCTTCTTTCCCAAGCAAGGCTCAATCCCTCTCGTAGGGCAAGGAGTTCGGCCTCGGCAATAGAGTGGGATCTGAGATTATGACTAAATCCCGCTATCCATGCACCACGTTCATCCCGGATATGTCCAACCGACGCCGCCCGGTTGTTATTGCTTAAAACGCTCCCATCCGTATTAAGTTTCCACCACCTCTTGGGTGGTTTTTCCCATCTCAAAATTTCTCTCGATCTCCTATTAATCACACTTGGAGAAGGAAAGGCCTGAGTCAGCCCCGCAGCAAGCTTCACAGTCTCAAAGAGGACCTCCTTTAACGTTGAAATGTAGCCCGTGAAGGTAGTTTTGTTCCGAGCTTTCCAAATATTCCATATAGCCACCATGAAGACAAATTTCCAGGGCAAAAGGGGCAAAAGGTTGTTGCTCATACTCTTAAGGAGATTCATTCTGAACCATTGTTCCGGTGGAGAGTGCATGAAGAGTCGCAGATGAGAAGGAAGAATAATATAGTTCCATGTAGCCCGAGCAAGATCACAGTCCTGAAGGGCGTGGATGGGATCCTCCCGCGAGTTGAGGCAACTATTGCAACGATCCGAGCTTGCAATATGTCTATCAAATCTCATAGCATTAGTTACGATCCCATTGTTTTGGAAAAGCCAAATGAACATTGTGAACTTGGTGGGGCACTTCTCCTTCCAAATACATTTCCATGCGCCCGTGTTCTAGGAAGCCTCGGCTTTGTTCAAAGATCGATACGCACTTTTGCATGAGAACTTACCGTTAGGTGCACCGTGCCAAACTCTAGTATCCGGAACATATGTAGTTGTATGTTATTTTTCAATTGGTATTTGGGATTTGACCACTTGTCATCTTTTCCGATGTTGACATGTTGTGTACTCACGTAAAGAAATCTGGACAAAACAGAGGAACTCACAACAAAACCTTAATTGTTATAAAAAATTGAACCCAAGAAGAGAGAGAATTTTTTAGTAGTCTTTCCTAGGTCCAATTGTTAAATGCTAGTTACCACAATTTTTTTGGTGGAACTCGTTCGTTTCCACAACCCCTCGTTGGTTTTCCTTTCGGAGACCAAATGTAAGAAAAAGTACATTGAAAGATTGAAGAGCAGACTTAATATGAGTAGTGTTAATGTCGATTCAGTGGGTATCGGTGGCGGGTTAGCATTACTGTGGGATAAACGTTGTGATGTGGTCTTCCAATCTATGTCTTCATCTCATATTGATTCTAAGGTTTATTTGAGTGATGATGCACAATTCTGGAGATTTACGGGGTTTTACGGTAATCCGGTTACAGGGCTTCGGAAAGAATCTTGGCGTCTGATGAAACATTTAAGCAGACAGGGTAATTCTAGATGGTTAATTGCAGGGGATTTTAATGAAATTATCTCCTCGGATGAAAAGGAGGGTTGTCGACCCCGCCCATTATGGCAGATGAGGAACTTCAGGGAAGCGCTGGATAGGGCAGATTTACATGACCTCGGTTTCCACGGGGATAAACTCACATGGAATAATAATTGGGAGGCCCCGAACACGGTTCGATTGAGAATTGATAGGGCTTGTAGTAACTCTGCTTGGGTGAATTCTTACCCTGATACGAAGGTTTCACATCTCCCTACGAGTTCTTCAGACCATTGTGTCCTTCGTATTCAGCTTGTTCCACCGAAACTTCCTACCCAACCAAAAAAGAAGAGACGGTTCAGATTTGAGGCAGCGTGGTTGCGTTCAAGCGAGTGCGAGAGAGTCATTAGAGATGCTTGGAAATCAGATTCTACTCTTGATGAGACTAATCTTGCTTGGAACAATATAAAAAATTGTAGGCTCGGGTTACTAAACTGGAACCGAATGGGAGTTGGTGACAAAAAGAAACACATCAATGAGTTGGAAGAGCAGTTAGTTGCAATTAGAAAGGGTGTGATCACGGCAACAACGAAGCATTCTGAGGCCCTTATGAAAACTGAGCTTGAGGAACTTAGAGCACAAGAGGAAACTCAATGGATGCAACGGAGCAAAGCCTTGTGGATGAAAGACGGAGATAGAAATACCCAATTCTTTCACTCATGTGCGACAGAAAGGAGACGACGAAATTCAATTCTTAAACTCAAAGATGAGGTGGGAAATTGGCAGGATAGGGAGGGTGAGGTTCAGAACATTATTCTGAGTTACTTTCGTGCGATCTTTACCTCTGTGCAGCCCACTGATAATGATCTTGAAGAGGTGCTACGAGATGTGAATTCCAAAGTTACCGAGGAGATGAACTCTGCCATGTGCCCTGATTATACTGCAGACGAGGTAACTTTCTCCCTTTCTCTTATGCATCCCCTCAAATCCCCTGGCCCTGATGGAATGTCCCCCATTTTTTACCAAAAATTTTGGCATATTGTTGGCCATGATATCACGCGATGTGTTCTCAAACTTCGTAATGATAAAATCTTTATGCCTAAGATGAATTTTACCCATATTGTTTTGATCCCTAAGTGTGAACAACCCGAGACTGTGGCTCATTTTCGTCCCATTAGCTTATGTAATGTCGTCTACAAATTGTCCTCCAAAACTATTGCTAATAGGATTAAGCCATTTTTTAACAATATCTTCTAGGAGACCCAATCAGCTTTTGTCCCCGGTCGTCTGATTTCTGACAACATCTTAGTGTCATACGAGATTAATCACTTTCTGAAAAATAAAACTTCGGGTCATGACGACTATGTTGCGATTAAGCTTGATATGAGCAAGGCCTATGATAGGGTCGAGTGGGTCTTCATCAAAAAGGTTCTTGTGAGGTTAGGGTTTCACCGGGATATTATTGATCTTATCATGATTTGTATTACTTCTGTCTCATACTCAGTGATGCTTACAGGAACTCAATTTGGTTATTTACTACCTCAAAGGGGAATCCGTCAAGGAGACCCCTTATCGCCTTACCTGTTTCTTTTTGTAGCAGAGATCTTGAGTTATATGGTGCAGGCTGAAGAACGGAGAGGTGCTATTAGAGGGGTGGCAATTTCTAAACATGCGCCAAGAATCTCACATCTTCTCTTCGCGGATGATACTGTTATTTATATGCAGGCGATGGAAGCGGCTTTCCATAGCATTCAAGATATCCTTCAGAAGTTTGAGTCGGCCTCGGGTCAACAGATTAATTTGGATAAGTCTTCTATGGTCTTCAGCAAGAATACACCGATGGATGTTAGGGATTCGTTGGCGGGAATTTTGGGTGTCGAGGTAGTTGAGAAACATGATAAATATCTCGGGTTACCTTCTGTGGTGGGCAAGTAAAAACGCGAGGTTTTTGCTTCTATTCGGGATAGGGTGATTGCGAGATTTCAGTCTTGGAATGCTAAGTTTCTGTCCCAGGCGGGTAAAAAAGTCCTTCTCAAAGCAGTTGTCCAAGCGATTCCCACTTATGCTATGTCATGTTTCAAACTACCTGAAACTCTTCTAAGCGAGATTGAATCTAGTATGGCTAACTTTTGGCGGCATCACAAGGACACAAGAAAGACCCATTGGATCGCTTGGGATAAACTTTGTCGAGATAAATGTGAGGGAGGTGTGGGGTTTCGAGCTCTTAGGGATTTCAATACTGCGATGTTGGCTAAACAGGGTTGGAGGATTATCCAAAACCCGGAGTGTCTGATGGCTAGAGTCTTCTGAGCAAAATACTTTTATGGAACTTCTTTTTTTGAGGCAGATTTGGGTTCCAATCCGTCGTTTACTTGGAAAAGCATTATGTCGGCTCAAGTGCTTTTGTTTGAGGGGGTTAGATGGCGAGTGGGTAACAACAACAAACTCAGAATTTGGACTTCCCGGTGGCTGCCTAGACCAGGGGACTTTTGTGTTCACACCATCCAGAACACTCTGCCTATTGATGCTAAAGTGAGACAATTAATTGACCCGAACACAGGCTGGTGGGATAACAACCTGTTAGATGAAATTTTTGAGCCAGATGATGCTCAAATTATTCATCGGATTCCTCTAGGCCCGCCTAATTCTGAGGACTGCATTGTTTGGCACTACACTAAGAATGGTTAATTTGCTGTGCACAGTGCCTACCGTCTAGCTCGGGATTTTAGAATGCATTTTGCCCCGACTTCTTCGACCCAACCATACATTGTTGCTAATCCGAAAGCGTGGGACTTCATTTGGCGTGCTAAGATCCCGCCTAAGGTAAAAAAAAATTGGTTGGAAAGCCTGTCTTAATGCGCTGCCTACAGGTTCTAATTTACTGAAACGAAAAATTGATGTCCCTGGCTCTTGTCCGTTTTGCCAACTGGATCATGAGGATATTGGCCATACTCTTTTCTCTTGTCTATTTTCTCGTCAAGTTTGGGCCTTATCTAATATTCTGTGGACTGCCTTAGCTGTGTGGGGAGGTGATATCTTATCTTGGTTTCGAGAGTTGCATTTAGCATTGGAACCATATCATTATCATTTCTTCTTGGTTATTTGTTGGTACTTGTGGTACAACCACAATACGTTACTCATGGATAATTGTTCTCTTAACCCAGATGGTTTAGTTTGTTCAGCTAAGGCCTTTCTGCACTCTTTCCAGGAAGCTTTAGTCCTGAATCCTTCGATTGTGTGCTCTGTTTCTGCTGGATCTTGGGTTGCGCCTAGAGATGGCTGTTTTAAAGTTAATTTTGATGGAGCTTTTTCAGAAACTTTTGGTTGTATGGTTGTTGGGGCGGTTGGCAGAGATTCATCGGGTTCTTGTGTGGCTTGGAGTTGTCATCGTTTGGCTTTTGTTACATCTCCGGATCATGTCGAGGCTTTGGTTGCAGTTGAAACTATTCACCTGGCTCATAGAGAAGGGTGGGACAGAGTTGTTTTCGAAGGGAACCGCCTTAATATCATTAACAAACTTCGCAGCTCGGATAGAGACCTTTCGCCTCTTGGGGCTATCTGCCAAGAGGCTCGTTCTTTTGCTTTGTCCTTTCCTTTGCTTTCTTTTTCCTTCGTTAAGCGCTTAGGTAATGTAATTGCTCATTCTCTTGCTAGAGCAATGGTGGTAATTCAAGAGCCTGTTCTTGAGTTACCGGCCCAAACTCTCGACCTTCTTTTATCTGATTCCTTACTTTCTAAGTAATATATCTTATCGTTTCCTTTCAAAAAAAATCTGGACAAAATATTAGAAAATCCCTAATTTTGATGGCTCACATACACGCTGAATGGCATGTGACTAACTGCGGCCAAATTAAAGAACTACAGTCGAATTCATCTTCAGTGCGCGAAATTTAATAATTTTTGTCCCTATATTGCCAGTGCTATAATTTATGAGACCAATTTTGCGGCCTCCCGTGACTACATGACTAATTTTGTAATTTTATCAATATTAGAACCAAAGTCATTTGTCAACATCTGAAATTCTAACCCCGGGATCAAGTTTGGCCAATTCCAAGGGTAATTCAATGTTAGGGATGGTAGCACCAGAGCACGAAGAAATAATTAAGAAACAATAAATCTAAGCCTAAGCATGAAGATAACGACACGTAATTTTAATGTGGTTCCGCATAACTTGCCTACATTTACAAACCAACCTATACTACATCTTTATTTCTTTCAAAGTGAATCAATCAATTACAAAGAGAATTCTTATATTTATAATGGTGAAAAAACCTAAACCCTAATAAATTAAGAATATCAATCCTAAATAACTAGGGAATAATTTCTATCACAATAGAAAATAATTCCAATCAAATTAGGACTCAAAACATGCCAAAAAACCGCCCAAAATGCGAAAAACCTATCAAAAACGCGTACTGAAAAAATCTGCCCGCCCCGTGGCGCTGTGGCGCCACACCTCCAGTGGCTGATTTTTTTCCTTGGCTCCAATTTTTTCGCCTTTTAACTTCCTTCGTGACCCCGGTCAACCCTGACCTTTCTTAATTAGCTATATTTTGGCTCCTCTTTATAACCCTATTTTGATCCGACTCCACCAAGCCCATCAACTTTCACTTGGAGACTGATCAAAATAATCGAACTCAACTAGAACCACCATTTCACTTTTCCTAAGTGAACCCCAATCTAGTCGACACATCCCCAAATCCAATGGAGATCAAATCCCGAGACCTCTCCATGTCTCATCAATTCATTAATTCTCTAGTCTCACCCACTTGATGAACTCACTCTGTGAACATCGTTCCCTCTCTTTGAGCCCTCGCCACGACCCTATTCTTTTGGTGATCAACCAACTCCTGAATACCGTGGCATATCCATCCCGGTCCAACTGACCCTCAGATATAGGTTACTCCAAAACCCGAAATTCATCACAACCCAAACCGTCTCGGTCAACCCGTCCACTGACATCCTTCCACCAAGGACTTCTTTCAACGGCAATCTCGGATCCCTCACATATCTGCCCTCTGCCCCTGCATGAGCTATGTCTTATCCATCCGCCTACTTAATTTTTCAATGGCCAATCCGGGTCATTGACACATCTGCTCAAGCTCCCACTCCACAAGCTATGTCACATCCCTCTGCTAAAAAAAACCCCCCACGACTCCATGACTCTGCCTACCCAGCTTCACATCTTGCCTCCATGGTTTCTCTCTACGTGGTCATGCCTACAAAACCCTACCCTCTGATCTATCGACTACACGTCTCTACCCTCTCGATTACAGATTCTGTCACTCTAACCTCTGGCTCGATGGATTTATTTTCTTGGCCACGTAACTCTGCCCCCTCGATCTAGCAAATTGTTCTCTCCCTCTCGAAAATATGGATTTGCTCTCTGACCTCTAGCTCTACGGATCTATCTCCGGTATGACAACTGCTCCCACTGGTTTCGTGTCTACCCACCTGGCAACACAAATCTACCTCTGCTGCTGCGAATCTGCCTATCTGCTTGCACCATGATTTTTTAACCTTTTCTCGTTAACGTTCAATGGGATTACTCCTCTTTGATTGGCGATCTAACTGATCTCATCCTCCTCTCTATCATTTTTTCTGGCTTCACCACGACCTCAATTCGTGCTCCATGCAACGGAATTATTGAGCTTGATTATTCTTCCATCTTCTACCATTGTTCTCATGACGAAATTCGCATTTAACCAAAAACGCTTCCCTATAGATCTAGATTTAGGACGTCATCTAAATTTGCAACCTATGGCTCTGGTTCCAGTTGTTATGGCTGGTAGCAGCAGAGCAAGAAGAAATAATCAAAAAATAGTAAATCTAAGCCTAAACATGAAGATAACGATACTAGAATTTTAATATGGTTCGACATAACTCGCCTACATCTATGAGCCAACCTAGACCACATCTTTATTTCTTTCAAAGTGAATCAATCAATTAAAAAAAGAGTTCTCATATTTATAATGATTCAGAAGGCTAAACCCAAACAAATTAGGAATATCAATCCTAAACAACTAGGAAATAATTTTTATCACAATAGAAAACAATTCCAATCAAATTAGGACTCGAAACACGCCAAAAAACCGTCCAAAGCGCGAAAAATCCGTCAAAAACGCATACTGAAAAAATTACCCACCCTGTGGCGCCACTCCTCCAGTGGCTGATTTTTGTCTTGGCCCCATGGCGCCACATGACCAAATCTTGGCTCCTCTTCATGACTCTATTTTGATCCGACTCCACCAACCCATCATTCAATTATTTTATAACCAATCAAACTGTAAATATTAGGGGTGTAAGGTGAGCCGAGCCGGCTCATGAGCATGGTGAGTCAGCTCGACTGGAGCTCAGCTCGAGCTCGAGCTTTTTCTTGAGTCGAGCTCGAGCTCACTTATAGTTGTTCATATGCTCATGAGCAGGCTCGTGAACTTTTATTATTTTTTTTATTAATTTTTAATATATGTCTAAAAATACTCACATTTCATAAAAATAATACTTGCAATTTTATATACAACATAGTTTAATAATATTTAAGTTTTTTTTTTCTATTTCATTTAAATCGTGCACAACAATAACAACAACAACAATTATAAGATTATATATTTTAGTTGATATGATATACTTTTCTATAAAATAATTTAATGAAATCATGTTTTCATGACACTCTCCTCTATTTTCTAAATACTTATTGAATATAAGATATTTAATTATTATTTATCTTAATAATACTTATTGTATATGTGAATAATGTATGCTATACATTATTAACGTATTGTTATAAGTTAAAAAGCAGAATTTATTTTATTTTCTAAAAAAAATTAAATTATTTTTTTTTTTCAAGCTCGAGCTCGAGCTCGGCTCAGCTATCTACTTCGAGCTTGAACTCGAGCCTTAGAAAATGAGGCTCGTCGAGTTTGAGCTCAAGCTCGAGCTCAAAAAAGTATAATCGAGCTCGAGCCTAAAAATGACTTACACTAGAATTCACACCCCACCAAATTTGTGGTAGAATTTTCCATATCGCAAATGTAGCTCGAAGAAAGACATTTATTTTTATGAGAGAAAGACAATTACATCACTCATTACATTAATTACCAAAAGAGAAAGAGAGTTCTGAGAGCTTAAAATGTAGTACAAAACTACTTTATTTATTCAGTTGCCCTTAAAAATTATTTGAAATTGAGATTTCTATCTCCGAGCACTAAGATTTATCATTACTCAGTGGAAGGATTGTGGATTGTGGGAACAAGGAAAAGACCATTCTTTCTTGAGACACTAATACCTTGTGTCTCTGTCATGTCTACATCTGAATGAGTCATTCCTTTCGGCATCTCCCAATCAAAATGGTAGAGAAGTTGAGCCAAAGGAAGTTCAACATTTGCTAAGCCAAATTCATACCAGGACACATCCTTTTTCCTGCACCGAACGGAAGATATTCAAAGTGATTCCCTAAAAAATCTATCGAGTTATTCTCGAATCTTTCGGGTTGAAAGCTTTCGGGTTCATGCCAATATTCGGGATCCCTACCGGACCAGATATTAACCATGACTCTGGATTTGAGAGGTATTGAATAACCATCAACTATGCATTCATCTCTACATGCTCTGGGGAGCAATGGGGCTGGAGGGTGCAATCTAAAAGTTTCTTTAATCACCATTTTAAGTATTTTAGTTTTTGGATGTCGTTTTCTTCTATTATCTTCTTTCCTTCACAGGCTTGTCTTACTTCCGCTTGTACCTTCTCCATTACACGTGGATTTTTCATGAGTTCTGCCATGGTCCAATCAATAGTACTAGACGAGGTTTCGGTGCCAGCTGTGAACATATCCTACAAGTTATATCACACATCAACAACCAAACATAATATTAGTCTTTAATTTGATAGTTTAAGAAACCGAAAATCACTTACAAAAACGACAGCTTTGATATTGTCACTAGTAATGGGAGATTCGAGTTCTCGATTATTCTGCATTCTGAGCAAAACATCTAATATATCTTCTCCCCCAAACTCACCACTTTGCTTCAATTTATGTTCTTCAACGATTCCGTCAAGAATTTCATCAAGCTTATGGCGCATCCTTTGCAACTTGTACTTGTTCCAACTGAGAACATGTAAAAACTTGTTAGACGGAAATAAATCAGCCAAATCAAATCCTCCTGCCACGGGAATCGCCTTTCTGAACATGGCTATAAGTGTGTCGCGGTCCCTTAATACTTTACCAAACGCAGCCCTACATGTGATCGAACTCGTGAAAGCAAATACTTTTTCAGTCAGATTGATGGCTTCTCTCGGATGACGATTTAACAGATTCGACGAGACGTGAAGCCTCATCTTGCCTGATAAACCCGAAAGATTTGACATTTCTAGCACTGAGCAGCTCCAAAATGCAAATTTTGCGCATTTGCCTCCAGTATTCATTATAGGGACTAAAGATTATGTCCTTGTAATCGTACCACATGATCTTAATGCCGATGGTTTCGGGCTTATTTGCGCACGCAGGGTCTTGAACTTTCAAGACCTCTTTCGCAGCCTCGCGCGAAGAAATCACGACTGCAGAAACGTCTCCCAACTTCAAATACAAGATGGTCCGTATTTCTGGTTTAGTTTGGTGAGTACATGGTGTGGTAGCCCGCCCACCATGTGGTGGAGGTGGCCTATCACAGGCAGCTCTGGAGGGCTTGGTGGTAATTTCACGTATTTCTTATGGGATTTCGATTTCTTCCATATTTAATTATAGTAAGAAGATGAAAGATGAAAATAGCATGAGAGTGGTGAAGCTGAAGGGAAGTTGGATCTCCATTGTGTACAGATAGATATATAGATATTTATATCTTGTTTGTGTGTTTAATTTGATGAAATATTAGCACAAACTTTGGCCTGTATTTATAGTTGAGATTATTGTAAGATAAGATCACATTTTCTATTCTTGTGTACCATTAATGATTACTGTAATAATATTAACGCTGAGTTGATATATAGTAGCTACCTTCCGTGCAAGCAATATTTCTTGCCGCCGAATCTTGACTGCATGCGTTTTTAATTAACTGTTTGAAAACAATCGAAATATATAGGAAATAGAAATTT